>JANGFJ010000012.1:0-157876 GCA_025758675.1 Naganishia antarctica
CTTCGATCTCGCCACTCTGTAGATACCTATATAAAGATACCTCTTTCGTAGCTAGATCTCGCCACCTGAGAAGTTTCTCCACACATCATCATTATACTTCGTATACTGATACCTCCTACGTGGTGGATTCTTCTCAGGTGAGTTGTACACACACACATCATCATTATACTTCGTATACTGATACCTCCTACGTGGTGGATTCTTCTCATTGACATGGTCCGCAGAATTCCGTCAGTACCCTGGGGCGGAACAGATGACGTGTGCGAGTAGTCAGGTACCTGCATGGCAAGTGGGAGAGCTTGACAATAGTGGCGGAAGACACGGGAAGAATGCCTGGATTGGATTGGTAAGGCTCTGTTCAGAAGAGTGTCATGTGTAGTTGGGCTACTTGTTGGTTGTCCCGGAGGACTTACGTATATAACCCTCTCCTGCAAGATTTTAGACTGAGCAATCCCGTTAACTCCTTTAAGCGCCAGGGGTTGCCAGGAGGCTGTGACAAAGGTTCACTTGCGCGTGAGTGTGTTTTACGACTGCATAGGCCTGGGATCACGCTGCACAGCATTATTGAGCTGTGCTATGAGGTCCTTTGTGGATTGTATAGCCCGGTCGGAGGCCGGAGCACAGACTTGCTGAAACAGCAGAGGATCCGCTGAAGGAAGGCTTCCATGGTCCGCGTATGGAGTAACGAAGTCCATGCTCCATACCCCAACTCGAGCCGGGCAAGACGACAAGTATGCTCGCAAAAATATGGTAAGAGTACAGGTGTGAATTCTCGCGCATTGGACAGGACGCGGCTATCAAAATTCGGTTGAGCGTCCGTAAGTGGTGTTCGGGCACAAATAGCTAAGGGAGTTCAAGTCGCCCACAAACAATCGCTGAAACAAACCGGCAAAGCATAGTCGCCTCGACGAGATATGCAAAATGCGACCAAGAAGCTTGTGTCAACTGGGCGACTGTACCACGCTCTTCAAGTGCAGTGTTCGGGTCCAAGTCCCTACACCAAGTCATTTCCACAGACCTGGGCGCAGCTCATGGTCAATGCGGGATAAAATCCACGCCGCTGATAGGCTGATAACGTACGGAAGTCCGCCTGCGAAAAAAGTGACGGCGTAACTTGGCCCAGATTTTTATTCGGTACCTCCGTCTTCGCGGTTTATCGCCTGGTCTCGAGCGTTATGGACTCATGTCAGTGAAATGGCCATGCTGGGAGTTGAATGTCCTGGTATAGGCCCTAGCCAACACACCGACGAGCAGGCGGAGCTCTGCATCAGGGAGTACCGCGGGCCTAAAAAGCGTTTCCTCGCTTTGTCCCTGTCCCCACCGTCGAGAGGAGGCATCGTGAGACTATCATTGGACTCGGTATCCGAGGACGATCGTCCGTCTCTGTCCTGCCAAGCCTAAGACTCCCCCCGTACTGGAGCATGCTCATCCCCCATAATCTCACCTGACTTCAGTGCAGGCCCGGTCGATTTCGTCGATTTCGCTGACGGACGAGTCCGCTGTCTCCGTTTCCCGAAAGGTGGGGGATTCACGGACAAATAAAGACCACAGGAGCTTGGAATCTCCGTGCCGTGGGCATTCCGCCATCCGAATCGACTTTGGAATAAGCTGACATATAAACGTTACGGGATAACTTGCAAGATGCGATTCTTGGGGAATAACACGCGTTTGAAGATTTTTGTAGTATTGCTCGAGATCGATGGACCTCGTCACATGCCGCCGACGAGACTGATGGGATTACTTGCCCACATGCACTGCCTGGGTTACATCAGCGGGACGAATGAAGGAGATCCCCCCGGAATTACAGAGTCGACTCGCCGCAATAACGTACTTTCTAGGCAGAGCCCTGAAAGGAGTACGAACCGTAAGTGAACTGTGAGTTCGCAGGGGAAAATCCCTCACTCTCGCATATTGCCGGGGGTCGCCGACCTCGGCGCACAAAACCTGTGTTACGTTGTCGTCTTTGCGGCCAGAGCAACTGCCAGAGCAATACGAGTGTGCGATAGCGCTTTCGCGTTGCCTGTCATCAGGGCCTTCATTCCATGGCAGCGTGAGTACTTGGTCGCGCCTCCAGCTGCAGCGCACTTCCGATTTGCTGGTGATTTGCCTGCACATGGTTCTTCAGTGTCGGTGACAGGGCAATGTCGTAGAGTCAAATCCCCTGGCCTGACCTGGAACTCGAAGTTCAACCCGGATCAGAAGTCGAAGATCAGCTAACAGCAGCATACGGCTGATCCTAGTGCGCTTACAGTTCATGAGTAATCAATCAATGAATAAACCAAAGTAAAGCGCCCGCAGGCTCGGGCCCCCGAACATACTTCCGCGCTTGCGTTTCCAGTGCTGGAGTTCTGCCTCTCATCCGGGAGTTCCATCTACA
Source organism: Naganishia antarctica (assembly GCA_025758675.1). NCBI lineage: Eukaryota > Fungi > Basidiomycota > Tremellomycetes > Filobasidiales > Filobasidiaceae > Naganishia > Naganishia antarctica. The sequence continues at coordinate 2,378 of JANGFJ010000012.1, forward strand.
GCACCCGTAGCGACGGCTTGTGTGAAAAGGGCCGCGTTTCATGTGATTTGTGTTGATGATGAATCTCTTGGTTGTTCGCACAGTGATCGATGCTTGGCATTGGACAACAACAATAATACAATAGTATCATTGATCTGCTTTGATCAGGCGTAGAGCGGTATACTTGATCGAGGATTCGGCGCAAATCGTGTATACTTTAACGACATCGACATCACCCCGACTCCGACATCCCGTTCAAAGTTCCATCTCCACACACTCGTTCCTCGCAAGACTCTGTTCGACACATTCGCTTGATTCACACTCCCTTTAACGCCATCCTTCCAACGACGCCTACTCCGGACCTTCATCAGCCTTTACGTAGGATCTCTTGCATCGAAAACGGAGACATCTAAAGTTGCCTTCTCTGGAAACGATAGCCTCCGCCCGAACTTTGGATCACCAGCCTGACTCAATCGGTAGCACACCACATTCCTTTATATCTACGAGTCTGCCTCTCTCCGTATCGGTCAGTTGAACGTCTGGTGCTGGTCATTATAATCGTCGAGTGAGTACAGCACATGAAAGGTGCACTGCTGCTGTGATGAGATCACGCTAACCCTGGCTTCCCTGCTCGCAGCTAATCATACATCCGTATCATACCCTTCAACGACGTACTACCGTTTCCACGTTCTTTCACAATGCGATACACCGCCACACTCGTTTCCACCCTTTCCCTGATCGCTGGGATCATTTCGCCCGCCATCGCTCAATCAGCTCAACGACCCGTCTCCGTGGAATGTACCGAATCGTCGAGTTTCGAGGGGTTCGTCAACGCAATGTTGACGGTCCTGCACTTCTCTGGAAATACCGCCTTTGAGGAAGTCATTGCGGAATGGAGTGAGACGGCAGCTGGGTACGAGGTTTTGCAGGGTGTCTATACTGCCGTTTCTGGGCAAGAAAAATGGACCCTGTTGGTTCCTTCTGATGCGGTATGTTTACTCCTATCTTGAGTTTGGTTTGATGTCTGATCACGACGTTGCTTTGCATCAGGCCATCTCTGCCGCCGGACTCACCGATCCTTACACAAACGCTCCCGACCTCTACTCCATCTTGACGTATCACATTCTTCCTCTCGCCCTTCCCTCTTACGATTCCTTCAACTCTTCCCACTACATCGCCGAATCGCTCTCTCCCGTCGCCACCAAATCGGACGTCGGCGCGGATCTCGTCTTGCAAAAGGGCAAGACGCAAGGTCAGATCTCTGTCGTCGCCCTGAACGGCGAATCAACGATTACGAGTGAGATTGGAAAGGGCGATCAGGCTTATGCATTGGGTGGATTGACTTTGATGAGCGTTGATGCGGTACGTACCCATTGCTAAACATCGTGTGTTCTACCTTGCATACTGACTCTACGCCAATACAGGTTCTTCCTGCCCCCGCTAGTCTTCCAGAGGTACTCGGCAAATTGGCCAAAGCTACGACCGACGCATCGTCTTCCGGTCTCGCGTTCTATACAACCGCCTTGAACAACACCAAGGCGTTGAATACCTTGTCCAACCTGAATGTTACTAACGCGAGGGGTCTCACGATCTTTGCACCGATTGATGCCGCTTTCACCGGTGACCAAGCTAGCACCAGTGCTACCGCATGGCAAAAAGTTCTTGCTGGTCACGTTAGTCAGGTTTCGTGTATGTGTCACTCGCATGCTGATCAAATCATCGTCCGACACAGTACACTTCATCGCAAACACTGTATTCGACCGGCTTCTCCACCTCTGCCAAGCTATTCATGTCTTCCGGTAACGGTGTCACCTTTGTGACCAACTCCTCCGGAACTTTCGTGGTATCGACCGACGCTTCACAAAGTAGCGCCAAGATTATCCGATCCGACATTTTGCTGCAAGGCGGAGGTGTTCTTCACGTGAGTACCCGTGACGGCGTCGCTCACAAGGAAACGAGTGCTGATCGTAAGACTCTGCGTACCTTTACTCTAGGTGGTCGACCGATTGTTGGCTAGTGCCACCCTCGAGACAACTTCCAACAGCTCTTCCACTGCCGCAGGCAGCACACTTGCTTCAGGTGCGATCCCGACGCTCAAGGTTGGGTCCGCCTATATCCTTGGCGCTTGCGTGTCACTGGCAACACTCGCGACGTTTGCATTCGGCGTCTAGGCTTCTAAGCTACAAAACGTCTACCGACACTCGCGCTGTCGGTTGAATACGTTTTGCGATGTCTTGAATACCCTTTGGACGGGTTTCGACCTCAACTGTGTTGAGGCTCGCTGTCGCGCCAATTGTGTCACTTGCCCGATTTTTATTTAGTCCTTCTTTAGCTGTGACTACTGGTTACTCTCCGCATTGTTCCGCTACCGACGCAAGCTCGATGCTTGTCATTCCTATCTCATGTTTGTCATGTTTTTATTTACCCTAGGTCACTAGCCCTCCGCATAGAGACCGATTAAAATTCTTGTTCACGTTTGTCAAACGCTAACTCTGGGAAGAGGATTCAGTGCAGGGGTGGTCTCGAGCTCTGTAAATACAGGAGAGAGCTGTGTATGCGATTTATTCCGTGGCGACGACCTTGGACATACAACCTGCCTCCCGTCCGATCTCGACGCATTCACTGTCCCTGCCATACGTCTAAACAGGCTCGCCGACGATCAAATCGCCCACTGGCAAAGAAGTAACGAGGACTCCGTACGCTGTCTCGTCGACCTCCACTGACGCGCTTCGCGGCCCTTGTCGCACGAAATTATTTTTGACATAGAAGATGGACAGCTAGATATCGAGTCATTGGTGCGTGTAATCCACTACATAAGTTACATTGTCGCAGCGCAAATATGACAACCGGAACATACAAGTCGAATGGAATGTATATGCAAAGGCGTCTAAGGATAGTGTTCCTGTGAGAGAATGGTGGTGATCAGAACGACTCTCGTGGTTCAAGCAGAGGGCTGGACGCCTCCACGGTACCTACTTTAATCTGGGCTTCGTACCGTTTCTCAATCTGCTTGCGTTGGAGTTTCTGTTGTGGAACGGACGACTGATGTCAGATACGCAAGGGACAGAGCAGGCATTCGGGGGCTTACCTGAGCAGCAGTGAGGAGGCCACTCTCTGGCGTCCTGTTGGATAGGTCGCAGGGAAAAGCCGTTAACTCCGCAAATCCGCACTCGCAATATTCTTGACTCACCACTCATCCGCCGTCAAGATCACACCCTCCAGCAATTCCTGCTTGTGCAAACCATGTTTCCTACCATGATCATTCAACTCTTTCAAAACCTCTGCATTTAATTTCCCATCCCTACACAGATGCTCGAGATCGTCCGCGTTTGCGTGGACGCTATGTGATTTTGCAAACGACATGATGTTTGCCGGATGAACGACGACGATCATGGCTGGTGCGTTGTGATCCGTTTTGGCGATCACACACCCGTTTGCGACCAGAGGACAAGACTTGTAGATTGATTCCAACCGTTCGATCGCGATATACTCTCCATGACTGAGCTTTACCAAATTTTTTACACGGTCAATGATGCTGAGCGTGCCGTCCGGGTTCCATTGTCCGACGTCACCGGTCTTGAACCATCCGTCGGATGTGAATGATTCCTTGTCGAGATCCGGACGCTTGTAGTAGCCCTTTGCGATGCTGGGGCCCCGTAGCCAGATTTCACCCTGCGGGAGTTTATTGGTCGACAGGTAACCGGCTTCGATAGCGTCGACGAGCTTGATTTCGGTGGAAGGTACGGGACAGCCCGCGGAGCCGACGGTGTAAAAGTGTGGGTGGAGGATAGAAGCCATGGCGACACTCTCTGTTAGACCGTAACCCTGAATGAGAATATTCAAGCTGGTGGACACAAAGCTTTGGGTCGAAGGTGAGAGCGAACCACCACCGCTAAAGCAAATCTTGAGTCGTCCACCGGTTTGTGCCTTGACAGCGTTGAAGACAACGGCATCTGTGATCGCGGCCGCGCCGGGCAATCCAGATCCCTTGAGCTTGAGAGCCTTGTTGAAGATGGATTTCTTGACGCTTCCCGCCTTGTCAACCTTGGCGAGGATACCCTTTCGGATAGTTTCCCAGACGGCAGGTACTCCGACCAAGATACTCTACAAACGTCGTCTGTCAGCGCCGCGGTCGTCGGAAGCGAATGCGAACTTACCGGTTTGAATTCCAAGATATCACCCTGCGACTCCTTTACACTCGCATCCGTCAACGTCTTGATCTTTCCGTACCCAATCGACAGCCCGGCAAACAGCCAACTGGTCTCGATCACAAACTCGAGGATATGGGCAAGGGGCAAAAACGCAAGATAGGTATCGACCGGTGTGAGGTATTCGTAGAGGAGATGCCAGATGGCTCCGACGGCTGCGACGATGTTCTTGTGAGTGAGCATGACTCCCTTTGGTGTGCCTGTCGATCCAGAGGTATACATGACGCAATACACGTCATCCGGATTCGCACGGACCGCTTCCTGTGGCTTGTCCCGTCCGAGCCGCTCCACTTCGGAAATATGAACAGCCTTCAACCCCCCGCGTTTGCTCGTCAGTTCGTCGAGGAGTTTCGGATCGGGTTCGCCGTCGTATACGACTAGACGGACGGTAGGGCATTCTTCGATGACTTTGATCAGCGTGGGGAGGAGTTCCGCGTTTGTAAACATGCTTTGGACGCCTGGTTCCTGGAGCGAGTGGGCGAGGCCGGATGGGCCGAGCGAGTCGTACGCTGTGCAGATTGTGACGGCGGAAAATGCGCATGCGTGGGCCATGATTTGCCAGTTTACGCTGTGGGGGGTCAGCGCGGGCGAAGCGGATGGACGAAAGAACTCACGCTGTCGAGGCGTAGATGTTGAACATGGTTTCTCCTTCACCGCCCACGCCCAACTCCCTCAACCCGCTCCCAACATGCCGGACCTTTTCCAAGAATTGCTCGTAACTGATCCACTCGTAGGCACCAAGCACGTAATACGTCCATTTCTTCGTCTCCTTTACCTGCTCCCCCTTTACCGTCGTCTTTGTGATCTCCTTTTCCTCGGTGATCATCCTTTTCACGGGTCGGGTCGCGAATGCATTCTTCTTGCCGTGTGTTCGGGCGGCGTAGAGCGCGATATCGTGGATTGTCTCGATACCGGGTGCGGGACCTTGGGGAGTCGTTAGCGACGACCTGCGCGGGAAAGGGGAACGGCTCACTGGTTACTAATTCCTTGACGCAGTAACTCCTGCGGACCCTTGTCTCTCCTTGAGGTTTGGGCTTGTCGGCGTCGAGTTCCCAAGAGGCCTTTTCGTGGTGCTTTCGTGGTGCCATGGTGGTGTGATGGGTGATACCTGATACTGAGAAGGGCGTTTGATCAGTGGAGAGGACGCGAGGGAATCCTTTTACGTACCTGGCTCCCAAGTCTATGTACGCTCAGTCCTGGCAGCTGATGTCCGCTTCCTTGCTCGCTCTTGGCAGCCCATTGTGTCTTCTACCAGCCAAGGTCACGGTACAGCGACATGCACTCGCCCGGCGTGTCTCGGCGCGGATACAGCTGATTGCGCTGATTACCTAACCCACTGCGCTTATCCTGTGCGCTAGCGATCGCTGACTTTTGGTCGATCGGTAGTCGAGTTAGCTTCATCTTATGGCTTAGTGAACTCTCTGTGTCTGCGTCCACTACATCCCTGAAGACAGTAGTACTCATTATCATGGCCTCCAAAAGCACCGCCCTCCGCGGGCTGTCCCGTCTCACAACGACGACCGGACCCCGCCGCACCTTCTCTACAACCCCAACACAGCGCTCCCAAATTGGGAAACTCCCACTCACAATCCCATCAGGCGTAACGCTCCACCTCCCACCCAGCCTCGCCCTCCCGGCCTCCGTCCCCGCCACAAGCGCATCAGCAAGGAGGAATATCACAATCTCTGGTCCGTTGGGTGAAACCATACTCCCGATCCCATCAGCTATCGTCCTCCACCCACCACCTTCTGCCGCATCGGCGTCGACGTTGACGGAAGGATCACTAGCCCTCTCCGTCCAAGACCCAACCACGAAATCACAAAAAGCTCTGTGGGGCCTCACGAGGGCATTGCTCGCAAACTCTATCACGGGCGTAAGCGAGGGATACCGCCTCGCCCTCCGTCTCGTCGGCGTAGGCTACCGAGCAAACGTCGAACCAATTCCAGAAAGCCTACGCAACATCGCAAGTCGGATCCCCACACCCGCCAACCGTCCCGTATCAACCTTGGCACCACCGACACAACGTTTGAATCTGAAACTCGGGTACGCGCATCCGATATATATCGAGATTCCGAGTGATATTACGGTTGCTACGCCGCAGCCTACGCGGATTGTGTTGAGTGGGACGGATAAGCAGCGGTTGGGGTTGTTTGCTGCAAAGATTAGGAGGTGGAGGAAGCCGGAGCCGTATAGAGGAAAGGTGGGTTTCCGTTTCTTGTTGTGGGCAGTTTCGGCGCCAAGGGCCTTGGCGGAGGAGACTCAAAGATGGCATTCGACCACGCATGTACCGCATCGTCGCAAGTGGTTCCTTTTGGGATTCTGGATTGCCCAAGCTCTCGTAAGCCGGTTACACACGATCCGACGCTGACATCCCCCATTTCTCGCACAGGGTATCTTTGTCGGAGACGAAACTATCAAGCTCAAGGAGATCAAGAAGAAATAGGCGGGACAGAGCAGGATTGTATCGTACGACATGCTATTACATTGCAGAGAAGTTTTCCTCCAGCGAGAAGATTGGAAGAGTCGACTGGAGTCAATAGGATAACTCTGAACTCACGCGCGGATCCACGACGGAAGGAATCCCCAGAGTCGCTGTGGTCAAATACCGGGAACACAACGAACCCCGGTACAGCCCTGGATCACAAGTGCAAAATTACTGAATCGACATAATGACTACTGTGACAACGGAAAGTCTACATGCTGGGTACAACGTCCACTTCTGGTTCAGTCTCGCTTCGATAGTGTCCATCACGCCTCACGCTCGGGCTACCACTTCTTGCCCTCTGCACTCAAAGCCTCGCGCCGCGAATTGCTCGCTGCGTCAAAGTATGGCGCTTCACCGACCGAACAGGCTCTATCCCCGGCCCGAGCTTCGGAGTAGTCGTATGTTCCGCTATGTTGAGTCGAACGATTATCCCAAATGGCAACAGAATCCTTCTTGTGCCATCGGAATCGGACCTGCATATCAAAGTTGTTGTGGCATAGGGCATGGAGGTAGTTGAGTAGGTAGTCGCTCTCGTCTTTGGTGACGTCGTTGATGCGCTTCGTAAAAGCCTTGTTGATGAAGAGACCCTTCCATCCTGTGACAGCTGAGATGGGGCAATGTTAGCGCTGATTTCCCAGCTTTGAAGTGGCTGGACTCACGATTCGTTCGAATGACCGGGTGGACCGCTTGCAGGTTGTCACCCTGATTGAACGGACTCCCACGTTCCCCAGTCCGGATCTTGATACCGAGTCGTCGCGCCTCATCGTGGAAAAAGTTGGCATCATGCGTCGCCGTCAACGTCTCGAGCCATCGAGCCATGGCAGGGCTCAAACGGTCATACGCTTCATACATGGAACTCCAAAGCGTGTCGCCACCGGTCTCTGGCAGCGTATGGATCTTGAGCATGGCGTAGTCGCTCGGTATCGTCTCGAACGTGATGTCGCTGTGCCAGGCATTGGTAGCGAAGAGTGATCGATCATCGTGGACGTGTCGCAGACCGCCGCCCTTGGCTTGCTTTTCGCTGCTGATGACTGCGATCTGGTCGCCGAGTTCGGAACTCTCTTCCGTCAGCGGATGGACGTGAAGGCTCGAGCCGGTAGGCTTTCCGGATTGTTGGCCGAGCTTGGCTGCCAGGACGGCCATTTGCTCGGCAGTTAGATCCTGTTCTCGGAAGAAGCAGACGCCACGACGCGAGACTGGAGAAGGAAGCTGGGTTAGGCAGGGCCGCCAGGAATGGGCCACATTGACGAACCTGTGATGGCAAGATCGCGAAGCAGGTCATCCGAATTGGAAGCCTCGAGGATCTGAGAGAGCTGGAGGTCTCGGAATTCCCGGCCTATGGCAGGCGTGACGTCAAAGGACTGGATAAAGGAAGGTGTGAGAGGAGTGACAACACAGGAGCCGTCGAGAGGGAAGACTTACCTCATACTGATCCAGAGATCCTCCGTATCGGAGCGGAGCCTTGTTCGTGGACCACGGTGGGCTCTCACTCCGAAGAGACAGAGAGGAAAAGCTAGACCCGGGCGCGGTCGAAATTGCTGTTCGTGAAGATGTAGACATGGTGAAAGATGGTAAATCCCGATGAGTGATACTACGAATATCTGAGATTGAGGCTGAGAGGTTGTGGCTTACCTGTTTCGGATTCGGAAATGCCCTTGTTCGCTCATGTCTATATAGAATAGACGTCTTGAATGCTCATTTTTGTTTGTAACAGCTGTTGTAGTACCATACCAATACCGTAAGCACGTAGCCTTCGAGGAGATGTATTTGCGTTGAAGCAACGGTTGTCAGCGCGAGAAACCGATGGCGAGCGCGGGGCAACTTCGGTGCCGCTAGACCGTCTCGGTTTGCTATTGCAAATGCAATAAATAGATCATAGATGGCGACAGTGGATTTCGCAACCTGAACGGCGTAGATAGATCAATGTCGTGCTTGAATGGCATGATCCAGCAGTCGGGCAGCCCATGGTGACCATGCGGTGTCTACACAGCTCTCACCACCAGCGGCCCGTCATCTATCCTATCGAGTGCCAATCGGAGTACTCAACTATCGAAGTGGTGCGCGAATCCTAACTCTAATTTATAAACGGCTATCTGGACATTAGTGGGACAGCTGCTGGGACATCATGCACACTAGTTGCCTGTGACGTCAGCCACAATTACTCGAGCAGTGCTCAAGCAGTGCTCAAGCGAGTGCAGGGTTGTGCACTATGGCACACTGTGCTGCACAACAAGGTATGGGATTCATGGACCCAGTCAAGCGCTTTCATGTGACATGATTTCTGCGTTCTTTTGCCTCGTTAGGCAGTTCGTTTGACCATGTAGGGCAGTTGCGAGGTCCACATCATCACGGCCCAAAGGCTCATGTCTCGAGGTGTGTTTTGAGGTCTGAAGTTGTAAGGCGATGAAGCAGATACTGAACATGCATATCCTCTGGGCGGGTTTCAGCTCGAACCGGCAAAAGGTTACTGACAATCGCGAACACCTATTGACTGCCAACTGCGCCTCTCATCTTTTCAGAGTTCCTTCACTTGAGCCGATTACCCCTTGTCCCCATACCACCTCGGCCAGTCGAGGTCTCAGACCCGTCAGTCGCGCCCACAATCCCTTCCAAATGGTTGATTGGACGGCAAATTCGCCGACAAGGGTTTGATAGTCGCGATACTCCGGATACTACAAGGAAAGAGCGCAGTCCCGACGGGAAGATCGTCAATCTCGAAAGAATTCAACGCCCGACTCAGAAGCTTACCTTTTCAGAGCTGAGGCGTTCAGTGAACCATGTGGAAGAGACGAAAAGCAAGCTCATCTGCGGTAACACTCGTGAGTACAAGATGCTGTGGTAAGACTCGACAAAGGAATTGACTTACAGCTAGAGGAGTGTACAAAGGATGCATCAGGACCATCCATCTCGTCTTCGTGAGATCGCTAGGTTGTGCACTGAGCAAAGGGAAAAGCCCCTGCAACAACCACATGACTTGCTCGCAGGCAAAGTTTGGGTGTCGAGACCAGCTGAACAAACCTCGGGTCAAGAACCCCCGCTTTATATCCCGAGGGGTCCACTCGATCCTCGACGAACCGTGTTGCCAAACCTTATGTTCGTCCGCGGTTCTTGCGTCAGGGGGAGAAGCTTTGAGAGCGTGCTTGTGCGTCTGGAAGGAATATTGCTGATTATCCGCAACCCATTGCACATAGATGTTGAGAACCGAAAGAGCCGCCAAGAACATGTCCGAGAGGTGGAGTCCGAAGGGCAGATGTAGCAGGGTCTCCTTGTGTTCATTGATTGGAGTGACAAGCGCGTTATGCACGGGTAATGCCATGACGAGTAACAGAATCGACTGTCCGACAGCTGGAGCACAAGCATCAATGACTGCTATCAAGCAACATCAGGATAAAAGCTTACAGATGAAGAAGAAAGAGAACACCTCGAAGAACCAGGCAGGTACCATCTTGCGCCATTGCGTGTAACGGTAGTCTTCTTCGTTGCTGCGGTGCACAAGAAGTCTGAGTACGCATTTCTGGCTGCTTCAGGAGATACGGACAAGCTGTAAAGACCCCTTCTCCATGTATGATAGGTCAGGCGAACGGACCAGAGAATCTACCAAGAAGTGCTCGTGAGTTGCTTCCCCCCGGTGAGAGACGTGATCCACTCACCTGCACAGCGACCATCAGCCAGACCCTCGGAAGGTTGTGCGCAAATGCTGCTCCGTTTTCGTTGAGAAACGGGAAGAGGGCGAAGTGTAACGAGTAGATGACCGGGAAGGTCGTCCACATCCTGTCAATCTGACTTGCATTCCTCGTAACTACGCTCATCACATAGCTCCCGACGATGACTGTTCCGAGCAGCGGCAAGACGGTGTGAAAGGGGTCGGACGCCGTCTTGTAGAAATGTGAATACGACTTGTACCATGGGACATCGTTATTTCGAGGATTGAGTAGGTGTAGAGCAACCGCTTGTGGTGCTGTTTGCAAAGGATGAGGTAAATACGGGGCGATCCTCGCAAATGTCGAGACCGCGTGTTTGGCGATTGATGCAGCCATGTCGCTGTACGGTCGTTGACTCTACAAGCTGGACAAAGGTCGACGTTGCTCGAGGTGGTTGATAGTGCGGTGAACGCCTATTATTGCCCGGTGGCAGATGAGCGATTGAGCTACTGAATAGAGATGTCGCCCACCAACCAGTGTTCCCGATCGCTCGATGCATCCTCCTGTCGTCTGTACCGACCTGGTTGACGTCATTGATCGAGGAGTAGCTGCTATGCTGTCCAGCCAGCTCTCTCAGCCGTCCGAGTGGGTTGTACGTGTTCTTGATCCCAAGCATGGCCAATGATCTGGCTGTAGGTCGGCCGAGCATACTCTGGTGGCATAGGCAAAACAGAGATCTGTAGAATTTTGAAGCAGATGGCTGCCATATTTGTTGAATCACCTTCGATATACGCTGTACAGTGCGGGATGCCACCGGCCCCGCTGCCGAACCTATCCGGTGCGTGTACATCGCTGTACATCAGTGCCTTGATCGCCCCTATTCTTTCATGTGCAGCGATGGAGCCTGAGCTGCTGTCCCAGACATGTGTGCCAAGCGAACAAGCGAATGTGAGCCCATACAGATTGGCGAGATATCAAACTGCTCAATGCTGGAAACGGATCCATCACGCAATACTTACATCATCCGACTTCATCTCTTTGACGACGCAGGTACACGTTGTGATGGGCGCCCGGATTAACCATCCTTTCCATTGGCCGGTCCATGCCACGCTGTAACTATTTGTCGGCTGTTGGATTTGGTTTCCGCCGGTGCCTTCTTGAACTCGAACTCTGCCAAACACCCGTATTGCGTCAGGAATAGATATTTCTTCATTGGCACGAAGGAACATTTTTCCTGCGGCGGATCCGTACGTGGGCTCGCATCAACAAAGGCTATAAAGCTCGATGCCCATTCCCGATAACAATATACCTCTCTCACCGTTACCGCAACTCACGACCGGATTATTAGTATCTTCCAATAGCAAGGGCAAGCAGCGCTCCGCGGACCCGGACATCCAGCAGTACCTCGAGGACCTGGATTCTGATCAAGACCACGAGAATCAAGCACTCCTCTCACCTTCATCTCGGAGAGAACGAAGACCAGCAAGGCAAACAACAACAATGGGTGTCCCAGAGCAGCCGTATCACGAGAGCGACGATGTTAGCATCTCTCAAGATGACAAGGACAAGTCTTTAGCAAGTTTCGCTGGACCTGTTATCAACAAGGAACGTGTTTCAGGCTCAGTATCTTTGACCGACTATGTTCCCCTTGGACGGGATGAACTCAGTGACAAGCTACCGCCGAACGACTCCTACGAAGGCAAACATAGATGGGACCCCGAAGCTACCTGGACCAAGGCGGAAGAACGTAAAGTGGTTAGGAAGATCGATTTCTGGCTCCTCAGGTAGGCGGAAGGTCAGCTTCCTCATACTGGTTTCCGCATACTGATACTGTCACCTTCCTTGTCTCTAGCGTTGTCTGTCTCATGTGTAAGGATATAAGCGATCGACGTGAACCCGATGAGCTAGAATTGACGAAGCAATTCCACAGTTGTCGGTCTTCAACTTGACCGTGGTAACCTCGGTAACGCCGCAACAGACGGCTTGATGAAAGACCTTGGTATCACACAGAATGGGAACAACAACGGATCAACGTGAGTCTTTCGGCTGCATCCCGCTGAAGCGAACCTAACCAGTACATGAAACAGAATCCAGTTGGTTTGCTTCATGGCTGCAGAGGTTTGTATCAAGTAGCGCGGTACCGCACTATTTCCGCTCATCGTTACGACTTTAACTCCATAGTTCCCTTCGCAAATGATCCTCTCTCGAGTTGGATTTCAGCGTTGGCTGCCCTTCCTCATGCAAGTATTCGCTGAAGATTAAAGGAGGAGGCGACTTACCTTTTCTCTTGATTTATACCAAAGGTTCGCCTGGGGCATGGTATCTTTATTCCAGGTATGTCGGTACTCTCAAGGGTGATCGTCTGTAAATCAACAAACCTAATGCGGTATGACGTCCCCAATGTAGGCCTTCATGAAGAACAGAACGGAGTATTACATCACTCGAGCCTTGATTGGAGCATGCGAAGGAGGGTAAGCAAAGGTCGCCGCAAAAGGGATAGCGTGGCATGGAGTTGACTGAAATGTCTTGACCCCAGTTTCATTCCAGGCGCCGTCCTTTACACAAGCTTTTTCTATACTACAGGGGAACTAGCGATCCGGCTCTCCTTGTTCTGGTTCGTAATGGCCGAGTGTTCGCTTCCGTGTTGGCAACAAACTTATGCTTTCCACTTTTAGGTCGAGTTTGAACCTGGCACGAGTATTCTCCAACCTTTTGGCTGCTGCCATCCTCCCAATGCGTGGCACGGCTGGAAAGTCCGGATGGTTCTGGCTGTTCACCATCGAAGTACGTCTTTCTCCGCGAGATATTAAACAAATCAGTCGTGCAGTTCTGACGTCATGAGATTTCTCAGGGCCTCTTGACATGCGTTGTTGCTGTCTTCTCTTACCTCTGGCTTCCTGTTAGCCCAGTGGAAACCAAGACTTACATTGTACGAAAGGGCTGGTTCTCTGAACGGGAGGAGATCATTGCTGTGAACGTAGGTCATCAAACACCGAGAAGGATTGTGTTCCTGGCTTGACTGGCTGATTTCCATATTGTCACGCAGCGAATCTTGAGGGATGACCCAGCCAAAGGCCTGTCGTCTGTCAAAAATGCGATCAAGTGGAAGGACATCAAAGAGGCTTGGACGGACCCTGCCATTTGGGGTTTGGTATTCATCGGTTTGATCGCGTACATCCCTCAGAACCCTGGTACATATCTCAACCACCCACTTTAAAAGATGTTTACTGACCAGTATGCGCATGGTCCTCCTCATCTTCAGTTCAAGCTTACTTGAACCTGAGTCTGAAGAGAATGGGTTACACTACCTTCCAGTCCAATATGCTCGGTATCCCCAGTGCTGTCTTGCAGATCATCAGTAAGTTCTTTGCCCGGAATTCCAGAGCGACGACCGTCTTACACCTTGTCACCTACAGCTATGCTTTTGCTCAGTTACTCCTCTGATTACTTCAAGGAACGAACTTGGTATGTGTTCAGACGTTCCACACGCCGTACGAGATTCTAACAAGTCTTGGCCATCAGGCACTGTGTCTTCGGTGAAGCATGGTCTCTCCCATGTCTGATTGCGATGCTGGCCCTACCCGACGGGGGCCGCGAATGGGGACGATTTATTATGATTACCTTGATCGCTGGATGTGAGTGCCAAAAGATGGGTATTCATCGAAGGAAAGGCAGACGTGCTCAAATCTGCGTTTTACGCTTCACAGACCCGTACTTCCACCCAATCATGACATCCTGGATTAGCGAAAATTCATTCTCCGTGAAGAAGCGTTCAATCAGTGTGGCCACCTATAACATCGTTGTGCAATGGGGTTCAATTGTTGGTAAGTAGATTTGTTTTTGGTATTGCCGAATTCCATTATGTGGATGCTAATCAAGATCACGGAATGTATCGCAGGAAGCCAAATCTACCGAAAGGATGATGTTCCATACTGTTAGTCTCACCGGATAGTATCATATCCCAGTCCTTGTCTGACTTTCGTGTTCTTGGTAGATCACCGAGGCAACAAGATCCTTCTTGCGCTTTGCCTAGCTTCATTGGTCGCATACGTTTTGAACTGGCTATGGATGGGTCATCTTAACAGCAAGAAGAGCAAGGTTTGGGACAGCATGACAAAGGAGGAGCGAGTCGCATACCAAGATGACTTGGCCGCCCGTGAAGCGGAAGGCAACAAGCGTTTGGACTTTAGATTCAGCCGCTGAGGGACAGGTTGCTGGTGAGGTGGGGCCGAGTAATAGAAGATGATAATTAGCGACTTTGGGAACGATAGACTCTTAGCCGCCCCGGACATGCCGTCCACATGTACATCCGGTGTATACTATTTATGTATGTAAAGCATTCATTCTCGTGTCTTGAGTTCCCGGATGGGATCCTCCTAGTACCCTCCTCATTCGGATCTTTTCTTGCTGTATAGTAAAGCAGATAACGTGAGAAGGAGACTTCTTTCACAGCGGTCAAACCTCATACCATGCCTTGAATGCCAGTCAGTCCGTTCATTCGTAGTTCATGCATTGTGGTAAGAAGCTGCACGGTTCTGCAAGTAGGCACGACAAATCTATCGAGAGAAGTTAGCAGAATGTCAAATGTGGCAAATGCGGAACCAAAATCTGATGTTGAGAGACCGTCTAGCTGTTGTCTCAGTTAGGGTACGCGATCGGCGTTGAGGATACTCAGCCCAAACAAGCTTTGTTGTCTTCACTCATTGACTGGCTGGCCATTGCTCAGGTGTTGATTACATACCGGGAAAGAGCGGTACAAGGCCTCAAAGTAGGGCGACATTCCCTCGACATGTCGGAAGACGCCCTCACACGGGACAGGATACCGGGGGAAACACAGGTGTCAGCTTCCTCATCCGCGGTAGCTCAACCTCGAACTCGGTACTTAACGAGATCTACAACAAGAAGAGGGACAACCGATATATCACATCTTCTCATTCAGAAGCTTCCGGCAACAGCTCGTGCGACCAGGACCACCAGAGGGACGACACCGGCAGCAGTAACACAAACACAAACCCGAAAGCCCTTCATCGAGGCATTGAACCGCGTCGCAATGTCGTCGGGCAGCACACAACCGGCCTCCGCACTTTCGGCTGGCGCAAGGACTGCGCAAAATGAGGATCCTTTCACAGCCGCCATATCCCCAGCAAAAGGCTTACCGACCAATAGGAAACGTCGGAGCGCTGGACTGGTATCCAGCCCAAAAGGAACTGAAAACTCTCCAAACGCAAGACCGAGGAAAGTCTCAAGAATGCCTCGGATATCAGTGAACGCCACTTCTCCCTCAAATAACAACGTCAAGCGATCTGCCATTCGGTCCGACGCAACTTCTGCCGCCCTCACAACGCAACTCGAATCGGAGTCACGTCCGCATCCGGTAGTTCGCTCTCCGCCCTCTCTAGGTCAACCGAGAGAATCCACTACAGTGGCAAAGCCGGAGCCGCCCTCCCTAGCGAAAGTTCCCGTGGGATCTGCAACCCCATTCCGGTATGGAACAAACCGAATACTGAATGTACCCCTCTCCGCTGTCAAGAAAGGTACGCGGTGGTCACTGGCGTCCGATCTGTCCGACGACGGTCTGCTCCTGCAAGCGTCCCCCAAGAAGCCCACGAATCGAGATAATTCCGGTTCCAGGGATTCTATTGGACCGTCGCGCTCTCAAAGCCAACAAGGAGAGAACGAAAATCGAGCGACGATACAAGACCCTCCCAAAGGCGCACCAGAGACAGAAGTTGAGGATTTGGCATTGCAGTTCTTGGAGGATTCGAAAGATGATACCCAAGTGCACAGAGGGTACGGATACGCGCTTGAAGGAGACAAGGACAACAGTATGGATAGTCTGGTACGGCCTTTGGCGAAGGTCTCGATAGATCGGCAACGTAAATCAACACCGCAAAAAACTTCGACGACGCGTATCGTACAGAGAGCACAGAAATCGCTATCCTTTCCGAGGGCAACATCATCATATGCGAAACCGACACAGTCTTCTGCCAAAGCCGCCTCCGTCACTGCTGCGGCAATCGATGCACGGACGTCGCTTAAAAACGTGATCCGGGAGCCATCTCGGCAATCTCTATCGACACCGGCAGCGCAGATGACGACATTCGACCGTCCATGTGGTGTTCAATCAAGAGGTCTCACCTTGACCCAAAGTAACAAGTTCCCGACCTTGGGTCAATTTTCCAATACCGCCAACCTTGGCTCGAGCGTCATCGACGATTCTGCGAAGAAGAGCCCCTTCAAGTCTCGATCGTCTATACCTATCATTAGTCCTGTTCGCGAACGCAACCCAAACTTGTCCAGCGAGGCTACCAAAGAAACCATTCGACTGTCCAAACCTGTCGCCATCGGATCAACATCTTCTACTTTTACCAGTAATGCCCGTAGGAAGAGTTTGACAATGGAAACATCGAAATCGCTGTACAGCTTGAGTGCCGCGCTCGCAAAGCTCACCGTCAAACGACCCAGCCTAGAGGGAAAGTCTCCAGACGCGGGGCCTTCGGAACTCGCTCAACAGGTGAGAAACCGCCTGGGCCATCTTGAATCAAATACTTGCGCGAGACCCGCCACCAATCAGAAACACAGACCAACTTCAACGTTACCACCGCCGAAACCAGTAACTATCAGCCGTATACCCAAAAGTAACAGCATTCACGGACGAAGTTCTCTTTCCGAAATGACAATGACGAACAGGGGACTGTCAGGAGACAAGGAAAATACGACGGATCGGAAGATATCTTCCAGTCTGGAGGATACGGCGCGCGACTCGCCAGCCACAGCAACATTGCGCAATCACACTATCCTGAAAGGCGTCACGGCGTTTGTAGACGTGCGGACTGCTGAAGGGGATGATACCTCAGCCGTGTTCGCCGAGATGCTCCGTGCATGTGGAGCAAGGGTAAGCAGTCTCAGTCATCTTGCGAACGAGGAGGTCATCTCACACTCGATATCGCACAGGTCCTTAGCAAGCCAACGGAGAGCTGTACGCATATTATTTTCAAGTCTGGAAAGATATCTACGCTTGTTTGGTGGCGAAAACAGCCCGTTCCGAAACCGCACATCGTGGGCATCGGCTGGGTGACGCGGTGCCGGGATTCGAGTCAACGGGTGTCGGAGGAGCCATTTGAAGTAGATGTCTCTGCGCAGGCGGTGTTTCAGAAAGTACGCCTCGCTGAGCAGAATCTGGTTTTGGCCCAAGAGACTGATGGAACTTGTTGTTGATCACAGCGGAGGAAGTCTATGGAGCCACGACAATTGCAAGCCCTCATGGGTACCTCCCTGGAATCTCTGGGTAAGCGTAGTTTGGTCGAGCGCACGATGCGATGTTGCTGAATTTATGACATTCTTCTCGCAGAGCCATCCTCGGTCTCGGCTACCCATAACAGCAATGCAACTCAAGCTCGGCGCCTGTCAATGCACGTCGCACGCCCTTAGGACCATCATCAGCTGCCAGAGCGTCACGTACCGGGTAGAAGAGATTTGTATCGAGATAGTCTACCGAGAAAATCGGACCAACTTTGTGGGCCGCACATGTTCACAGTCATCGCTATATCATTTTATAATGGCATAGTTGATTGCCTTCCATATTTGCCATGTCCTCATGACGTTTTGACCTCATACATACTACCGTGAATGTATTGCGTTGCGGATGATATTCGTACAACCGACACAAGAGAAGAAAGATTTAGTGGTGGAACTAGTAGAAACGAGAATGCTATGATCAGTGCCAGTAAACGATATAATGCATAGAACGTTGGCTTACAAGACGAAGATTGGTGTGAGCAAAGACGATGCCGTAATTGTCGGCAGTCTTGATACATTCAGCGTCCATGATGGAACCGCCGGGTGCAGCAAGGTATTGCACACCACTCTTTCGAGCTCGGTGAACGTTGTCCGGGAAGGGGAAGAAGGCGTCCGATGAACAAGCGACACCCGTAAGCTGCTTCATATGCTGCTCTCGTTCCTCCTTGCTCAACGGTGCAGGTACTTCATCGAACAAGCTTTCCCACTGCGCACGTTCGGACGGGTCGGCTTCAAACACTTGGCCGGTAACGAACAAGTCGATTGCGTTGGCCTTGTCTGCACGCTTGGTGCCCTTCTTGAAAGGCAGAGCCAAAACTCGGGGGTGGTGACGCAGCCACCAGTTGTCGGCCTTGTCACCGGCCAGACGGGTGCAGTGAATTCGGGACTGTTGACCAGCACCGAGACCGATGACGGCACCGTTCAAAGCGTAGCAAACAGAGTTGGACTGGGTGTACTTGAGAGCCAAAGTGGCGACGGTCAAGTCTGTGATGGCTTGCTTGGAGAACTAACAGATGAAAATATTCTCATCAGATATGATCGACTCGATGCGCAAAACGAGTGACCTACCTCCTTGTTCGAGGTGACAACGTTCTGGAATAGTGTCTCGTCAATCTTACAGTCGTTTCGTCGCTGCTGAAGCGAGATACCGTAAACTTGTCGGGTCTCGATGTCGGGAGGAACGTAGTTGGCATCCATCTGTGAAAATACGGATATGATTCAGAATACGGCTCTGGGCGTTATATTGGTGAATGCTTACCTGGAGAACACAGTACTTTCCACCCTTCTTCTTGGACAAGATGGCCAAAGCTTCAGGCTCATACCCAGGAGCGATCACACCGTCAGATACTTCCCGGTTAATAATCCTGGCCGTCACAGCGTCGACGTTGTGGGACAAGGCGATAAAGTCACCGAAAGACGACATTCGGTCCGCACCCCGAGCTCGTGCGTAGGCAGAAGCCAACGGGGTAAGGCTGTCCTTGATATCTGCAACACCAAACACCTGAGCTTCACGTTCATCCAAGGGAATACCGACGGCGGCACCGGCAGGGGAGACGTGCTTGAAGGACGCAGCGGCGGGAAGAGGAGGGTTGAAAGCCGCAGCGAGTTCTTTGACGAGTGCCCAGGAGTTGAGGGCGTCGAGAAGGTTGATGTAGCCGGGGGAACCGGACAGGATCTTGACGGGCATTTCACCTTGTTCAACGAAAGCCTGAGCGGGCTTCTGGTGAGGGTTCGCGCCGTATCGCAGAGGCAATCGCTGGTATCCGACACCAGCTCCGGCAACCATGTCCTTTTCGGAATCGACCGAGGCGTACATCTTTCGGAAGTAGTCGGCGATGGCTTCGTCGTAAGCCTTGGTGCTTTCAAACGCCTTCAAGGCCAATCCTCGTTTCGTAGCATCCGAGATCGCCTTGTTCTCCTTCCATTCGCTCAAGATGACGTCGTAGTCGGAAGGAGAAGAGATGATGGATACCCGAGCGTGGTTCTTGGCTGCCGCTCGGAGCAAGGTGACACCTCCGATATCAATTTCCTCGATAGCGCCTGCGAGAGTGCAGTCGGGCTTCTGGGTCTGCAGCACGAAGGGGTACAGGTTGCAGACGACCAAGGTGATAGGAGAGATCTTGTTGGTAGCCAAGTCAGCCAAGTCGGATTCGATGTCTCGCGACAAGATGCCTGGAAAAGGAGTCGATGAGCGACTTGTCTCATACGCAAGGTATTTTCTCGCAACTTACCGCCGTGGACGGCAGGGTGAAGGGTCTTTACTCGACCGCCCAACATCTCGGGAGCCTTGGTGATGGACGAAACATCTCTAAGAAACGCGGATATGAGCCCAAGATTCCCGAAACACCGGTGCGGAACATCCACTTACTCGATGTCCATACCCGCCTCTCGGATCATCTTGGCCGTACCACCTGATCCGAGCAGCCTGAACCCGAGTTCCTTCAAGCCCTTGGCGAAGGGCAAGAGGCCAGCCTTGTCATAGACGGAGAGAAGAGCTGTAGATGCGGGATGAATGAGCTCTGAAAGTTCAGATCGTGGGAAGCAGGGTGAACATACCGATGGGGGCTTCAGCAGACATGTTGATCTGATTAGGGTGCGATGATGGGCCGAAACTGTAACAGTACCTGGTCTATCGTCTGAAGAGCGACTCTATAACGACGACTGAAGCAGAGAGCAACTGCGCTCATCCCAACAATTTGCTTCCGCACTTGCCTTTTTTCGAGATTTGTTAGCGCCCCCCGCGTTTCCGAAGCGACTGGCTGTGAACTTCAAATCTTCGGGTCGATTGGAGGGCTTGCGTCTATGGTGAGTAACGTAGCGGAGGTCCGTAACCTTTGAACTACGCACTACTTCACTAGCTGGCCGATCTTAACTTAACTGGAATGCGATTGGTTCCAAGGCGAATCAGTCAAGTCACGCAGTCGAGAAATTCGTCGGAACGTTCTGGCTGAGCATCCACTGATGAGGAAGGCCAGGGAGTGGCCAGGGGTTTCTCCATGAACATGTTGGTCGCGGAGAGAATCGCTACATTGAGTCTATAGATTTTATTCTTGCTATTTGACAAGGCAGCAGTTAAGAAGTCTTCAAGACTGACTTGGTCAGTATACACGAACCGGACAGAAGGTGCAAATCGAACCATAAGATATATTATACACCGCGCAACGGAGTGTGTAGACGGCATTGAACAAGGCGAGTCACATCTGCCCGCAATCAGAATTGACTGATACCCTCCATCTCCACTTCGAGATCTCCACCATGTGGTCGATGCCTCCCCTTTGCTCGATGTCTTCCCGATGAGAGAGTGGACTGCACTTTCTCCTTGGAATACTTGAGTGTGCGCATCACTTGGTTTTGCATGATACCCTGATTGTACTTGTGAAGTGCTTTAGATTCTTCTCTCCACTTTCGAAACCCGGATTTGGCAGACTTGGAAGATGAGCCGTCGGCACTCCGCGGGCGTCTGGGCGAAGATTCGCGAGTGGGTTTACTGTTGCCGGACACGCCACTCAATCCGGAATCGTCACTCCGAATCGAATGCTGAGCAGAGTCCTGACTTTCGATGTCGCTTTCGTTGCCGAGATCGTCATCGCCGCTTTCTACAAGACCAGCATTTGGGGCTTTTCCAGCTTCCTTGCTGGTTCTCTGACCATTGACTATCTCGATGATTTTTCTTCCTCGTCGTCGCGCTGCGGAGAATTCGTTGCCGGTACCCAGATCCTGGGCCAGTTCCCAGGCTTGATAAACGCGGCGAAATCTTTCATTTCTTCTTGTCAATTTGTGATGCGCTTTACTGATCCCAGTATACAGCGCGAGCCGAATCGTGACGGTCGAAAGATGTCTTTGAGGATCCCCTTGCCCAAGTCTGATAGCTGCCATTCGTCGATATTCCAATTCAGCAGCCTCGTTGACATCCTCCGTCCGATAGATGGGCAAAGTACGTTCAGCTTCCGAGTTGTCAGCTATATCGGCCAGACGGAATACCGCCAACCCAATGGTGAGATCTTTCTTCATTTTGTTTTTGCGGTCAAACACACGAATGATGATCGAGCAGGAGTGTCGATACTCGACAGCCAGAATTCGCCGGCGTCGATGTTCCACTTGAAAATCGAGCATCTCTGATTTCTCGGATAGAGTGAGCCCCGAAGTGTCCGATGCTGTACGAGGGATGGCCGATCCAAACCTCTCGGGTACCAGAGGTTCTTCACAATTCATGATTACACCATCTGCGTCAGACGAGATTTCGACAGCAGGCTTGTGAACGCTCCAAGATGCAGCAATATTGACAATCAGGCTTTTGACTTTGATGGTCGCAACTTCGTATCCGGAAATTGCTGGCGGTAGTTTCACGTCGATGGGCTTGAAAAGTAACGATATGCGCACTGTCGAAAAAAACGGATATCGTTTTCAGCGTGCATTCCTTGCAAGGCTCTGAAGACAAGATCTCTCTTACGGAATCCGTGCCCTAAACCCCCAACAATCGGCATTGTCCTGTGTCGATGAATCGTAAGCACGCGGAATGCGCTTCTGTCCGTAACCTAACGTGTACCCACCGAGTAATCTGAGACGTATGACGAAACAACTCAGCCAGATCGAAGCCTATCAGACCGAGGATCATGTCTGGTAGTGGGAATATCCTTGTAAGCTATGGACGATACGACGAGACTCATCGCTTACCATGCTCTCTATTCTTCTCATGTCGTACCACGATGACCATGCGGGCGACGCTGAAATCGCGAATGAATCTCTCGGCCCGCGCATTCCAGTACGGTTCAGGCGACAGCTGTTTTGTCCTGGTGCGAAAGACGAGCTTTCCGTTCAAGATCACTTCAGCGTAAGCGTTGGGCAGCTTGTCGGCCTCCCAAGCACTAGCGTCGAGTGTTTCTGCCAAGGCTATTACGTTTTCTCAAGGGGAAGTTAGCTCCAGCCAATGGGCTTCACGTGGATAATAGTCACTTACCAGGAGGTCCACCTGCAACTCCCGAGCCAGGCCGAAGTTTGATGGCAGACGTCAGGGTTCCGCCAGTCTTCTCGAGTTCCAAGTCGATAGCTTGGTGTATTTGAAACAGCAGAATGCCACTGCGTCGTTCCAGAGTGGGTTTCTGTGTTGCTTCCATTGCCTCTCTTGCCCTTTCGCCGGTAAGCCAGGCAATGGATTCGAGCCTTCTCTTCTTTCTTTCGTTCTCCCATTCTAGAGGTTCCGGCTTGAATCTATCAAGAAATTGGTATAGCAGTCCAGGTTCCTTTACCTGGCCGGCTCTTCCTGTCCCAATATCTGCGGCACCATGCTTTTCCTTCTCCCATTCATGCCGTGCAAGACCCTCCTCTTTGTCCCCATCTTGTGCCAACTTCCATATAGGGTAAAAGGCATAGCTCCAAGAGATGCTGCCTTTGGCGGTAAACCCTTTACGTATTGGCTTCAACACATCGTCACGTTGTAACAATTCCTGCTTGTCCGGCTGATCTTCACTTGCCAGGCCTAGTAGATCTGCCAAGTCCTCCGACACCATTCCTAGTGGGTCATCAGCAGACCAGCGATCACCATCGTAGACAATCAAGCGCAAATGTTCGCCCGACTCGATGGCTTCCGCGGAGACTAGGATGAACGCGTCTTCTTCCCATCTGGGATTGAGTGTATCGAGGATAGTCCGTGTACTCCATAGAGGTTTCCCGTATTTTGCGAATGCGATGACACAGTAAGGATCGGATGAGCCAACAGTATCTGCTTTTTTCAGGTCCGTGGCGCTATGGATCCGGACGTGTAATACCCCGATGGCTTGGGTCCGCAAAGAGGCCTCTTGGCCAAGAAGAAGGCGCTTTGTAATGAGGATGTCGATCAGCACGTCGTGATCATTGCTTTTGCATGTGCCCACTCACATCGACATCGAGAGTATACGACTTGGGACGCAGGAAATTGTCGCAAACTTCGCGAATAGATTTCGCAACTGTATATAAGAGTGCAATCAATTTCACGTCACCTCCGGACGCTGACAATATCTGCTCACTATATGGCTTCACAAGTGGCAGACCGATGACGTCTGGAGCGTACTCCTTGATAGGCTTGGCGGAAAAGTCAAACTCTGGGATATTGGGCAGCGACATTGTTGCGTTCCGCACAAAGGGAACGTCTGGACTGAGTAGTAACCGCACATGTACCTGTGATGGCGCCGCTCAGCTTGATTCTTCATTCCTGTCCCAAAATACGGCTTACTGTTCCAGTGATTTTCAACATTGTGACCCAGATAGGAATCTCGAATCCTCCAAGTCCCTTGACACCCATACCCATATAAATCAAAAAGTGCAAGTCCCATCCTTTGCGATTCTTGCGGCCATCGTAGGAGAAATCCACCGCCAGATTAATGTACTGGCCTTCGTCTCCATCCTCTGCATCGTTCTCATCGCCTCGGACCGCCGTTCCTTCTGACATGACATCACCAGCCTGCATCCGACCACTACTGCCTTCAGGCTGCGACGCCGTCTCGCCCGCTTTCTCCGATCGAGCAGCAAAAGCGCCCATGCCCTGTCCCCTACGTCCACCGATCGTACGGAGAATCCTATCCCGTTTCCTTCGCTCTTGTACTTCGTATATCCGTTGACCACGATCATCTTGTCGCTGTGAATCGGCCGAGTCGCTGCGTTCGTGACCGAGGTTTCCAGAAGCATGGCTTGACGTGCGTGAATGTGGGAATTTCTTCTGCAGGCCCAGGGTAGAGAACACGCTGTCCGTCTTGTGAACAGGGGCTGATGGAGCTCGGGAGAGATGTTCGAACCACTAGATGATGCCAGGCATAATGAGCATCTGAAGGGAAGCATGCATTGTACAAGGTCTTACTTCGGGGTCGGACATTGGACGGATGGATACGATCTTGATGGGCTCCTCGCCAAGACTCGGTTCCGTGACTCGGATGGAGGACTAGGAGATGACAGAAGAATGTTAAAACGATACTGATTTCAACTTGGTTGTGCTTACCACGAGCGGAGGAACTTGTTGAAGCATGACGTCTTCCAAGAGATCGATGAATGGTGTGAGCAAGTCCGTCGTCAGCACGGGAAACAACGCTCTCATTATATGATTACTGTTGACGACGATAGAGGATTAGCTGGTTGCGCATCACCAGACATGGTAAAGTACGACTTACAGCCATTCCGTCGACTCCTCTGCCATCGCCAGTGCTGGCGGTACATCGCCCTTGACTTTCTCCCTATCCTCTTCAGGGCCTTTCAGTCTATGTGCCTCTCTCCGTTGCCAATCAGCCCAGAGATAGTAGACGCCCGCAATGGCTACGACTAGGGAAATGAACGAAGCGCCCGCATAAGCCAACACGATCAGAAATGTGATAAGCGCAAGGTTGCCGAGCGATGGAAGGGGAAGTGATCCCAGGTGCTGAGGTGTAGATAAGCCGTTCAGGACAGCCATGGGATCTGCTGAGGGCGCCGATGCTTTCATGCCGACTGGTTCCTGCTGTGGGACCGTAAAGGACTGCTCGGTCGTCGTTGCATTCTCCTTCGGACTGGGGCCATTGCCATTCTTCCCTTCGGGCTCCGGCACATGATGATGCGTTCTGTCTTTATCTAGCTGAGCGACATGTTCGGCAATTTCGTCTTTCTGCACGTCGTTCTGTTTGTTGATGGGTTGCAAAGGCGTCGCGCTCGGGGTGTCCATCACAGATTTGTGCCTTTGTTGATCAGAGAGCGGATTGGTGTGGCCGGAAGGATACTTTGATGCATCTGACCTTCGAGGTGGTAGACGAGCTGGCGGAGTGTTAGGGGATGCCGAACTCTGAAGAAAGGGTAAAGTCGAGCTCGAAGTCGAGACCGACTGCGGTCGCATAGGTAACGCGGGAGGTTGCTGCGACATCTTACTCGTTATTCCTGCATTGTCGTTGAAGGAGAACTCGAAACCTTGAGGAACATGCTCGCCTTCGGATTGAATTGGCGGTCTATGTGACGTTGGCCCTTCGAAGCAGGAGAGGCGAGGTACCTTCAGTAATGAAAGGAGAAAGGAAAAGGAGGAGAGTGACAGGGATAGACGATTCTGAGACATGTTCGATCACCTTGTTGAAGATAATGCTCCGGCTTCTATATGATCAGCATCCGAGGACACAGCTTTCTCATTCAAGATGCTAAGAATCCTGGCTGCAAGCTGGGATGTTCGGTCGGCGATCAGGCCTTGTCGAGAATTCATTTCAAACACGAGCTATTACACCTGTTTCTCGTTCATCGTCTTGACGAACTCCTTGGCCTCGCTGCCCCCACCGAACCCTTCGTCCCGCGACTCAACCTCGGCCTGCGCGACTTCGCTCTCCTCGGCCACAGGTTTGCCTTCCTTGCCGACATTCAGATCCATCTTCTGCCTCTCTCCGTCCCCAAACCCTCCACTGAGACCTTCCTGGTCGCCACTGAATTCCTCAGCTAGAAGCGCCTCTTCTTCGGCAGTGAATTCGATTTCCTCGAATCCGGTCAGACTGAGGGGGTCAGCGGAACCGAGCGGTGATCGTGCGTGTACTTTGGTAGCGGGATGCGATGTCGGTCGCGACGATTCGGCGGCGGCGACGAGGGCGAGTCGTCGTTCGTTCAAGATGTACTTGATTCGAGCCATTGATTTTCGACACTAAGGGCAACTCGGAACGTCAATTGAACTGGCAACGGTGAACCCTGGTCTACCGAAACATACCCTGAACGCCCTTTTCGTTAGCAACTCCCTATCCATTGAGATGCCTAGCCTTCTTCTTTCTTCTCGCTGAGTAGCAAGTACGTTGCGTTCTCGCAGCAAAATATACCAAAGCGTATGCAGGTCTGCAAATGACTTTTGCCGAAGTTCTCTGGCGGTCCAGGATCGACCTGATCGAATAGCACCCTTCGGTGAGAGTCATACCCCACAACGACGATCACAAACACTTACCACTCGACAAATTGGCTTCATCACCAAAAATAGGTTCGACGGTAATCATGCCTTCTCCTTCAGACTCTTCATAGACCCCCTCTGCAATCTGAGCAGCTGTCAACCCCATCCCTCCCAACGGCTGAGTCAATCTCGGATCTACCCTGAAGAACTTCCATAGCGGGTGGTCCGGGTTGATCTTTTCCTCATCTGACGAAGGGGTCGATGTCCTGGTCGGCGGTCGCGTAACGATAGGTCTGCCCTTCGGGGTGAATCGAGTCGCTCCAGCTCTATGCGTCAAGATCTCGGCCTCAGCTTCCAAACGAGCGGTGGTACCCGCAATAGTTGAAGTAGGAATCGGACCGGAAAGATCCACAATATCTGGTGTTTTGGGGATGTGGTCGCCTGCTGTCATATTCGAATGGTGGTCCAGGGAAGGTGGGACTGAGTTATGAGCGGATGTTGTTGGCGTTGGGTGATGGGGAATCTGACGCCCTGGGGTATGCATGTATCGATGGGCTGCGACAGGCGCGCTGCATTTACTCAATGCCAGCCGAGAGAGACCTCGGCATATCATCGTAGGTGCAAGCGACGGCAGCGACATGTTGGAGAGTTGGCGAAGGGAGAAGACTGGTGCTTTTGAACCTCTGTAACGCCTTGGACTTGCAATGGCACCTACTGTAGCACTGACGGTTGTGAAGAGCAACCAATTCCGTTCATCCGACACTTCGAAATATCGATCAACGGAATAAAAAGCCGCGGAGATACCTGTCTTTGTGTCCGCCTCAACCTCGCGTCTCAAATGAATCCTCTTCATCCCAGAAGTGAATACAGACATACAGTATTAGCTGCCCATCATGTTCATGACAAAACCGTCCGTACACAGCAGAAACCCCAGATATAGACATCGCTAGTTGGCTAAAGGCCGCGGCAGGAATCCAGATCTCAAATAGCCAACCATTCTTCGCTCACTTCCCGGCAAAGCGATGTGGCCCCTGTCATGAGGAAGATGACCTGTAAATTATAGGCTGCCTCCCTTGCCACCGCGGGGATCTTGAGCTGTAAGAATTGCAAGTAAGTGGAGAAATTCGAAGTTTAGCTCACCCAGACATTCCATAAACGACTGAATACTTACTTCTTTGCCGGCTTCTTTCCCAGCACTCATCCTCCCGCTCACGGATTCGAGAATTTGTCGATAATGTTTTACAGCCAGAGGCAAAATACCTGGTCGATAACCCTGTCAACTCAGGCTGACTACAGTGCAATAAAGGTCGCTTACCCAGACTCTGAAACGCTCGACCAAAGTTGTAGTCTACTTCTTCCGTAATCTGCGCAGGTTCCAAATATGTCACGTTGTTTTGCATAAGTTTGCGATATTTCGACATGAAAGCCATAGCCTAGAAAGAGAAAACGTGAGTATGTATGTCATTGCATGGTGATCGCCACGTACCGTCGCGATCTGATGTAACCGATTGTCGCTCTGCCTCTGCATACTTCGGCCAAGATACGCTTGAGCTAGACACAGACACACCAGCGGATCATACGGATTTTCATCATAGGATTGCAAAAAATAATCTAAACATCAGAAGTTAAAATGAATCAACGGGTATTGGTCGATGGATGAAGTCAAAAACATAAGACTTACAGATCGAACTTTGAAAGCTTTTGGCGGTAAGCAGAGCTTGACCGTACATGAGCCAAAATGCTGGCTCTCGTTCCTTCGGTTTCTCCCAAGGCGCATGTCGGACGTTGTGATCTCGGGGTCGTGTGTCCTGTATTGTACGGACGGCGCCATCGCCATCTTCGACATTGCGTTCGTCGTCCATTTCATCTTCGTCTTCGTTCTCGTTATCGTTGTCATTGTCATTGTCCAGGTCAATGTCGTTGTCATCCTCATCACTATCGATTTGCTGATCCTCATTTACTTGATCCTCAACGCCCTTCGTGCTATTATCATTGACGATTATATCGGGCTTCCTTGTCTTGCCCCCCTTTCTACGCGGCGCAATCATGAACCGATGCTGATGTGGTACAATCCAACGCGCCAGTTTATCGTTCCAGTAGGTGCTTCCGCCATTTGCAATGTAATCCCACATGCGGATTTCCCGAATGAGAAACTTCTGCAAGTTGAGGTTGCCGAAAGAGTCCATGCCACGTACACCTGTTCCCAGCGACGCTTGTAAAAGCCACCAGGGCTCCATCTTGAATTGATACAGTCGGGCCAAGCTCCTGGTAGTGTTCATGATTTGGGGCTGATCCTGAAGTCGGATCGATGCAGCTATGGTAATCATTGATGTTCAGCATGGGCGATCGGGATTGCGCTCACAAAACGTACCCAAGAGCCCGAGCTGTAGCTTGAGGTTGTACGTTAGATGCTGAAAAATTGTCGCATATTGGACATGTTGCAAAATCTCTTGAGCCTCCATCTCGTTGCCTTCTTGCATTAAGAAACAAGTGTGCTGTAGAAGGTGAATCCGTGTTAGCATTTCTCCAGGCATACTCTGCTGAAATCAGCCTCACCTGCATAACGATCTTGAGCCAGTCATCGGCAGAGATGCCTTGGAAACTGGTTATGACTCTTTGGACATATTGAACTTGTTCGACATCGCCGTCCTCTTCCTCGTCATTGCCTGAGACGAGGATAGTCAACGATGAGAGAATCAGAGGTCGAGCGAATTGGACTCACCATCATCCTGCTCAAGACGCGTGGCCATATCCCTGACATCCTGATCCAGATTGCGCAAGTCCGGCCGTTTTCCTTTGTGCCCCTTGCGGAGGGCTACCCATTTCGTGCTCTATCAAATACAATAATGTTCGCTCAGAATCTCAGCTGATTGTGCATGAAGCAAAGTCCTTACCCGATCAACAGGAAACAACACCGGCGCTTGCCGCATACCAGCGACCATTCTATCTGCGATCGTCATGTATCTCCGTTGCGCAGCCACATCCCCAGCCAACGCGGCTTTCTCGGTAGAGTCTAGAGTGACTTTATTGACACGAGTTTCTATCTCTTCGAGCTCTTTTCGAACCTTTCTACCCAGTCGTCCGGCTAGTTTGTCTTGCCTGGCAAGTCGGGCTTGACGATCTTCCACAGACTCGTCGAAGAACGCTTCGTCTACGTTTTCTTCTGGTTCGATCGGAACTTGTACCGCGGCACTTGCTGGTAAGCGCTTTCTGGCCTCCCGCACTAGGAGTGGATGTTTCAACAGGATGCCGACGCAGGATCTGTGCTAGTACTCACCTTCATTGACCAACTCAAGTGCTCGAGTGGGATTCCCAGAATCCTCATATGCGTGAGCAAGTTTCATCTTGGTGTCCAAGTCATGCGGTGCATAATTGATCACTATGGAGTTGTTGGATTAGCTTACTTTCGAATTGGACAGTTCTTACGCATACCATGTTGAAAGCACTCAATTGCCGATGTATAATCCCTCAGATTGTGTTGGCAAATACCAAGGTTCACAACATGGGCGAGATCAGCAGTCTGGATTGCAACTCATCATCAGTCTTCCAAAGGTGAGGACTGCGTAACATAACTCACCTCCTCTTCTCCAGCTAGTTCCGCAAATATGGGCAGAGCCTCGTCGTATAGACCTCTATCCATTAGAGCCACACCGATGTCTGCCCAGAGGACAGTATATTCAGAAGCGTCTTGACTAAGAACTTCACCAATGTGAGTCTGGAACCGACACGGGAAAGGGGCAACGTATGAGAAGGATTCGGCCACATTCAAGGAGAGTCGACTCACGTTCGCATCGTAATCGTTGCCCAATTTCAACCTAGCTATGGCCAGTCGATGCCTGAGATTGATATCCATCTCGTATCCTTCACTCGCTTGCTCCTGCCCCTCAGGTGCATTGTCCAACTCCACAGCTCCGACTTGCCTGTGCATTCTTCGTACGGTTCCAGGGGGATCGAATTCCCTATCGTCGACTTCCATGTCCCAATATACGTCTCGCGACCGGCCGTCCAACCACCTCTGACCCCTTTTGACGATGGTGATAACATCCTCGTATTCAAGCAAAAGTATTTTGAAGTCGGCTAAACTGATGATGAAGTCTAGGCACATGCTGTTCTGCATCGTTGTTGAGCTCGGTCCCGGTTGGGCTTCAGCAGAAGGACCATCAGGGAACGTCCGGATATGATGCTCCATGGCTGTTTCGAACAGTTGGGCTCCTTCCTGTATTGCATTGCTTGAAGCAAATAAAGGCGGCAGTTCCGACAAGACACTCATGTCGTGAGGCGAGATTTGCAATAATCGTCGGAAAGCTTTCAAAGCCTGGAACGTAAGAGGAGTATGTCAGTGTATTCCAAGAGTTTCTACTATTGTCTGGGTCTTACAATTTCATCTTCGCCAAACTCCTTCGCCATCAATGCCTGCTCCCAGAGAAGGTTGACGTCATTCGGATCCACAGCTACAGCGCGCTTCATACAGTAAAGAGCTTGTTGGCGTTGACCGGAGGACCTAAAGTGAGGAACATTAGGAAAGATCCCAAGCAAGATCGTGCGTGTTAGACTTACTTGGATCTTTCCGCCAGATCTCTCCAAGTGTCAACATCGTGCGTGAGATGAGCTGCCACTAGACGACATCCGAGCTCCTTCTTTTCGTCCCCTTGCTCCCGATGAACCTGAGCAAGGAGCATCCATGCCTCGGACTCGGTAGCATCTAGTCTGATAATCTCTTGATAATTTCGCTTGGCTTCAGGTAGATCGGCAGATGCATAGGCGACATTCCCCGCCTCGAACAGATCCTGTAACTCTTTTGATCGACGCCTTTCTCGCTTCCTTCTCGTACCGACAGAAGGTGATCCTTGTCGACGGTTCTTCTTGCGCCTTCTACCTGCGAATCCCTTTGCTAGAGCGAGATCCTCCCGGATTGCCGCCATATCCTCAACAATGGAAGCGTCGTGAGCTGAAGATAAGGTGTTCTGATCGTACAGGTCACCATCATTGTCTCCAATGGTGGCAATGAGGGCGCTAGAAACGAAGTCACAGATGGGTAAGGATGTTGAGGCCAGGTTCCCGAGAATAGCTACTTACTTGAACGAATCATCCTCTTCTTGGTCCTGGCGGGAAGCTTCTGCATTCCGTCCTCTAGTCGGAACCCGTGCGTCATCCTCGTCGTCTTCCTCCTCATCGTCGTCCTCCTCCGAAGCATCAGCCAGCTCGTCGAACTCTGAATGGCAAAGCGTGAACATTGTATTGCGAAAATTCCAGCCAAATGTTAGCTTACCTTCTTCTTCGTCCATATCGTCGTCATCTAGACCCTCTTCAGCTCCTGGCATCCCGCTATAGTCTCCATCTTCGTCACTGTCGTCATGATCGTACAGATCCATGTTGAATGATGGCCGCAAGCAATACCCAGAGGGTGTAAAGTCGAGACCCGATATCAATTAGGGGACCAAGATGCGGGAAGACGAGAACGTAGGTTTGACTATCGATTGACGTGAAATATAAACGATGAATGGCGTTGGCGCAATGAAGCGGTCGAATATATCGCACCGGTGTCGCCAGAATTATGGAGACTAGAATGAGGGAACAACAAAGATCAAAGCAATGAAAGCAGCACTACTACAACTTGGATCCCGATTATGCTGTTCTGGAATATCCGACTAATCGCACAAAGTAAACAGCCAACGCCAGGACGTTCAAGCGGGGCAAAGTTTTCTTTGCATATTGGGTGTTACACGGATAGCTTCAGCATGTGATTCCTACCTACCCAGCTACCTACGCAAGTAGTTTACAAGGACGCTCCTGGCAACTCTGAATCCGATACTTGGACCGCTCAAGTTCCCCAAACGCAACGCGAGCTCAGCTCGTCAGCCTTCTGAACACGATTCGCTCACTATGCAGCTCATAGGCTGAGTGAAATGGTGTCTTCGATCAAGCAAATAGAACGATAATCTGCTCGCATGTTGATTTCGGGAGCACAGGTACATCAACAGAGCCAAGGCGATCGCAACCATATCAGGTCGGTAAAATTTCTCTTTTGTAGCATGATCATATCATGCCTCAGGCCAACGGAAGGCTACAGATGTGTATGCGGTACAAGTCAATGAACCTAGTATATGAGCTATAGCACTTCCGATCAACCCAAAATCCCAACAAGAGAGACTTAAAGGTCTCGCTTGAGGAGACCGGTGAAGGCCTTTCGTTCCTCCTGGGTCTGGAACTTTCCGTGACCGAACTTGGAAGAGGTATCGATGAACTTGAGGTCGACCTTCTCCAAGGCGGCTCGGGAAGTAGGGGGAGCCAAAGACTTTCGCAAGACAGTGACTCGCTTCTTGGGACCGGCGGTGCAACCCTTGAGCATGACGAAGGGGTTCTTGACGAGACCGTAGTGGGGGAAGCCACCCATCGGGTTGATGGACTTCTTGGTGATGTCGTATGCGGTGGCACCGGACTCATCGGAAGTTCCTTCGGCGATTCGGTAGATCTTCTTGTTGATCTCAGTTCGGTGATGGTAACCGTTTTGACCAGCTCGGGCAACGGAGAACATGACCTTGGACGGATGCCAAGCACCGATACAAGCGACCTATTTAGTCAAGGAGAGTAAGCATAAGAAATGCACAGAGAACAAGAATCAAACAAACCTTTCGCAAACCCTTGTGGGTCTTTCGGGGCAGCTTCTTGGTTCCCCATCGGTGGGTAACACCTTCGAAACCGTGACCCTTGGTTACACCAATGACGTCAATGACCTCGTCCTGTTCGAAGACGGAGGTGACATCGACAGTCTTTTCAAAGTGGTTCTTGGCGAACTCGACCTTGTCGGCAACGGAACCACCGTTGACTTGGATTTCCATCAAGTGTGCCTTCTTCTGCTTCAAACCGGTCTTTCGGAGCTGGGTGTGGGCCAAGACTCGAACGACGGTGCAGTACTTCCTGATTCGTTCGAGTTCTCGAGCGATGGATTGACCGTTGTTGTCGGCGTGCTTCTTGGCGTACTTGGTGAAGGCCTTCTTCTTGGACTTGTACCAGTTCTTGTAGAATCGTCGCTTGAGTTCGTCGGACAAGTGTTCAGCCCAGACAGTGGTCAAGGATCGGAGACCTCGGGGAGTCTCGACGTAACCGACAACACCGACGACGACCATAGGAGGGGTCTCAATAACGGTGACGGCTTCGACGACTTCTCGCTTGTGCATCTCTGCAAAGAAGATGACAAGTTAGCACAAGTTGAGAGCGAGACAGGCACAGGCAATAACACTTACTGGATCCAGGTCGGTCAAGGTCTCGGACGATATGGGTCATACCAGCCTTGTAGCCCATGAGAGCGGTAAGATGAACAGGCTTGGAAGGATCATCCTGTAAAAGGCCCAAAGTGCAGAAACAACCTTAAGCCTTCCAGTCCAATAATCACTTCGTGTCAAGCACAGTCTTGCATCTTTCCTGTCCAAACATGAGACTCCAGACATCCGGTACACCATCACTCCTTCAGCTGTGCAGCTTGCTCCATCTCTCGTCGTCAGGCCACGGCCATCCGCCTCGTTCCTGCCTAATCTCTTCAGATTGCACTCCTCCGACGAGATAGGTTCGGCCAACAACGTCCAGAACTCTGGTTGCTCCAGGATGCTCAAAAGACTTGCTCGAACGGAAAGATGCTACTGCGCAAGACCATCAACATCCAAAGGCAGACTCAGATGCTTACCTTGGGGAAAGCCTTTACTCGTCCTCGGTGCCTGGCGGCTCGCTTTCGGGGCAAGAAACCCAGGGAACCGTGTCGGGGAGCTTCGAACTTTCTGTGAGACATCTTGACTTTCCACGAGAGGCTTGAGGTGTTGACTGGTGGGGTGAGACTCAAAGATGTCAAGATGATGGAAGGCAGCCGGTTCTGACGGCCGATGTCAACGTTGCCGAGGGCTGCCTCACGGTATCGTTCGACATTCCAGAGGAGACGACAGGTAGCGGCGGCGACGCCTGGCTGGACTGCATGCAGCAAGCGCATGCGCCATGAATTGAAAAACTGAAGCGCAGTTTCCTTCATTCCCTTTGGCATACATCGAGCGAGTGTCTATCAAATCAAGTCAAGTCACCCTTCAATCCTGCTTACGTTATTCTGGGGCTCAAGATAGGATCCGGCTACCGCTCGATTGCTTCGCGGCCCGAATACACACGCCGCCCTCATCAAGTTCTCCTCAACTCGGTCTGCCCCGGTCTGGAGTTGGCGCGACTTGCTGGCTCGATCAACAGTCAGTTCAGCCACAATACGGCATCATTCTGTATCTCGACATATATATCTGTTGTCATTCAAGGGTAGTCCGCTTGGTCTCCTGAAACATCTGGTCACACCAGTAAGGTGTCCCTGGCGAATCACCCTCGTATCCTGGACTTGGGAACGGGAATCACAGATTGGATGCTTTTAAATCAACGACTCAGACACCCAATCGTGCACTACGCCACTCCACGATATATTCAATCACAAGGCTACAAGG
Organism: Naganishia antarctica; assembly: GCA_025758675.1. Taxonomy (NCBI): domain Eukaryota; kingdom Fungi; phylum Basidiomycota; class Tremellomycetes; order Filobasidiales; family Filobasidiaceae; genus Naganishia; species Naganishia antarctica. The sequence continues at coordinate 37,297 of JANGFJ010000012.1, forward strand.
CGACCCTCCTGAAACGGCCTAACACCACACAAGACCTGTAAAGATGGCAACCATGGCTATACCTCCACCATCGCTGGACACGATGCCGGAAGAAATCCTCTCCCAGATCGTGGCGCCTCTCCTACCCTTGAAATGGTATTCGCTTTCAGTACTGGTCTCGTTATCACAAACCTGCTCATCACTCAGGACTTGGCTGCTTGAAGACGAGTCGATCTGGAACAAGGCGTTGCTTGGACGAGGAATGGGTCGTCCTCTTTACACGATTCCTGGATACGAAGGATATGCCGAGTGGGAGAAGGAGATCCGCGAGGCCCATCGGAAGATTCGGGAAAAGGCTGCACTGGACAAAGTCGCGCTCACAGATGTCGACGATGATGTACAGCCATCTCAGCAAAAGAATCCGCTGAGGCTTCCTGGAGTCGATATCGAATCGTCCGTTCAAGAGTCAGCAGAGCAAAAGGCAGGCCGAGCACCTCTCCCGCCCTCTGCCGTGTATCATCACGGCGTCGATCCCAACTCAATGGACTGCGAAGACGAGAATGCAGATGAACAAGAGGACTATGCTTTTCCCATTACATGCCGAGACTTGTGTTTCCGAATCTACGCCCACGAACGCAAGTGTTTGAGCTGTAAAGTCGGCGACTCCAAGCTATCGCACTACTACCTGACGGATTCCGACTTGCGCAACGCAGACAAGGTTGGCGTACATCCTACCATCTTGAAGATCGTGGGCAACAAATGGGGATTCGGAGCGTTCGAGCCTGCTCATTTCGATAAAGTCTTGAACCCTAGAGAGGCAAGGTCCCGAGCTGTAAGTGATGAATGTCCCTCAGCAAGTATATGTCTTATGCTGATCAACCCAGTCGTAAACGCAGGTTCGAACTGCTAAATTCTTTGTTGGCTACGACTTTTTCGGATTCTGTCCCTACACTCTCTCCATTCGAATACGAACAAAGTCGGAACCTCTTACACAACCTGCCTTGTGCAAGATAGAGATTTCCGTCTTTATTCCCGCACGACGAATCGGTGCCGCTATCGATCGCACTACCAATCAACCAGTCTTCTTCGGTCCGGAAGTCTGTTACATCAGTAGCTTTATGGTGGAAAATTATAATGGAGTAACATTAGGAGATTTCCAGCGAGCTTTCGAGAAGTGGTGAGCATGGTCTCGATCCTGTTCGCTCCACGTGCACTGCTTACTTGCTTCGTCGTCTAGGGTCAATGCGCCTATGCCTCCCGAGGAAGCCAAAGAGTTTGAAGAGAAGGGTGCCTACTTTTCTTCCAAGGGAAAGCGCACGACTCGAACGGCATACGTACCCGAGAAATAGTAAGTTACCTCGTCCTCGACCTATGTTCCGTGAACTCATCTCATGCTTCCCCGGGTAGTCCCAGGTTCCGTCGAGATGATAAGTTGTACGAGATCGGTGATATTCGACCCATCGGCAGTAGGATCGAGCACGGGAGGGGTGCGATCTTGCTGGGTGATCGTTATCCCGGCTCGAGTCTCCACTAGATATGTTCAGTAAAAGTGCGGCTGGATTGCCGCACGGCGTAGCGCGAGTCAGTAGGTGCAAGGGCACAGAAGTTGTTGATTAGGTTAGAAGAGTATCGTTGTAGCACGTGCGTTGATCGATGCGTGGTCTCTTTAATTCACCTCTTCCTCACGTGGCAGAAGCTTTGAGTCATGTTTCATCAATGCTCCTGAAGCAACCCCGACCTCTGGGTTTTCACAAATACTGCCCTGCATGTCAAACGCAATCTGTGGGAGTGGCAACGGAATTAGGACATGACACTTCTCACAACGGTAATACAGTCCGAATCTCAGGTCTATTGGAATGAACACAATTGCAAGTACTGCCTGGTTGCGGATACGAACGGGTAAAGCCGTTTGGATTGCTCAACCTCGCAGGATGGCAACAAAACATATCGAACGATGCTGACACCTGTCGAATGGTTTATCGAGATTCTACGGTACGATGTCGTCGTCCACAGCGGCGATAACGGAAATCAGCTGAAACAAGCCATCGAACCGACTCTGGCGCAATCTGGCAAAAACGCGCAAGCTCAAATTGGGGATGGGACTGCAGGCAAATCTTTCGCCATCACGTTGGTTCATCAGCATCATCGACCTGTGCCCGTTCACAGTGACATCTGAGAAGGCATCGTATAGATTCAAACGTCTCATAACCTCCGCCTACTTCACCATGGCCCAACCGATTGAACCCAGAAAGGATGCCATCGCCGCCGCTGCGACCCCGGCAAACACCCCTTTGAACGTCGCTCCCATTTCTCGAGGTGAAGGTTTGCCCAAGCCTTCCGTAGCCACCGTTGAGGAAGACGATGACGATGAGGATGGAGAAGATTTGGAAGGTGGTAACCCTGCTAGTGTTTTGGCAAGGGTAAGTTTTTGTTTCGCATTCCGAAGCAGTAAGGGCTGTGTCGCGCGGACACTGTCTGATGTTGTCCCAAAGCGACATGCCTCTGCAACGCCTCGGTTCGTCTGCAAAGCGACCTTACTGATCATCAACGATCCTCTCTTCAGAACCCCGCTCTCTTGAGCATGGTCCAGAACAAGCTCGGTGGTCTGGTTGGCCGAGATTCCGGTTACCTCGAGGCTTTGCCTGCTCAGGTCAAGAAGCGAGTCCAGGGATTGAAGGGTATCCAAGTCGAACACTCCAAGATCGAGAAAGACTTCCAACTCGAACTCCTCGAGCTCGAAAAGAAGTTTGCCAAGAGGTACGAACCTTTGTACACTCGACGAGCCGAGATCATTGCCGGAAAGGTCGAACCCTCCCCACAAGAAGTCGAGGCTGGTGACGCTGCCGATGAGGATGATGATGATGAGGAAGGAGAAGCCCGAGTCGAGGAGATCAATGACGACGAAAGCTCGGACGCCGTCAAGGGCATTCCCGAATTCTGGTTGACTGCATTGAAGAACCACTCCATCATCGGTGAACAGATCACCGAGAAGGACGAAGAGGTATGTCAAGCAGCCTTCCAGGTGCCTGAACGACGTCACTGATATCTTGTAATGTAAAAGGCTCTTAAACACTTGACCGACATCAAGCTGGAATACTTGGACACCAAGCAAGCTGGTTTCAAGATCCTCTTCTCATTCTCCCCCAACGAGTTCTTCGAGGACTCTGTCTTGACAAAGACTTATTATTACCAGGTAAGCATGTCGTTTGTTCATTTCAAACTATTTTGCTGACATGTTGGGCGACTCACACAGGAGGACATCGGTTACGGTGGTGAATTCGTCTACGACAAGGCTGTCGGTCACGATATCAAGTGGAAGGAGGACAAGGATTTGACCAAGACTGTCGAAATCAAGAAGCAGCGAAACAAGAGTGAGTTGAAGCAGTTCGCCTCGCCAGAAGAGCCACGATTTAACGCTTTTCTCTCGTTAGACACCAACCGAACGCGAGTCATCAAGAAGGTTATCCCCACGGATTCCTTCTTCAACTTCTTCAAGCCTCCTCAGCCACCTTCGATGGACGACCTCGAGGGCGGTGACGTCAACGAGGATGAACTGGAAGCTTTGGACGAGAAGCTTGAAATCGACTACCAGATTGGTGAAGACTTGAAGGAACGAGTATGTATCAGCGTGGGCGTCGCGAGATTCCTGCGTTTTACTGAAAACGCTCGGCGTTCTACAGATTATCCCCCGAGCCATTGACTTCTTCACCGGCAAGGCTCTCGAATACGAGGGCGAAGACGACTTTGACGAGGAGGACTTTGAGGATGACGACGAGTTTGACGAGGAGGACGTAAGTGCAACATTTGCGAAGCAGGTAGCACGATTATTGATTGACAAGCTATTTATCTGCAACAGGATGAGGACGAGGACGACCGTCGGGCTGCTCCTGCTCCTTCCACTTCGCAGGATCCTCAAGAGTGCAAGCAGCAGTAAATGGGTATTCCGGATGATCGTCTTGAAAGCGCCTTGATTCTGCTGTATTCCCCTGGTCTCGTCTGTATGTTTCGCGAAGACGCGTGATAGCGAGCGTTTGTGTTGATTACGAGGTTCATGACAAAGACAAAATAGTTAGAGGAAATCACTCGAATGGCTCTCCCGTGACACACTTTCCTACCATCGAAGTTGGGTATCCGGCGTGTTCATAACACTGTGCTATTGCTCGAAAGTTGAAGAATTAAGACTCCCGTATGGATCGCAGAGAAACTGCATCCGACGGGCTTATCCGGTCTCCATGCGGCCACCATAGAACCATAAATAGCGAAATTCTTACGATCATCGTCTTGTGTTTGTGGTTCCCTTTCTGATTCGGATTCCAAGCCTTCCAAGCTCACTCCCATCTCACCACCATGACGGTCCCCATAGACCAAGCGACGCTCTCAAACTACCGTCAAGTGCGCAACCTCCACACCCACCTGGAGTGGACAATCGACTGGACAGCGCAGCTCATCGCGGGTAGTGCGACCCTCACTCTCAAGCCAGAGACCGAGGATCCGGTGGACAAGGTCGTCCTGGATACTAGTTACCTTGATATCCAGCAAGTGACCGTTGATGGTCTTCCCGTCAAAGTGAGTCCCGGAGCACGTGTAGGGGACAGGGCTGATCGTTCGGCGTGTAGTATGCAAAATCTGAGCGGATCGAAGCGATGGGTGAGGCATTGACTATTCACCTGGCCAATCCCATCCACAAAAAGGTGCGTCATGCACGTATCGTATCGAAATGGTTCTCACCCTCTGGTAGTTCGAGGTTATGATCAAGTACTCTACCACAAAGGACTGCACAGCCCTCGGATGGCTGACCAAGGAGTAAATCAACCCTACCCCCTCCTCGCCAGCTCCTTCCAAAAGTCGACTGATCATCCCGGGTTTCTTTGTGATGTAGGCAAACAAAGGGAGGGAAGTTTCCCTACCTGTACTCGCAGTCACAAGCCGTAAGTGGATCACCACTAGATCATCTCCGCGGTCCTAACACCCAACCCACAGATCCACGCTCGCTCCCTCTTACCATGCCAAGGTACGCCCCCCCCTTTCCCCGCTCTCTTTCTTCTCACCAGCCTGACTTCACGTCCGGCCACAGATACACCCTCCATCAAATCAACATACTCGGCGTCGGTAAAATCGACTATCCCCGTCCTCTTATCCGCGCTGCGCAAGAGCCCGGCAGTGGATGCCTCACATGGGGGGAAAGAGGTCGGCAAGGACTTGGTCGAGTATGTGTATGATCAGGTACGTTAGGCCCTCCATACATCCGAAAAGAGCACGCGTGATTGATCGTTGGTCGTGTGTGGTTCGTGATTGTGCGTGTAGCCCGTGCCGATCCCGTCGTATTTGATTGCGATTGCGAGCGGAAACTTGGTATACAAGGCGTTCAAGCCGGTTCCTGGGAGATCATGGTCGGCGGGAGTGTGGACCGAGGTAGGCTTCTTTACCTTTCCTACCGTCCCTGGGATTCCGCTGATGACGTGTGTAGCCCGAAGGAATCGACGACGCATACTGGGAATTCTCGGAAGATATCGCGAGGTAAGTGCGGTGCGGTGCATGGCGCGGCGTTGTGGGCAGTATGCTGATGGATGGGTGGAACAGGTACATCTCCATCGCAGAGGATTTGACGACGCCGTATACTTGGGGCGTATACGATACGCTCGTCCTCCCTCCCTCATTCCCCTACGGCGGTACGTCCGACTTCCTCGGTCCGGAAGCAAGCTATTCCGGGTCGCTGATCTTCGTGGTGCGGCAGGGATGGAGAATACGTGTTTGACGTTTGTTACGCCTGTGTTGATCGCCCACGATCGGAGCTTGACCGATGTTTGCGCCCACGAGATCAGGTACGACCCCACTCCTCCCTGGTCGTGGTCGTGCCAACCCGGCGCTAACCCTCGCCCGCTCGCCCCGCTCAGCCACAGCTGGACGGGAAACCTGATCGGCTGTGCGAGCTGGAACCATTTCTGGTTGAACGAAGGGTGGACGACGTATTTGGAGCGGATGATCTTGAATGATATGCATGGGCCGGCCGAGAGGGATTTGTGGGTTCGTTTCTGCTAGGCTGCTTGATCACCGCTGATGTGTTTGTTGATCGGGGACAGGTCTTATATTATCGGTATGTCGTTGAGGTCGGGTGCGGGGGTTAGCTGACACCGCGGATGACAGGTCGGAAGCTCTTGCGAGATGCGTTGAAGGAGATGCCTGCGCAGTATCAGAAGCTCGTGATTGATTATGACCGATATGCCGATCCGGATGATGGATTCTCGACCGTTCCTTACGACAAGTGAGTGCGCGATACCACGTCCAACCTACGTCAGACTAATACCCGCGATTAGGGGATCCAACTTCCTCTTGCACATCGAGCGACAACTCGGCGGCTTGGATATTTTCCGGCCGTACATCAAGGCGTACATTTCGAAATTTTCCGGAAACGTCGTGACAACGGAGGAATGGCGGGCACATCTGTACGAGTTTTTCGGAAGTTTGGAGGGTGGCAAGGAGCATGTCAGGAAGTTGGATGAGATCAAGTGGGATGAGGTGAGCGCCTTGCAATGCGTGATCCGGGAACTGGTGGCTTGCTAATGCACTCGTGTTTCGGTAGTGGCTTCATGGATCTGGGGAGGATTTGCCAGTCGATATGAAGTATGACGAAACCTTGGCCGAGCAGGTAACGTGTCCCACACCGCTATTCTACCGACCAGCGTTGTTAATAGAGTTGCCATGCCTCGCTCGACCCTAGTGCTATGACTTGGCGAACCGCTGGAAGGCTGCGAGCAAGAAGGACGATTATTCAGAGTTCTCGCCCAAGGATATTAAAGACTTGACTGCATCTCAGAAGAGTGAGTACCACCGTTCGCTTGCCCAATGAGACGTTGCCGACCCTTTATTCCATATTCCTTGACTAGTCGTCTTCCTCGAGAGCCTCCAGTCTGAAAAGGCGCTGCCTGTATCCACTTTGAAAGCTCTCGACAAGGTATACAGTCTCGACTCGTCGACCAACGGAGAGATTCGTCTTCGATGGTACGGCTTGGCTTTACCTGCAGGAACAGAGTATGCCAACAGTGCTGCGGGTAGGTTCGATGTATACCGCTATTGTCAAACCGACCAGACTGACCGTTTCGATCCTCGTCTGTACAGCTTGGGTGGTGGATCAAGGTCGAATGAAAATGTGTCGAGTGAGTGACAGCGCTCAAGAATGATTGTCGAGCGCTCTCTTACGGCCTTGTTGCCCTAGACCGTCTACCGCCTTTTATATGCCGTCGCACCCAAGCTGGCTCAGGACACGTTCAAGGCACACGAGGCGTTCTATCACCCGATCGCCCGCAAGATGATTGCAAAGGTCCGTCCTCCTTCATTGTTGTTTTCGGTTTTGGTTTACTCACGTCTGTTTCTTAGGATTTGAAACTCGAATAAATGTGGCGATGGTTCATGCGCGATTCCAATGTCGGCCACAACGCCGAAACGGAATCGGGTCTGCATGTTGAGGAGAAAAACGCATGCCTACCTTCGCTGAATCATAAGGTGAAACGCTAGATATTTGCATATATGTCATGTCGTTTCATGATGATTACCAAGTTCCTTAAAGCTGGATGCTAGTCTTTCCAGAACCATGCTTTCTCCTTTACAGCTGGCTTTTTGGAACGGTCGCTTCGCTGTATACTCTATTATTGCTAGCTACATGTCAGTCGGGATACATAAACTCTAGCTGATTCTCTAACAGTATCCATTATCTATATGACATCCATTCTCCGCTGCGTCCAACCAAGTTCACGTGTACCTCATGGCTGTAAACGATTCAGGACAGGCTCAGCGATGTGAGCCGGCGATGGAACACCTAGTCGAGACCTACTTGTCCTTCTTGTTTCATGCTTCGCATCACGGCTTCCCACACGGCCAAGGCAGCTGCATTTGTCGGAAAGGCTCGAAGAACGACCGGCACGATCCCCTGGTGGAATCAAGAAGTCAGATATCTTTCCCAGGATTCAGCAATGTGGGGAACCTACTCGGTAGAAGTTTTTCAGTCCCACAGTCGTGTTCCCGAATCCGGTTCTGCTCGGTAGATCCTTCTCGTGCAAAACAGTTTGCACGACATGCCAGACATTTTTATATCTTGGTTTAGTGAGGGAATCTGTCATTATACGGCTCTTGACGTTGTCCGCGGCTAGAAGGAACATATGGAGTCAGTCATGCCATCGTGCAACGCTCTGCGAGACTCACGAAGCGCGCTCAGCCAATACAAATTGCTCGCCAGACCTCCTGCCAAGAAATTGGACGCGTTTTGTGAAAGTTCATATGGCGTTCCTTGTAGCTTCTGGAACATTCTACCGAATAGCTCGAACCCTGTTCTCAATCATGCAGTCAGCGTCGACGGGACAGCGAAAAACTAGTCAGTAGACGATCATAGCTTACCCCCAAACATGGCCTGTGCACCAAGATCAGGGTCAGCCGCAATATATGTTAGGAGCAGAGGGCGCAACTCACCGCAAAACTGGTTCTGTAGACCAAAGACACACCAAAGCCTTTCCACATCCCGGTGATACCCTGAGCCGCGACCGTCTGCTTGATCACGTCTACAGGCCCACTGAATCTCTCCACAGCCAACGCATTCGGCAGAATCGCTGCCGTTGAATACGGCCGGGTTTGTCGTATGCTAGTGGCTGGGCCAGACGCAGACGCGAGAGCTGCGGTCGTCCCTAGGCTTTTAAGCTGTTGCTCCATTGCCGCCTGGGCTTGCAGAGAACACTTGATCTTTTCGATGAAATGCGCCGGCAGGGCACTGTATATCACCACGTGAGCGTCTTGCTTTCCGAGTCTTTGTATGGGTGCTCACTTTGACCATCCAGCCCACATTCCTGGAAGCGAAGAAATGGAGATTAAAGCGTTGCGACTGGAGCTAGAAGGGACGTGTGTATACCTGCAATCGACTGTCCCAATAAGCTCAGCCGCCGGGCTTCCGAGTCGCTGTTAGTCGGATCCCTTTCGTCGAATCCATTCTTCAGCAAGAATGCACGATAATTGTGCAGCCTGGAGAACAGGGTAGAGTCAGCTTTGTTCTGTATTGTGCATTCAATTGTCGCGAGCTCACGTTCCCATCAAAATGGAATCTGTAATAGTCCACCCGACTGCAGGGGCGGATGCGCCAGCGTACAGTTTTCTTGGTCCCTGAGGAGATTCCTCTAGGAGTTAATTGGGTCTTGCAATAAACTCGACTCATCCGCAGCCGACTTGCCTCTTTCGTTACTGTTTTGACGAGACAATCCCAAGCTCCTTTATAGAGACCAGGCGCTGTTACCTGCATACGTGTCTTGATGAGATCCGGAGGATGCTACGAAGACGAATGACAGGTGGACGGTTGAGCTGACTGCTCCTGGACAAGCAGCTCGCATGAGCTCACCCCGACAATCAGCTAGGAGCAACAACGAGGCTCGAGTTAGACGAGCACAGTTGGAGGGTATAAATGTCCACTTACCTTCGTCCATCCCTGATCGATCATAGAGGGAAAAGGTCAGGCCATAGGCATAGGCAGCGTGAACGTCGATCTTACCGAAGCAATACCGGCCGCAAACCCTGCAAACTGCACTCCCTTGTTCGCCTGAGGCTTTCCGACCGTGATCTTCTCCAGCTCGGGAGACGCTGCAGCGGTAGCCATGTGGTGATCGACTAGGCTGAGGGAGGGCGTGTGTTTCGAAAGCGATGAGATAGACGCCGGCCTGACTTCGAGATGCAAAGAAATATGCAAGAATATGAAACGCCGATCAGTGGCACGCGACGGCTAGTGCCGGCGTCTTGTCGGGGAAAGAAAGATCGATCAGAACGGCGGAGTGACGGCGTGTTGGCGGCCATAAATTCAGCACATTTGCGGGATGAATTCGGCGACTGTTTACGGTCCATTTGTACCCGCGCATGTGACTCTGCGTCATTCGGTGCTCCGCGAGTTTGTCGCCAGTCGAGTTAGTCAGCTGCCTCGACCAAGGTATATAACACATCCTCCGTTCTTCCTTCACCGTCCACCTCCCTCCCCACCCCACACAATGTCCAGTCTCCTACACACAGCAATCAGTAACCGCCAAGCAGCGTCCCTCACCCCGGGAAGCCCCTCCTCCCGTTCGACGGGTAAAGCATCCCCCTCCAAGAAATTCGCAAAGCTTGCGCTTTCGTCGGATGAGGAGGATCGGCCGGAAGAGGGGGACGACGATGGCGATGGCGAGTTTGTAGAGGATTTTCAAGGTGATGATGACGAGGACGAGGACGAGTTGGTGGATCTGCAGACGAGGCCGGGCACGCCGGTTCCTGGTGGGCTGAGGAGCGCGGGGATCCGTAGTTTCTCTGGCAAGTTGACGACCTCGAGGGATCCTGTACGTACCTCCGTCCGTCTTCTTTTCCCTTGACTAACTCCCCCGCAGCTCCGCATCCTACCATCAGCACTCGCCGTCCGAGTCTTCCTGCAACTGGATATAAAGTCTCTGGCGCGCTGTAACCGCGTCTGCAAACGATGGAGGAAATCATCGACCTTGAACTACAGTACGTCCTCCCTCCACCAGCCAACAACAAACCCTAATTTGCTCCGCCCGCCCGCAGCATGGTTCCTCCACTGCCGATCCCTCACGCTCCCGAAACCCCCGACCCGCGAAAAACTCAAGGCAGGTGACCCGGACCCAGATGACCCCAATTCGGGGTACGACCCCTACCAAAAACACCGCGGCCTCCCCATCCTCTCCACCCCGCTCCCGACCTCGTCCACACCACAATGGTCGAAACGCGAGTCGAAAAAGGAATGGAGGCCGGTCTTCAAGGAATTGGCGACCCGCACTGACGCGGATTTGGAGAAGCGGGATCCGTTGCAGGTAGATGTGGATGCCTTGTCCGCCACCGTCAGCCCCGTCGGAAGCGGCTACAGCACACCTACCGATTCGTGGGGGGGCGGCGGATCGGATTCTGGGCTCGGGACACCTTCAAAGAGTAAGAAGGAGATGAGGGCGCATTATAAGAGTATGAATGGGCGGAAGAGTAAGAACAAGGGGATGTTGGGTGGGGTTGTGAGGGGACATAAGGATCTTGGTGGGGCTGGGGAGAGTGATGATCCGTATAGTGCGCCGTTCTAGGCGTTCGGTTTCGACGTAAGCGGATCGTGGAATGGTCGAATAATGTGACGATAATTACTGTATAATCTATCAAAAACAAGCTGTAGCAAATACACCTGATTTAAGCGTGGTGTGAGACGTAGTCCAGGGCATCAGACACGGCAGTTCAGTGCGATGGCAGGGTCCTTTCACCGCCACACGGAATCAAGTCGTAGCAATCGTATCATGACGTACACGCAAACCTATACAAAAGTACTATAAGAAGACCCATCCAACGCGTATGCAGACCACTAAATCCATCCTAATCCGCCCCATTGTGGCCGCTCGAACCGTTCGTAGGGCCGGTAGTCGCGACCGCTTCGGGCACGTACCACTCGGGATGAGGGATCTGGTAGTGTTCACGTACATTGGCGAATGCCTGCGGGAGGGAGGAAGGGTCAGCGTGTTATAAGATTGACGGGGGCACGACGTACCCTCAGCAACTTTCGTCGTGCGCCAAGTGCGGCAACACCACGAGTCTCGAGAGTGTCCGAATCCATCATTACCATATCCCGCCACCCATCATCTGCAAAGTTGGGCGTGTATTTCTGTCATCGCAGACGGTTGTTAGTGCGGGTTTCCCGTGAACCAAGGGAGGGGACGTACATGCAATCGCAGAACCCTCAACCAATTCGCAGTATCTTTCAAGATCCGCTCATCGACATCCTCGGCACCACCCACGCCCGCTCCGGAACCGGCACCACCGTTCATACCCGGCGCAGCCGACGCCGCCGCCGCAGGCAACGGCTGCTGCGTCTGAAACCCTCCAATCATGGGGCTCTTGCGTTGATTACTCGTCGTCCTACTAGACTGCCTCACCGCACCCCTCGTCCGATCCGCCACGCTCGAGGGTAATCCAACACCTAGACCAGCCAACCCAGAATCCATCCCCATCCCCATTCCCATTCCCATCCCCACCCCGCCACCGAATGCGCCAAACCCACCCGCAGCGATCCCGAGCCCCATCCCGCCACCGGCGATACCGAGCCCGTTCAGGCCTGTCTGCTGGGAAGAATCGAGCATCGGTGATCGCCAGTTGTGACTGGCCGCATAGGCGGGTCTGCCTTGTGCGTCTGTCGGGCCGCCCCCGCCCCCGCCGCCGCCGAGAAGAGGACTCGCTTGTACCGGCCGACCGCCCGAGGGTGTTCTCCTGAATTTACTAGGATCGTCGAGTACCACCCGACCTCCGGGGGAACCATGCATGCCGGGCGACGAAGCAGCGGCGGCGGACAACGCGGCCAGCTGCGCGGCCAGCTGCATCGGATCACTCGTGGACCCGCCATACTCGTTTGGATTAAAACTCGCCATCATGGGTGTATTGCCGATGGATGCCCAGTTGGTGGACAGCAGTGGTGAAAACTGGTCGGCAAAGCTCGGAGAGGCGGTGACTGCGAGGTGTTGATTGAGCGCCTGCGTAGCAGCGGCGGGTAACCCAAGTCCAACCATTGCTTGCTGTGCCTGAGCCTGCATCAAGTCCTGTGTCGACATCCCAGGAGTCCCAGCCAACGCCGACGAACCCAACCTCGGCGAATTGGACCTCGCGAACGGACTCCTCCCCTGTTCCGGAGCATTACCCGCCGCCGCCGCCGCAGCAAGGGTCGCGAAATCCGCGCTCTTGGGCCTCAAGCCGGCATCGGAACCGATAGCTCCGAGGTGCGGAGAGCGCGAGGCGTTTGAACCGTTTGATTCAGCCGCGGGTGAACTGCCACGTTCGATCAAATCGCCCAAATGGCCCGAAGCGAGGTATCCCGCGTTTCTTGGATTCTCGTCCCCCGCGCTGAGATGGTGCAGACTCCCCGGGGCTGAAATCCGGTTCTGTTGCCTGTTTCGGTTCCGTTGCGCTGAGAGCTGTGCCGAGGGGGATTCGAATCCTCCTGACCCATCCGCGGCGACGGGGTTATCCGGGCCTAGGAACCCTGGAGAGGAGGGAAAGGTTGGGGTGTTGCCGTACCCTGAATAGGGGGCGACGGGTGATTTCATGCCGGTTACAGCCGCAAGGTTGGCTGCTGCCGCCGAGGCAGACGAGGTCCCCGCGGAAGCTAGACGTGCTTCCATCTCGCGCTGCATGGACGATCCGATGGCTGGTGAGAGGAGGGCGGTCATTGGATCTGATTGCGACATTTGTGCGAGAACTTTTTGAAAGAACCGGATTTGGGAGGTGGTGGCGTGTTGGAGGAGGGAGTAGAGGGCTGCTGTGCGTTCGTTTTCGCTGAGTACTCGGAACCCTGTGAGGATGGTCAGCGGGGAGAGGGTGGAAGGGGATGCGAGTGACGTACATTGCTCGATTGCGTTTAGTTCGTCGGTGAATGCTTGATCAAGGGACGCGGTCGCGAGCGCATCAAGTGTCGATTCGTACTGCTGCAGATCGTGGAACCAACTATCGAGCGTGTCTACAAGGGGACGAATCAGCACGGTCCAACACCGCACCCCACCCCACGAAACATACCTTCATGCTCTTTCCCAAACACACCAGAAGCCAAGCCCCCGATATATTCACTCTGTGGCCTTGCCAATCCAGCTGCGTACCCCCCACTGAGATGGCCACCTCCCAGCCCGGAACCGACGCTGACGTTCCTCAGGCCGACACCTAGTCCTCCCGCAGAGAGCCCGTTCCCGTTGGCGTCGACGTTGGGGTTCGCATACCCAGAACTCGGAACGCGGGGACTACTAGCCCGAGCGTCTGCAGCAAGCGACGCCCGCTGCTGCTGCAGATGACTCGCATGTTGCTGTGGCTGCGGCTGCGGCTGGGAAAGAGGGCCAGAAGCGGAGCGAACATTGGGCGGTGGACCAAGCGACTGACGAGCGAGATGGGGTTTGGCGGCGCTGCTGGTTGTAAAGCCCGAGGAGGAGACTGATTCGTACCCCTGCGGCGCGGGCGAAGGGGTACGTGGATGTCTTATCGGAGCGGACATGGCTGTCTGTGGCTGCCTCTCAGAGGATAGTGCGCTGCACGGTGGGGAGTGGGGAGTGGGGATGTGGAATGGGAGGAGAGATGATCCCATTCATTCCATTCCGCTGGCCGTACTCCACTCGCTCATCGCCCATCAGTCGCGCGTGGCGCGTCCGCCTTTGTCTAGAGTCTACCCGCTTCCGCTCAGTCGTCCTGCTCGGCTCGACTGCTTGATACCTTTGGGCCATCATCCTGTCATCCACCTCACATCGCGTCCTTGTACGGTTGCACAGCGTCGACCGACAACGACGACGACAAAGCTAGAGCTAAAATATCGAATCCCAACACCCAGCGGGTCACCCCACCCAGTCCACATTCCACGTGAGCATCGCATCGGACAAGAGACGACCGTGCCGCACTCACCACGCTTCATGTCCGCACCGGTCCGCAATCGTCCGGTACGGGCGGCCCGGACGAGACGCGAGTGTTGGACGGGAGGGTTGACGAGGTGGGATCTGTTGTGTGGATGCCAGATATATAAGCCGGCTCAAAGTCGTCTTCAGCTCTCTTGTCCCTTCGGATCGGTCTACCATCATCCACAACAACAACCATGTCTTCTGAATTGCTCGAAATCTTGATGTGCGGTACCGGAGAGGTGAGCACCGCATACCCTCCCTCCCTCCCTTGCACACCATCTGACCCGCCCCCGTAGTACACCACCGGCTGGACAGGCTCCGGCGGTTCCCAATCCGACAAGAAAGTCGGTGTCGTCGGTCTCACAATGTTTGACCTCCGACGACGGGGAAAGGTCGGAAAGCTCAACATGGTGGGTACGAGTGGGGGAAAGTTTCCCCAGATTCGGGAACATTTGAAGAAGAATATCGGGGATGTGTATAACATGGATACTTCGTGAGTTGTGCCGAGTGTGTTGTGGGGGTGAGCGTGGTGTTGATTGTCGTCGGTGTAGGTTCAATGCGCTTCCCGAAGGCGATGTTCGAGACCCCGAAGCCTACAAGACAGCGATCGCCAACCTCCCCAAAGGCAGCGCCGTCATCAGTGCGTCCCCCCCCCTTCCTTCCCTTCCTTCCTCCCGTACTAACCGCCCCACAGTCTTCACCCCCGACTCGACCCACTACCCGATCGCAAAGCTCGCCCTCGAATCAGGCCACCACGTCATGGTCACCAAACCCGCCACCCAGCTCCTCGAACACCACCAAGAACTATCAGACCTCGCCGCATCCAAGAACCTCGTCTGCTGGGTTGAACAGTATGTTCCCCCGTCTTCCCTCTTTGACCGTATCCCAACAACCTCTCTCCTCCCTCCCGCGCAGCCACAAACGATACGACCCAGCCTACTCTGACGCAAAAATGCGTTCGGCCGCAATCGGAGACTTTTCATTCTTCACGTCGTACATGTCCCAACCAAAGTCCCAGCTCGAGACGTTCCGCGCCTGGGCAGGAATCGATTCCGATATCTCGTACTACTTGAATTCACACCATGTGAGTCCCCCCCCCTCCCCCGCCCCGCTTGTTCGCGTGTGTGTGTGCTGATGGGGTGCGGGGTAGATCGATATTCATTGTTGGTTGGTAGAGGGAAAGTTTAAGCCTGTGAAGGTTACGGCATCCGCTGCTACCGGTATCGCCACCAGCGAGCCATACAACTGCGTACGTTCCTCCCCACCCCATACGTGGCCCGGAGTGTGCTAACCCCTGCAACGTCAGGTCAAGCAAACGGAGGATACGATCACGCTCCTCGTCGAATGGGAGAGTTTGACCCCAGAGAAACGAAAAGGCACTGCCGGTGCGTGGCCGTGCCGTGCTGCGCGTCCGTTATATTCTACCTCGTGCTGATTCGTTTGCGTAGTGTACACCGCGTCCTGGACGGCGCCTACCAAGAGTGGGGTCCATTCGGAGCAGTTCTTCCATTATATGGGTTCCAAGGGCGAGATCAACGTCAACCAGGCTAGGAGGGGCTATGAAGTGACCGTGGATGGGGATGGTCGAACGTGTTACAACCCGTGCGTTCCTCCCCTCGGGATGTTGGTGCCGCGCTGATTTCAGGTGGTTGGTAGGTTCTACATGAAGTATTCGCCCGCAGAGGACGGGTCGTTTGATGGTCAAAGGGGTTACGGGTACCTCTCGTTTGAAAAGTGGATTGACGCGGTGTAAGTCCCGCCCAACCGCATCGCTCACAGAGCGCTGACCCGGATCTTTCCTGCAGTACCAAGGTCAACAAGGGTGAAACCAAGCCGGAAGTATACGACCAATACGGTTTACCTACCATCAAGAACACGTACGTCCCCTCTCTGTCCTCCCCCATCCCCGGGAAACCCGTACTGACGGGTACCGCTTCGTTGATAGTATCCTCACTACGGCGATCATCCGTGCTGGAAGGATATCCCTCGACGAGAAACGAAGCGTCAATATCGTCCAGGATGGAAACGGGCTGTACCAGCTCGAGTAGACGGTGGTGGCTTTGAGGAATGGGGATGTTGGCTCGGACGAATGAGGAGGGCGCGGTGGGTTGTACAAAGTATTCATGAATAGTATCTTGGTGTTTCTTGAGGTCGCGCTCGAGGGGCGAGAAGTGTCATGGGCGAGCAGCGCTCGAGAGAGAATCCGCGAGGTGGGTGGTGCAGCTCGTCGTATTGGGACTCTGCTGTTTGGTAAGCTTGATGCACGATGGGGGAAGTTCGATGAGTCAGTTGCCAGGCTTTTCCGGCGGTGGATCGCGGACCATTGTATTACCTGCGTCCTGCGCCATAGCTTCGAGAGTCGCATGTACGCATATCCGGAGTTCTAACAGTCCTCGCCTCTCAGGTGGTGATGCTGGGCTTCCTTCCAGAGGAAACGATCAAGTCCAAGAACGAACATGTGTGCCAGATTGTGCGCCCGCCCGCGTCCTCCTCCATCAAAGAGACCAGAAGGGCGGACGGTGACGCCGCAGTAGCCGAAAGGAGAATAGCCACCACAGATGCGTACTTTGATCTACCAAGCCGAAACGGGTTTGATGATCGCAGAGTCCGTCATTCTTGAAGACGGGTTGCAGGTGGGCCAACAAAAACGAACCGCTACTTCACCAAGGTAAAGCGCTGCTACGGGCCTGGGCAATCCGTCCATATTATCATCCGGTGTGAACGCCGAGGGATGTGTTCCGATCCTTCTCAGCTCACAGCTCCCCATTCTCGTGTTCACACCCCCGCCCCAGGCGTACGAGTGCTCAGTGACCCTCACCTGTCCTGACAGACAGCTGCGGTTTTGCCCTTAGCTTTTTCAGTGATCAACAAGTGGCAAGTACCAGTGGCCGGTGGAGAGTTTAGGTAGGGACGTCTGTCAGCACCACACAGCTGGTAGACAGGTTCCGTAGCGGTCATGCGAACATACAGCTCGAAGGCTGGCCGCGGAGTAACATTTAGGGTCATCGACGGCTCGCCACAGTTATAGATTATAGACGTTTTCTGCTGAGTCCAGAGAGGACAGTACACGTGCTTGGACAGCTGCTTGGACAGCTGCTTGGACAGGTCATGAGTATATTGTTCGGAGGATCTACCGCTCAGCGATCGTTGCCTTGCCTCAGCCACTCCACTGCCACTCCTCACTCAGCCCTGAAAGGGATGACAAGCATAGTACAAGAGCTAGTACAAGCATGGACTCCAAACTGGCTGCAGACTCAATCTGACAAGTATCATTCATGTTCGGTTATTCATCATCTATATCCGACCCACCACACGATCCATCATAATTTGATGGTTAACACATTTTCTAGCTCTAGACTTGCCGATCAGGCCGACGATCCGATTAGACTTTAAATTACAGGCTCAAAGGGTCCGCGCCTGAAGATCCGACTGCTGGCGCAACAGCGGTGGCTCGTGGCTTGCCGGCCCCTTCCTCTTTAGCTTACTTTCCTGCGCCTGGGAGTCCGCTATTGTTCGCTGCTATACTACTGGCTCCAGGTTGATACTCCACCAACTGGATCTTGTGAATGGTCAATGGAGAGCTGGGTGTTTGTGATCACTGGTGATAGCTCTTGTCATTTCGAACCGTCCAAAACGAGTCTCAACAGCCGACAGCCAACCACCATCAATTTGAAATCGGTAGACCGATTGATTGACGACATTCATCACCTCGAACATCCGCCTTATCTTGCGATCAATCCACAACTAAAGATCTATCCACGACTCTACTGGTCATTCGTTTCCTACTGCTCCCTCCGTTGCGAGAAATAGAAAGTAGACTCCGCTTCTTTTTGGATTTCGACTCTACACTTGTGGAACTCGCCCATACCGGATCCGACGGTGCTTGCTCGGGAACCCTCTACGGACTGCGCCTGATACGAAATTCTATGCCATCTTTGCTACAGTCGACATAATCGAAATCAATTGCAAGATCGACCGTCCATCTCGCATTGCAATCAGCACATCACGCCGTCTCGGTCAAAGCTATCCTCTGCATGACTGGTATCGCTCGTTCAGGTGTGATCTCACCGGACGATATCATCGCTCTAGGATACCACCCATCACCTTCGTCACGATCGTCTGCCACCGGATCTCCAGCAGAATTTGCCTTTGCGCCCGCTTTCGAACACTTTCCCCTGCCGACGACTGATAGCGATCGAAGTGGACGCAGTACACCACTACAAGCTTTGGCACCACCTTCTTCGCTGCGGTATCATCCTCACGCTCAAAAGGAATTCGCTCCGTTTATGCTGGCTCAGGTTCCGAACCATCAACAGCCGCAGTATCAGCAGACACTGGTGACAAATTATGTCGTAAATGGCAAACCCGGCGTTCATGATCCCACAAAACGAAGGACCAAAAGGTTAGTGGAGTTCTTCTGATCATTGCTGTCGTTTGTCAGGAGGTTGTTGTGATCTGGCAGCGACAGTGATAGGGCCGGTCGAAGGATGCCTAAGGGGATAGGGGTTGTCGATCGGGAAACGATATTCTCGTTTGATCGAGGACTATTTTACCTGGATGCTTCGGCAATGGTATGAGATCGCTGCCAAACCCAGACGTTACGCCCGAATTGGATGTTGGCCGTATGCTAGAATACTGGATGTTGAGAATGAGGCGGACATCAAAATTGATCAGACATTTCGATGCTGATTTTGGGCATCCTTTACCTCACAGAAGCGGTCATTCACAAACACTATCGTCCGACGGACTTGCCAACACCGAATCATTCCCTGTCTCCCGACATCAGACTGCTTATCACGTCAATTCCACATATTCGAAAACCATCTACTCTGGAGCGCAAGCTGCTACGCCATCCACATACATAGTCCCGACTACGCCTGTATACGATCATCAAGCCTGGGAGATGGTGACTCCCATTCATGTCAACGGGGAAATTCAGCTTCCGACGCCTCCAATGACGAACGAAGATAACACACTAGTCACTCCGAAACCCTCCTCTCAGGCATTACAAGCTCGGCCATCAGTCGCCTCGGTCAGTAGCCATATGTCCGTTGCTACGACTTCCGCAGCGTCAAATGCGTCTTCCTCACAGTCAAAGCCGAGGACTCCAAGGAAACGAGGTTTGAAGATCAAGCGCAGTGATAATGAAGGAAGAAGGCTCGTTTTCCCCGAAGCGTTATCATCTCCGGAAACGTCGACGAAAGACCTTACATCTGAGACGGAAGATGACGATGTACCTTCCACCCCCAGGAAGAAGCGCTCTCCAAGGGTAGTCCCGGTATCGGGTCTCACGCAGACTCCGATGGGAACAGTTTCGTTTGGAACACGTGACGTTTTGGCTTCCGATCTTTCCTGGCTACAGCCTGGTATATTCGAAGACCCTCCAAGAGTTCCCGAAGAGGATGAGGATTTGGAACGTGCCGGAATCCTCAAGCGTGGGCCCTTGCCAACCGGCGTGAGTCATTCCGCCAGTCGATTCGAAGGCTTGTCCACAGCCGAGAGGAAACGCAAACGCTTGCAAGCTTTCCGAAATTTGTCAATGGACGCCGGCTGCTCGCGAGAGAACATGTTGACAACCTTGACAGGTTTCGGACGAGTGGCCTGCGGACAAGAATTGGCGACCAAGTTCCTTGTCCCTACAGGGGCAAGCGTCACCGTCGAGTCGCAGCAAAACAGTACCATCTTACCGATCGCTTCATCGGATTCCGCAAGAACAGTCAACGCATCACAGCCCGCTTGGCCAGACTCGCATTTTCCCTGGTCGTCCGCGGACTTTGATCGAAAACAACAAGTCGACAACTCGAAGCGCATGGAGCGGGTTCGCCGATTGGCTCTTGTCGAAAAATACCTCGATCAAGTGAGCGACGACGAAGGAGAAGACTTTGACCCCCGGGCAGCATTGCGCAATTACATGATGTACGGACCCCCCAGCAATCCCAGTGATGCCCGAGAAGCCATTTTCCAGGTCAAGAAGGACGGCAAACCGTTGATTTCGACCGAAACGTTCCAGTTACCTCCAGGTATTCCCATTGCGTCTTACGACGACGAGACTGGCTGCGTCTGTCGAGGGTCCAACGAGGAAGGCGGAGCCATGGTCTGCTGCGACAGTTGCGCTGTATGGCATCACATGATGTGTGTCGGCATTGAGACGGAAGAGGACCTTGGCGAACAATGGTTTTGCTGGCAGTGTTCTCGAAAGGACGATGCCGCGCGCAGAGAGACTACACCCCAACCTAGCGGACACCGAGGGTCGATATTGTCGGTGCCTATGCAACCAACGTTTTCAGCCAACGACAAGGCTACACGTGGTTATCACGCCCACTCGAGCGACACGGCACTGGCTCCTTCCCCAATATTTTCAACCAGCGGAAAGTTCTTGGTACCAGACACACCAGGATTCTATCTGAACACGCCTAGGGTTCCTTCAACCTCTACCAGCTATACACCGCGCGTTCCGTCGAGCTCATCCATGGTCGCCAAATTTGCAACGCCAGCAACACCGTCCTCTCGAGCCAGAACAGTATCCTATGCGGAACACTACAATGTCTGCCAAACTCCCGGAGCTACAGACTTGGACTACACCAAGGTGTATGCGACACCAAAATTCGAAGATCTCTTTGAAACTGGCTTTACACCGTTACGAGCGAGCCCCACACCTGGCGGAAGTGCGGGAAGCGATGCTCGTAATTCATATGGTGAATTCAGAACGCCAACAACAACCCAAAATTTCTTCAAGGGACTGCATACGGGCGGATCCCAGCCGACACCCGGCCTTGAACACCTGTCATCAGCCATCTCGAATCATTCATCGTATCCCGTTTCGCCTGTAAACTTTCCGCCAAAGCTCAATCCTGCCATTAGCGAACTTACGACTTCGCCATCGCCATTGCGATCTCACCGCAGACAGGTTTCTTTCGGAAACAGGGTGGCGTCTCAATCGTATTCCGCTTCGCATTTGCGAGAATCAGTGATCATAGAAGAGCGATCGGCACCCGACTCTACTCCCGAGAAAAATCCAGTCAAACCCTCGGTGGAACAGAATGTAGGCGGCCAGCCGAGGCGTGAGGATATACAGTTTGGAGACGGTAGGTACCCTCTTCAATCCCCAAGTAGGGCGGCGTGGTCTGATTTTCCTTTCTTGCCTCGTTGTAGAGCTATGATTGATTAGAACTCCAAGGACTTTCTTTCGATATTTTGTGTAGACATTCTCTTGTATCAACAAAGTAACAGTTGCTTCTTGTATATTTGATAGATGTATGATTGGTCGCCTATAGCTACATATTTGCTTTGGTCATTGACATGATATGATTTTTCGAGATGTCCCGCACATGGGTCCCGCACTGTGTGTCCTTGCTAAAGCTTATTTGTTCTCAAGCCTGGGGAGGACGTTCAGTTGCATCTTCTCTGGTCGAAGAGTACTGTTTATGGCCATGATGTCTAGACGTTTCCCACCCAACAGCAGCCCCCGAGCTGGCATGGCGGCATTTCACTCAGTGAGCAGCCATCACCAGCCACCACTCGCCTCTCAAAGAACGAATGCGCGTCCAAAGCTGTACTTCTGGCGCTAGCGAGTACAACCGGGGAGGCGCGATCGGCCTGCCCGCAAAAAGTTGTTGACCGAGAGTCCGAGACGTCGTCTCGCTCTGAACTGGGTTCATCGCAATTCCCTAGACAACACCTCCCGACCGATCGTTTCCCATCTCCGCCTGCACAACAATCCAACCATGTCAGACTCTGCAAGTGACTCATCGATGAGGAAGCGCTCGGCGTCCGAGGAAGAGCAAGAACAGGAACGTCAAGCAAAGTTCCAGCGCGCCACAGGGGAAGGATTGGGCAGCAGTCTTTCAGCAGCAGCTCAGCCGTTCGTTCCTACCGGAGAGCCAAGCCCCAGCAGACCAGTCAAGGCTATGCCAGCGAAGGGCAAGACTTTGAAGGGGTCGAACAGCTATCTTCCTGTTCAAGCAAAAGTACCAAAGACGGCAGAGGAAAAGGAAAACACGAAACGGCTGATAGTCATCCTGTCAAAGGTACGTCCCTTTGTGCTGTGACTCGTGGACCGACTTGTTGCTAATGCCAGAGGCATTCTTCAGGCATGTCTGGAAGTTTACCGATCGTCGTCTGGACGGACCAAGTCGGATGGGTCGGGTCGAGAGTCGAGGGATACGCTTCTGAATTGCGACGACCATCAAGGGTTCTTGGCCAAGGAGAAGATCGATATCGCCGACGCCAGACCGGATATCACACATCAAGTAAGTAGTCCATGTCTCACCTTGATTCTCCTGCTAGGATCTCTGACGTCCATTACTCCAGTGTCTTCTGACGCTATTGGATTCTCCTCTGAACAAAGCTGGACGACTCCAAGTATACGTGCAAACGGCAAAGGGTGTTCTTATCGAAATCAACCCGACTGTCCGAATCCCGCGAACGTTTAAGCGATTCTCTGGTCTTATGGGTACGAACCTTTTCCTTTTTCTTGCCCTACATCGCACCATGTTCCCGCATTCAACTGCGCATTACCCTGTTTATGACCTCAACGCGTCATACTGACTAGTATTTGCCCTCTTTCCTTCCATTCGTGCCCTGCACCTCTCGTAACTACAGTACAACTGCTGCAGACCCTAGCGATTAGAGGTAACAACGGGCCCGACAAACTTCTCAAGTGTATCAAGGGTCCTGTGACAAAATACCTTCCAGCCAACTGCAAGAAGATCAGTGAGTGCGCTCAACAGAGGTTTCTTGGATCGCGGCTCATCCACGTCTTGCGATATAGCTCTGTCTGCAGACGCTACGCCGGTACGATTGACAGACTATGTGAAAACTATACCCCAGGATCAGTCGATCGCGGTGTTCATCGGTGCCATGGCAAGAGGGTAAAGAGCTTGACTTCCTTCGGCCTATCAGAATCACTGACACTTTTACTTGTGCAGTGCGGATAACTTCGCTGATAGCATTGTAGACGAGAAGATCTCGATCAGCAATTACTCTCTTTCTGCGTCGGTAAGTTCTAAAGGTTTTACCGGCGTCTGTAGCTAGGCTGATTCGGGTGCCATCCAGGTGGCATGTGGAAAGTTCTGCTGCGCCGTCGAAGACCTTTGGGATATCATTTGAGTAGCGATTTCAGTGCTTTTGTGACCTAACCTTTCTGTATGTGGTGTATCGAGTAATATTGTGATAAACTTGTGCTTGAGGGAGTATGAAATACATCACTTTGAGTACAAGGGAGAAGTTGGCTGGATAGCAGCTCAGACGACTCGCGTGGAACAGCATCTCAAGCCCCTGAAGCTCCTATGATGCCCTGATACTTCCTTGGAGCCAGAACCGTCATCTAGCTGGAAATGGCTTCGCTAGATCCTTGGCCGGTTGACTTGCTGAGTCCGTTCGTCGATGTCGGCTCGTCGATGTCATCCCATTCCGCTGTAGGCAATTCTCGCAAATACCCTTCCAAGATTTTGGCCTCTTCGACAAGTTCCACGTCGTCCACTGGTTGTTCCGACTCTTCAATTCCCCGAAGGACGTCATCTAAATTGACATCTTCCAACGCGTCGTTAATCTCCGAATTGTAATCCTCGTCCAGCGGAATAAACTTGTTGAGTTTCTTGATTCCCCGCGTCCGCACACGTTCGGTCGCCCGTGGTCGATGAGGAAAGAGATCGCCCCAGGATGATTTACGCGCGTCATGGTACACCTGCTTGGTGTCGCTTTTGGCAACGGTCAGTCGCACGATCGAACCTAGAACGCAATTCTAGTGAGCATTGTATACGTCTTGTTGGCTCCAGGATTCGGAACCTACCAGAAGGATGACAGGTATCCATGATGACATGTCCCGAGCGTTTCATCGGAGGATAGACCAATCTGGGCCACTGATAAGCTTGACCTCTAAGCGCATCCTTGACCTCCTCCTTGCTGAGACTGTCATCCGGCCACTTTCTTGGCAGATCTTCCGCTTCCGATTCGTCTTTCACCGTCAAGACCTCGTAATCGCCTTCCTTGCCACCGACGACAGGAACAATCAATCGCTGCAATTCACTCGAAGATTTCCTCTCGAGTGCAGCGATTTCCTCCTTGGCAATTGCGCCCATTCTGCCAATATCCTGAGGTTGCTTTGCCGGTCGAGGTCCGTGACGGATGACGATATATGAGTATTTCAGATCGGCGTCGCCTTGGGTCGAATGCTTGGTTTTTCGGAAAAAGGCGGGTGTCTGAAGCCGTTGTGAAAAGTGGCAGATATCTCTGGTTGAAGCTAGCGGACAAGTTCCATCGTGAGGGCACTGTTGCCGACCGCAAGTAAATGAGCTGGGTCACGGTAGAAGGACGAATGGCGTAGAGATACTTACAGGTGCGATCACGTGCGACCCTATCATGTCCACTTTGGGTTCATCACTAGTATCCCGTCCCAACTTTCCAGCTTCTTCATCTTCATAGAAGATCTCATCTCCAATCTGCACAACCTCTTTGCCGTTCTCCGACCGCAGGATCGGTTTATGCTCCCCTTTGCTTTGCATTTCCTTCTTTGCTTTTCGTGCATCCTTTTTCAGACGCTGTCTTTCCTTTTTGCTGATCGGCCTGATTTCGCCCGTCTGCTCGTCTTCGACCATTAAAGCTCCCACTGGAGTCGATTCTGCAGCAGCGAAGACGACAGGGGTTGAACGACCTAGCGTTAGAAGCTGATCCCGTGCCTCCATTACGGCTTGGTATCCCTCCTTGTGACCATGATCGATGATAATCTAAGGTGGATAGTCGGAATGAGCTTATGTTATTGCCTTGTGTCTTTGGAACCCTCTACGTACCATGACTTCCGCTCCAGTATCCCAAACTTCTTGTATCCTATTCAACCTCGCCTTTTTAGTCGGCAACTTGGATAACTGGAACGTTGAAATGGCAACGTTTGGCTGTTGTTCAAGTCCGACACGTGACACACGAAGAGTTTGAGCTGAGAACAGTCTGTTCCACCGCCGAAGAGTGCTACTCACAGTTCCAAGCTGCTTATCTACTCGCTGATACCGTACATCGGCGTCTCCCGCTATCTCATCGAAGAGGCTCCGGGTCATCTCTAGCATGTGTCTCGACCCCTGGATGTAATCGATCGGGAGAGAGTCCTTCGCGCTTTCTGGTGTTGGAGTCTGCGAGGCATTGGAGGGAAGTAATGAATAAGAATCGGCGACCGCCCTTCGTGAATAAGACTCAAATCAGCTGGTCCTACTCGTGCCAGGAATGCGTAACTTACCAAAGAGCCGAGCCGACTCCACTATCCCACACGATCAACCCCCGTCTACCCTCGATTTCCGTTCCACCCTCTTCTCCAATTCGCGACCCGAGACCAAGCCGCCGCCATTCTCCCGTACCTATACGCTTCTCCACTTCCCGTACCACATTCCGCACCACGGCATACTCGGTCGGAAGGTCAACAGCAGCGGAAACAAGGGCAGAGAGTGGAGTAACGGCGCTTTTTCTCCTTGATGATGGCGAGGAATCGTCATTTTCGTGGTGTAGATGATTTTGCAAGGAGGTGGAAAGGTGTTGAGGTGACCCGGATGTGGTGGACTTTGCTGTTTGGCTGGAGAGGTAGGCTTGTCGGAGTAACTTTTTGTCCTCGGCTCCTACAAAGCGGCGGGACGTAAACGCCAGATTTTCAGGATGAATAGGCAAGGAGTAGCTTACCGTCTATCTGACGTTGGATAGATTCCAGAAGTTCCTCTGGCAAGACTACCGAACCAATACGTTTCGAGGCGAAGACTGCTGCTGGGGAGCGACGTTCCTCTCTGCCATGCATCTCCGAATCATGCTCGTTGTCCGGACCTTCCCTATTGCTTGAACCAGAGGAGGCGGCGTCCGGATCGGTACGAGATTTGGCAGCGTAAGTATCGGAATGTTCCCCGTCCGAGGGGTGCAAATCCCCAGCTTCAGTCGCAACCCAATCATCCTGCCCATCTACCCGCCTCGCCTCGTTCATAGCTGCGAGATCCTTCTCATCCAGTACGAGCGGTCTCCGATACCTTCGTCTACCAGCTACATCTCCGATCCGCGACTTGTCATATACGTGGGATGATCCGGTACCGAGGTGAAGATCGTGCAAGAGGGATGATGTCGATGCATCTAGATTCAGGCGCGGGAGGGACGGCTTTTCCGGTGAAGGTGATGATGCTGCCGAGGCGGAGGAGAGACGGGAGCTGTTCGACAGTGAGCGGAGGTTGGTTTGGAGGTGGCGATGGCACCCAGGGACAGTCGTCCGGGCGAGAGCAGTGGACCGTCGCTTCATGGCTCGTTGATGATGTGCAGGGCGGGTGACCCTTTCTCAGGTCCTCGCTCGACTGAATACAGCTGAACTGGAAGGCAAGAATACAGTTGAATCATTCCCGATTGGATTCTCTGCAACCTGAAACACGGCGACTTTTCTGTTTACTTTGTGCAAGAACAGTGGATTACCTAAGCAGAATTCTCGATCATCGATCATTCATGCGCAATTCATCACCGTTCAACCGTTCTTCTGGTATGTTGAGGCGTGAAAGCCGTTGAGGTTCATCCCTTTATATTCACACACTCCTGCCCTTGGATTCCCTCGGACTGAACCGGATACTGAGCACCCAACAATCTATGCTTGCACGTCGAGCGATCTCCCGGTCACCCGTCTTTGCGAGATCATTCAGCAAACACCCTGCGTCGCCTGTCTTACGATCCACGCTTCATACGCCAAGCTACAAGTTGACAAGGGATCTACACATCCAGTCCAAGGTGAATCGACACGCTTTTCTGCCTCATCGAATCTGCCCTTTGCCTGTGACGAAGATTCCAAAGATCGCCTTTGCAGCCATGTCGACTACTACCACTTCTCCCAAAGTCGACCTCGGAAATTATGAAGTCTTGACAGAGTTCTCGCTCGATTATGCACCCGTGACCGTTACCAAGTACAGGTCCAAGAAGACTGGGTTTCAGGTAGTTGTCGGGAATCATAAAGGTAAGCCGGACTGCTGTTCTTGTATGCTCGTGTTCCATTATTGACTGACCGATTGCATGCCCCTGCTCTCATTACAGCTCCTATCGTAAGCTTTGCGCTCAAAAGCTGGGTTGACCGAGAGCTTGACTGACATCACACTGCCACAAACAGACCAATGCCTACTTTATCGTCGCTACCGAAATCTTTGATGATTCTGGTCGACCGCATACACTCGAGCACTTGATCTTCCTCGGCTCGAAATCTTACCCTTACAAAGGTGTCCTCGACAGTCTTGCCAACCGTGCTGGTGGTGATGGAACCAACGCTTGGACTGCTGACGACCATACCGCATACACGATCAGTACCGCCGGTTCCGAGGGTTTCCTCAACATGCTGCCGATTTATCTGGAACACATTCTTTACCCAACGATCACGAAAGAAGGATTCATTACCGAAGTATACCACATCAATGGCAAGGGTGAAGAAGCAGGTGTCGTCATGTCCGAGATGCAGGGCGTGGAGCAGCAGTCGACGCGGGTCTTGATGCGTCAACTTCAACTCGAGATGTATCCTTCCGATTCTGCCTACCGATCAGAGACCGGCGGTATGCTCGACGCTCTTCGAAAGCTCACCGTGGAAGAGATCCGAGACTTTCATTCCGACGCCTACAAGCCTTGGAACGTATGTCTGCACGTCGACGGTTCCATCCCCGTCGACCATCTCATGCGGATTCTAAATGAGACGGTCGACCCCATGATTCTTGCCAATACCAAACTCGAGGAGAAAACACTTGCGCCGGCTTCATGGAAACGTCCGTTCTTGGAGACTCCTTCTGCCATCGGTCCTGTTATCGAAAAGGATGTGCGAAAAGTTGTGCCATTCATGGACAAGGACGAGACTGTTGGGGAAGTTGTTGTTGCTTGGAAGGGTACAAAGACAGGGGATCACCTTGATGAGATGGTGAGTCGTACACCGATGTTTTGGTACAAAGCTGTGTGATGATAACTGATTATACCTGGGAGTAGGCTCTTGACGTGCTCACGACCTACTTGACCGACTCTGAAGTCGCGCCGCTGAACAAACGCTTCGTCGAGACTGCCACCCCTGCTTGCACATCCATCGCCTTCTACTCTGAAGACAGAGCATCGCACTCCGAAGTCACATGCCACATCCAAGGTGTATCCAACACAACGCACGATTCCAAATCGGGCAAGACCCAGCTTGAAACGATGGACTCGGAACTGAAGGATGCGCTGAGAGAGATTGCGCAAAATGGTGTGGATATGGAAAGGATCAAGGCTGTTATCGAACGAGACCGAAGAAAGCTCTTGAGCAGTGCAGAGACCAGTGTGACTGATGTACTCACTGACGCCATTGTCGCTGGTACGCTGTTCCGTTATCTTTCACCTCCCTGGGAAACTTGCTGACACTAGTCATTTCTTGTCATTCAGATTTCTTGTATGGCAACAAGGATGCAAAAGATCTCAACCGCGTATTCGATGATCTCAAGTGGTACGACACTTTGCTCGAATGGCGAGCTGCACAGTGGTCGGATTTGATCACGCGGTATGTCTCATCCTCATGTAACGCATACATTTACTGACAATCCTTCGTTCAAAGACTGTTCATCAATAATCCGTCCATCGTCATTGTCGGCAAACCTTCGGCTTCCCTAGCAGACAAGATTACCAAGGAACAGGCTGAACTCCTCGAAGCTACAAAGGTCCGACTCGGACCTGAAGGTCTGAAAGCCAAAGAAGCCGAACTCGAAAAGGCTCAAAAGGACAATGACCGGGAGATTCCAGAGTCCATGATCACCAGCTTCCCGATCAGCGATGCTGGCAAGATCGATTGGATTCCGGTCGAGAGCGGAGTCAATGCTATTGACGGAACCGCCGCAAAGGCAGGAAAGGTACAAGAGTACTTGGACCAAGATGGAGACAAGCTACCGTACTTTGTCCATTATTCCCACGTTCAATCCAATTTCATCACGATCCGGGCGATTATCGACACAACTGTTCTGTCAGCTGATCTTATGCCGTAAGTTTGCTTTCTGATCAACGTTGACAGACCGCGCTTGCTGACTGAATTTCCGCTTTCTTCTGTTCAGCTATGTCAAGATTTGGGAAGCATCCCTCTTTGCGCTGGCGGTGCAACGACCGGACGGTTTGCTGAACCATGAAGAAGTCGTGAAGCAGCTCACCGATCTGACTGTGTCGTATGACGCTGGACTGGGAATCCGGGGCGACTTCCCCGAGGTGATGCAGGTGGTTTTGAAGGTGGAAAAGCATCAATATCAGAGTGCGATCGCTTGGTATGCCGAGATCATCTCGCCTTATTGTTTTCACAAGTGCTGATGTCGAGGATCCCGAATCTCCATACAGGTTGCGAGATCTGCTTTCGAAAAGCATCTTTGACAAGGAAAGGTAAGTCGCAGTACTGCGTGCAAGCTTGACGGAAATTAATCATCGCTCCTCAATTTCTTCATGTTCAGGCTGGCTGTCGTCATCGCCAAACTCGTCCAGGATCTCCCTCGTCGCAAGCGAAGCGGCAATGCCATTGCCTCGACAACGGCGAGCAGCATGGCATTTGATGATACTAAATCGACTTCCACCGCTACTGGGCTGTTCAACAACTTGACCTTCTTGCCGAGTGTCTCTGAGGAGATGAAGAATGATCCTGATGCTGTCGTCTCCAAGTTGCAGGGGCTACGTAATACCCGTACGTGACCCATAGGGTAGAAATCAAGTCGACCAGGTACTGAAAGTGGACCTCTTTCTACTTCTTAGTGCTTAATCCCAAGGGTATCAGACTCGCTGTTGCCGGCAACGTCTTGGTAATGCCAGAACCACGCACTGCTTGGGCCAAGAATTTCTTGCAGTTGCCAGTGAGTATAGACGATACCTGCCAACACCTCCGGCCCACTCCGAGCAGACGTACTGAAGTGTGCGTCATGTAGGCAGAAGTACCTTCTCCACTTTTGGATTCAAGGTCTACCCTTAGCAAGCTCGGTAAAGCTCCCGCTAAAGAGGTAAGTTCAAGAACCTCCGAAAGGCTCGGATGTCGCTGACTCGCCCGGGTCAGGCTGTTCTTATTCCTATGCCTAGTATCGAAGGGAGCTTCGGTGTCGCGTACGGCAAGGGACCCCATGGTTGGGACTCTGAGGAGGTCGCTGCCTGCAAACTGGCTGCGGGTGTTCTGAACGCTCTGGAGTCGTATTTCTGGGTAAGAACACAAGCACATGTCCTTTGGAAGCTTTTGCTCATCCAGCATTCGAATGTAGAAACACATCAGGGGTGCAGGACTCGCATACGGAGCGTCGGTTGATGTGGAAGAGGAGTATGGCTTGGTAACCTTTTCGGTTTATCGAAGCCCAGATGCCTTCAAGGCGTTTGAAGCTGCTAGAAAAGTCCTTAGAGGCCTCGCAGATGGATCCGTAAGTTATTCCGAAGGCTACTTCGTTGCCGAGTCGACTGACATGATACCTCTCGTCACTGTCCCAGACCGAGCTGGACGCCAACGTCGTTGACGCTGCCAAAAGTACCATGTCATACACCTTTGCTCGACGAGAGGGCAACATTGGTGCTGCGGTAAGTCCCTCAGGTCATGGGTGATCTACCCAGTTACTCATAATTACCTGTCCATATCTTCAGGCCTCTACGGTTCTTCTCAACGAGGTCTTCAAGAACATTCCAGCCGACGCGGGTGCCCGAACCCTTGCATCGTTGAAAGTACGTCAAGATAGGGTTCCGCGAACAAGGTGGCGCTGATGCTAACGTCTTTTCGATAGAACATCACTGTGGAACAAGTCAGACAGGCAATGATCAAGTACTTTGTCCCGCTGTTCAACGCGGAATCGTCTTTCATCGCCGTGGCTTCTGCGACGGGACTGACAGATAAAATTCAAGCGGAGTTGAAAGAGTTTGGATTCAATGTCGAAGTCCGACAACTGCCTTCCACTGGAGATGCAGAGGGGCACGACGACGAGTCCGGCTCCGGAAGCGAGCACGGCAGTGAGGAGGAAGTATCAGAGGACGAGAAGATGTCTGCTACCTCTTAGAATCGCTTCCACGTACAAGACTTGTAGATTGGTACCAAGGAGTCATAGACAGGCCTCCAGTGCGACGAAACACAGCTCGTACATCATATAGCATTGAACATTGTCTCGTGCTGTGGACGATACTCTGAACCTGAGCAGAGGTCAACTTCGGTCATATCTTCATGAAACCCTTCCAATTATCATGAAGCCTCGCTACAACGCCAGGGCCCGCAGAGCCATCCTCTGAAAGGTCACTTTCTTTCCATTCAACCCTCCACCCTCTGCATTTGGCAATCCACACAGCTGATGCCCATGTCCGGCGAGTCGTGTCGTCTATAAGATGCGTGTCGGATTCGACGAGCAGTCGGGTTGGGTCGGATCGCCGAATGAGGTGAGGGGTGACGCTTGTTCTAGCAGAGATTGCTAGTGAAGGCGAGGTATATAGGTTCTTGAGATATTTGGACTAGTAGAAGTGTGTGATGCTGTTAGCGTTTGTGGGCGTTGACTGTAGTTGTCGGATGCTCACCTCGGACACCCAGCTCTCGACACTCCATCCTCCGCAGGAGTGCAGATCGACATTGACACGATCTTCAAATGCGGACCCATGCTTCTTCTTGTAATCGCGCAAGAAATTTATAGTCTCCCCTATAACAACGAAGAAGGATCAGGCGGTGCGCGTTTCATGAAGGGGAGGTACGCTACCCACCTTGTGCTTTGACCGAGTGCAGACTGACGTTGATTCCAAACTCTAGAGCTATATCAAATTGCATCTCAAACACACGTAGCTGATGTGCCGTACTAGTCGTAAAAGGCGTCAACGTCTTCCGTGTCACGGGTAACGACTGTTTATGTGCCAATTCGTCTGCACCAGAGGTTGCGATCTCGTCTTCTGCTTCTTCCAGCGTACTTGCTTGAGCTAGACCGTTCTTTGACGGGTTAGGATGCGGGTGGGGGCAGGGTATCCGGAATGAACGATCGATTCCGATTTCGCCTACCATTACCTGTTGTCCGTTGGCTTGCGCTTTCCGGATCCTGTGTCGCATTTCGTGGAGCAGCGGCTGTAGCCGGACAGGTTCGGGCAGATCGTCAATGATTTCCGAGAGGGTCTGTCGGTATTGCGTTGCCTTTTCGGCCTTGGTAGTCTCGGGTATGAAGATGGATGCGTAGTGTATATATTTGTCGAGTGGCGTGTCGTCGTTGTTTACGCTGAGTAGGTGACAGAACCAGGGATGATAGCCTGATTTCAAGTCAGAACTAGCTCATCTTGCAAGTGAGGCCGTCAACTCACCAAAACATGCAATCGCCCTCGCGCTTCCGGAGTCATCGCCCGTTTTGTTTGTCGCCTGCATTCCGTAGCTTTGACCAAACGACTCTACGAGCTCTTGATCATGTGTCCGCGTCGCCATCGCAGATAGACCTCCGAGGCCGACATTCTTCACTTGGGTTTCGGAGAATGGCATATCCGTCGGATGACAATGTGCATCGACGACTGCCAGACGAACGGATGCCATCATTAAGTCTGGGTTGCGAAGACGGATCAAGTGTACTTACGGCATCTCAGGACGGCAGGTTCTGGCAGATCGATGTTTTGCCAATCTGGTGGTTCATCCTGTGGCTCGAAGAGACTGCGTGTGCGGGAAGAAGAGCTGGTGCGTTCCGATTCGTGGTCCTGACACATGGTGGTGGCGTGTACTTGGTTCTGGATGGTGGATGAAGTAGTATGAATGAGTAGCTTCATGGCCCCAACAAGAATGTAATAATATAATACCGTGCAGTCCGTGCAGCCGAGTATGACGAATCTCTAGATCTCCCGAACTTCGGCGGCCGTTGACGTGAGACGACCACGACAGGGTTATTGGCATCCTATCGTCTGATCCTTCCCAGCTTCACCATACTATACAGGTGCTATAGCCATCCCCGCCAGCCCCAGCACCCACTAGGAGATGATTCGGCCATGTCCTTCTTCCCGCGCAGCTCCACCCCCGCAGCCAACCCCTTCAGCGACTCGCACACGTCCCTCGTCCCCGGTTCACCATCCATGACCGTCAACACCCCACCAACAACCAACGCCACCCCGTACGCCCACGGATCACCCTTCTTCCCTACCGATGAACCGATCGGACCACCGATAACCCGCTCGAGGACGTTGTATTACCTTTCCGTGCGGGATAGTAATACCACCACTGCGCGGTCTAGGCGGTATCGGCCTGGTGGGGCGGGATTGTATGGTGATTCCGAGGGAGGGGGGATGGGTAGTGGTGTAGGGAGGCATAGAGAGGAGGAGAGGGCGGGGTTGATGAGTGGGGAAGGGGGGAGGGAGGGTCAGTTGGCGATAGACGTGCAAGGGAGTGGGTTACCGCCAAGATGGTTAGTGAAAGCGGTGTGCTCTTTGTCGACTCGTTGGCGCTGATATCCACGTCGTGAAGGGTAGATACCATGGATGAGATTGACGACATCTTGAATCGCGCAAAGAAAAAACGTGAGCTCCCACAACTTTCTTGATTGTCCCTACAACTCATCCGAAACACTCGCATTCGTCCAGTCGCTTCCCTTGAAAAGCTGCATGCAAAACATGTCCTACCAGCATTCACGGATCGCACGGCCGAAGAACGTGAGATTGAAGCCAAGACCATCGATATTACAAGGGTACGTATTTCCTTCTTCTGCTCACACTTCCTCACGTACCAGGCGTAATCCCGAACCCCTTCCCGCCCTGCATAGGACCTCCGCAAGATGCAATCCCTCATCATCAACATCCGTGCGAATCCCGGATCGGACAGGAACGAGGTCACGACGGCCAAGAATGTACAGCGTGCGCTGGCGGTAAAGCTTCAGGATTTCGGGGCGGCGTTTCGGAAAAAGCAAAAGGTTTATATGCAGCGTGGGTAGTCTTGCTTGCGCACGATGAGCGGGTTCGGGGGTTTCTGATTTTTGGTATTTGGTATTTTTGGGTGATGTGGTTAGAGCTGCAAGGGCATGCGATCAAGAACAAGGATCTGTTGACTGCTAGTGGGGCGATTACGTTGAAGGGACCCGAGAGTTTCGAAGAACTCGAGGAAGATATCCAGGCGGTGAGTGCGCTCGTCTAGCGCTCAACACACCGTACTCAACCGCCATCTCTGCGTTCGTCAGTCTCATGCACAGCTCACACAAACTCAAAGACAGCGCCACACCAACGAATCCACAATCAGACGCCGCGATGCAGAGATCTCGCACATCGCGGAATCAATTTCCGAGCTGGCGGATCTTTTCAGAGACATGTCGAATCTGGTGGTGGAGCAGGGGACGGTGTTGGATTCCGTAGAGTATAATGTGGAGATGACGGCGACAGAGGTCAAGGGCGCCGTGGAGGAGTTAAAGGTTGCGGAGACGTCAGTGACCATCTTCACGAAAGCGAACTGTTGATCGTGCTGACCCGCGGGACCTTGATACCAGGTACCAACGCCGGACAGGAAAACGGAAATGCATCCTCCTCCTCTTGTTGATCATCTTCGGTCTCATCATCATCTTGATATATAAACCTCGATCGTCAACCATTTCACGACCGCCAACATCCGACGTTATCGGCGACGGTGCGAACCCGCCGTCAAGCGACGATTCTGGTCCGCTGGTACCAACTGCGACAAGACAGTACCCTTCTTTGCACCCCAGTGCACCGAGGATACGTCCGCCGTCGTTACCCAAGCCAAGACCGAGTCGGAGACCGAGGCCGACGAGGATACGGACGCGGGTAGCGGGATCTCGAGTGACGGGATGAAGATGTGGAACGGTCGGGTGGGGCACAATAGTCTTCCAAGTTTAGTTGTTGCGGATCAGTTTGTTCTGCTAGTACT
Organism: Naganishia antarctica; assembly: GCA_025758675.1. Lineage (NCBI taxonomy): Eukaryota > Fungi > Basidiomycota > Tremellomycetes > Filobasidiales > Filobasidiaceae > Naganishia > Naganishia antarctica. The sequence continues at coordinate 72,484 of JANGFJ010000012.1, forward strand.
AGTATCATCAGAGCTTTAGTTTACCCTAAGTCAGGACGGAGTGACGTAGCACTGGCGTTGACATGAGCCTTCTTCCATAATCCTACTGCTTCTACGTTGACGTCCGGGCTCTGAGATCTGCGGAAGCAAATATCGGCTTATGCGGTCTTCCAGTTTCCTGGTTTCATTACCGCTCGTCTTGATTAGATAGAGCTGCCGTGTAATCCACGCACGTACGCAGCACCCCTCGTAACATAGAATGGGCAAAAGCGGGAAAGGAAAGAAGAAGAGCGCAAAGGACGCCAAAGATGCCGCTGAAAATGATGGGCAAGGGCAGGGTCGATCTTTCCATGGCAGCGAGACCGTCGTGGAGACCGTGAGTACCACGGGACAGGCAGAGTGAGTCTCCACCGAGTTTGTGCGAGCTTGCATCTCCTGACAGGTTCTTGGGGCTTCTAGTAGGTTGAAGGGCCCAGACGATAATCGGCCCATCGCTCCGCATACTGCTTCATCCACGAACAGCGCCAATGAGCACGAGTTTCCTCGCTCGAAAAATCTCGTGTGGAGAGCAGAAGGGAATGTACCGGCACCTCAAGCGACCAGCCACAAACGCAAACGAGTGGATTCGACGCAAGACACACGGGCACAGGTCGTGCACAAGGAGTTAAACCAACCGGAAGCCCGTAGTGGTGCACCAACACCGCCACTTTTCACGCCTGCTCCTCGATACCGTCCGATTGTTGAATCACAGCTGGTTCCTCCACACTTGCGACACCCTTTCCGACGGTATCCTCGCACCACGACTTTCGATATCAGTCAAGCAATCCAGTCGGAGCCGGTGACGGAGAGGCATCCCACAGATGCGTACTTTGAGATGGCCGCGGGAGCTCCGAATGCGTATTGGGGAGATCATGGGAGCACGCAGACTCAAACAGAGCTCACTCAGCGGAGGAAACTCGTGGTGCTCGACCTTAATGGAGCGTTGGTCGTCCGATCGGAACGCACGGCACACTACGTCGCCTCACACCAACGCAAAGTCTTTCCTCGACCGTTCTTGAACAGCTTTCTCGACTACTTGATGTGCGCCGCTTTCGACAAGGCCGAGAATGTTTCACCCTGTCCGACTCGAGCTCAGCGGATGCGACCGCTTGAAGTCTTTATATGGAGTAGTGCGCAGCCGAAAAGTATTGAAGATATGGTACAGTCCACGTTTGGCAGTTGGAGCAGGTCTACGAGTTCGAATCGGGCAAAGAGGAACGAAATGAAGGCGCAGATTGAGAAAGCGTCTGTGCCGGAGAGAAGAATCGGAAGGATATTGGGCGTCTGGTCCAGATCCGAGATGGGACTGACGGCAGAACAGTATTGTACGTCTCCTCACGACATGACTCAACTCATCGCTAATCGTCGGCCTCGAAAAGTCCAAAAATCGACGACACACAAGGATCTTGAGAAACTGTACAGCCACTTTGAACACGGCCGGAGGATACTCGAACGTGATTCACGTTTCTACTACCCAGATCCAGTCTTCCGCCCAAATGCGACCAACACGCTCCTGATCGACGATAGCACGACGAAAGCCAGCCTACAGCCATACAACCACCTACCCATCCTCGATTTCGATCTGGACATGCTCAATGCAGCGGTCGAGGTGGTGGAAGCTCAAGAGGCACTTTATGGAATTCAAAAGTCGTTGAGACCAGCCGACGCACTTCGTCTGATATTCGGCGCCAATGCGTCTGATTTCCATCGCCGCCATGTCGCTCGCCATCCTGCAGCGGAAGGTGAACCGCCAGAAAAGACAGTCGACGGTATCCTGCTCGCCATTATCGGTATCTTGTCTGAAATCAAGGACGTCGAGAGCATACCGGCCTGGATTGCTGCGGGAGGTCTGCTGCCAGACGTCGGTCACACGTTTACGGAAGATATTGCGGCGCAAGGGTGGGAGCATATCGTCGAGTTGGATAAAGTTCAACGACCAACGCCCGAGCGGAATAAAAAATCAAAGGATACGCCAAAAAGGCGAAAGGTGGAGGGTGGGGGACCGGAACAGCGTGTCCCGCAGCCAAACGAAGAGGATCAGCACATTGGCTTGTCGGCTGCCAACACCGGAACAGCCGACATACCATCAGACCCGGCAAATCACGCTGTACCGCAGAAGCTACCATCCCATCCCGACTACCAGCATTGGTACAGCTCGCCACCACACGTCTTGTACTGGGTACGCCGAGGACTGGTAGCGCTCGATGAGCGTGGAGTCCATTTGAATCATAATATGAGTGAAGTTGGAAAGCGACTGAGGAAAGCGGAGCGCTTGAGGCAAGAGGCGGAGGGATCGGTTAAGGGACGGGCGAAAGGTTCGCAGGAGTGATCATCTAGGTTGTGATTGTCTGGTTTATAACGCATTCGTTTTCTCAAGAGGGTACTCTTTGTAGTAAAGGGTATACCCGTCAATGTTTGTACAATGTGAATAACTTGATCCGATTTACAACAATCGTAACAGACGCTTGAGCTGCGACACTGTCGCCAATGCAAGACACCACACCGCACCCTCTTCATCGCCTTCTCCTACTCTTCCCACCCTCCAACAGATCGTCTCTCCTCTCCCCAACACGATCCAGAAACTCTCTCTTCTCCAAATACCCACCACCGTTCTCCCTCCGATTCGCAGCGAGCTCTTCCGCCAGTCCGGCATCGCGGGACGTATGTGCGGACCAGTCGTGTGCAGACTATCGTTCGGACCAGTTCGAATAGAGGAGACCGAGGTCGTCAGCGGAAATTCCGGGGACAGGACGAGGGAGGAAAACGTGCGTGGGCGTACCTTTTCGATGGTTGTCATTTTCTTGCCTTTGGACGCAGCCACCAACGTCGCGTTCATCGCTTCTAGACTCTGTCGTGGTTTCCGTCTGACCGGTGCCTTGTTAGGTTTGGTAGCGGCAGGAGTGGGGGCTGGTCGAGGTTGCGTTGTTGTCGTGGATGGGATAGCTGCGAGTGTTGCTGAAGTGTTCGGCTGTTCCGATAGGGAAGGGTCGGTACTCGTAGTCGCGACACCAGCGTCCGTTGCACCCTCCTCCTCTCTCGTGGATGCCACTGTCTCGGGCCCGTACTTTTTTACATCGGGATGTGTTCTCGGAAGACGCACGGTCTCGCTGTCCGTACACTGAAGCGTTAGCTACGAGCCGGGAAACGCCATCCGCGTTGCGAAAGGGGTACCTACTGAATTGTGTCACCGGCAAAGAACCTCGGTCTCGTGATCGTCACCGTATCCTCGTCATCTGGTAGAGTCATCAAGCCCATATGTCGCTCTGTTTTCGCCTCGATTTCTACCTGTAAAAAACTCTCCCAAGCCGCCGCTACTTGTGCTTGCCTTCGGTCCCGCTGTTCAAGATCGTCTTCCGCGTCACCAACATCTCCTTTCGGCCTCTTTACTGCGTTTCCCCAATCATCTTCCGAAGCAGAGGTAGACGAGTCCGAGGACGCTGATTCGTCTGCAGAGCGTCGTCTTTTGCCAGAGGTGCGTTTTGGTTTGGGTTCTGGGATGAAGTCATGGTCGTCTTCGGACAGGTCGTCGATCTGGTCAAGGAGGGTCTTGCCGGACATGTTGCGTGACGGCGATGATATATTCGGGGTGAGACGGTGGTGCAAGTAGGCCGGGAAGGGGTATGAGAGGTTGCTCGATACGGGAGAGCATGTATGGATGGGTAGGGATAGGAAACCATAGGAGCGTAGGGGTATAGAAGCAAGCACATTACAGGAAATCGCAGCAAGTCACGCGCTGCCTCCACCTCACCTTTGGGTGAATGTCTCACTCCATACAGGACAAGCATTCACGAGCGTCAGAAACGACGAGGAGAACTCGGGTTTCTACATGATATAGCCCCTCTATTCGTCAGACCGACCAACCCAGAGGGACGTATCCCCTCCTACGCACCTTCAGAACGAAACACGAAGAATTCCCATCGACTTGAAGCCCATCGGAGACGGAAAGGCGCGAAGGAGCGAGCGCTGTAAGTGCAAGTTTCCTCGTTTGTTTTGCGTTTCAGGTTGGTGATCTGATGGAAAACGTTCTGGTCGGCTCTGTTGTTTTGGGCTTTTGGGCTTTTAGATCCTTCTAGTCTTCTGGAGCTTCTCGTTATCAGCGCGAGATGTCATAGATCAGCTGCCATACATCGCGTCGGGCCTGAGAAGCGTTTCTCGGTCAGGGAGACTGCTGGTTTTCGAATGGGTATGTACCGCCTGTGTACCGTTTGTATTTGTGCTGATGGCCCATAGGCATTCTCTGCGCCGAAGGTGCTTGCTTCGCACCAAGAAGACCACTCCCCAGACTCGTCTCTTAGACATCGCCAACGGCACGGATATCAGGCTACGAGGACACACCGCATGATTTCAGCTCGCTTTCACTGCCTCCTTGACCTTGTCCGAGCGTGTTCAACGAGCCACTTTCCAGGTTCGAGTACGTCGGCGAGGGATTCGCGGTCAGTCACCCAGCGAGGAAATTGATCCATGACAACAACAAGGTGAGTAGTCACCCTCTCTAGCTTCCTTTCTCCCCAACCAAATTCTCACGCGTTCCGTTCTGCCTTGCGCAGCGCTCTCTCTCTCCCTCTGCTTTCCCACAGAGCCTCTGCGAGTCCAGGCCGACAAAACTTATGCTTCTCGCTCGGTCTTCGGGTTCGTTTTTGGCCTAGGTGGCAGGTCTCTTGCTCTGTTTACCTTTGACGAGATGGCTGGTCATGACGAAAGATAAGGCAGACGAGCATGTGGTCGAAAGAGGCAGAAAAGAAGGTGGTGAGTGCTGGAGCCTTATCGTCAGCTGATGGTATGCGCCGTACACGCCATTGGTCAGGAAAGACAGTGATGTCATAGCCCTGCCTGACATTCTCGTCGTCCCCTGCGTAGACTGTATCCCATACTCCCATGATGCCTATATAATGTCGTGCATCTCGTCTTTCTCCCTCTGCCCCCAACTGATCTGTCCTTCACCGTCTCGAACGTTATCGATTTCATCACATCGACAAACACTCAAGACAGTTTTCCCGTCACAACACCACCACCACCCACTTGTCCCTCTCGTCGTCATCATGTCGGCAAAGAGGAGCAAGTACCGTCGTCGCCAAAAGCGAAAGGCGCTCATTCGCCGAGTCCGCTATGTCGGGACTATCACTGCAGGACTGTTCACCGTCCTTGCGCTCGGATTCTGCTTCCTGTCTTCCGGAAGATTCGCTTCCATAGGAAATGCATCGAGTCCGTCGTCCCCCGCCTCCGCCTCGGCTTCGTCTGAAGCTTTCGGTTCTTCGTCCCTTGTCTTTGGTCCTATGCCCGCTGCTACCCGTCTACCTGTCGTCGATCTCGAAACATCGGTTCTTGAACCGTCGACTTGTACGGTGTCCTCGGTTTACCTCGGTTTTACAGCAACATCGGTTCCCCTGCATCCCACGACGACTGATTATCCACCTTTGTCGGGGACTATCAGCGCTGCTTATGCAAAATCTGTTTCGCAACTTTCGTCAACGGTGGACACGGCCGACCCGCTGCCGCCGGTCTCTCCATCGTTGTCAATAGCTGCTCTCCCAGATGAAAAGACAACCGTTTACGATGGTGAGTTGATCGTCGCATTGCTGATCAACCGAATGCTGATTACACTGGTGTTACAGCAACATTGGTTCTCCCGGATTTCACGACGACTGCTCATCCTCCGTCGTCTGGGACTGTCAGTGCCGGTACCACATCTTCGGTCTCGCGACTATCGTCATCGGTAGACAAGATCGGCTCGCTGCCGTCGGTCTTTCCACCCTTGTCGACAGCTGGGGTATCGGAAGATCTGGTCCCTCGCCAAGCATCAGTCGATGGTTCCATAGCACCTGCAGGAACGCTGGATTCCGGAACCCTTGGATCTAACGTCGACGTTGTCCATGGTGAGTCCGTCAATCCGAAGTCAAGTAAAGCGATATCCTAACATGTGTGGTCTTGTCCTACCAGTGGAGGAAGAACCTGTTTCTCTGGCTGCCTCATGCGAACCAAGCTCCCTCGCCCCAGCGCTGGAGAATCAATCTTTCGAAGAAGCATCTATACCGCTTGTCAATTCGAAACGCGGTGACTTGTTCGACGAGCAGCAATGCACGGTTATTGAAATCCACGAGAAGACGACTGTTAAACCGTCAAATGTTTCGGCATCTACTTGCGGGCTTCGTGATCCTACCACACCGCCTGACGATCTCTGTCCAATTGTCGCACAATTCGACCGCCCGACGCTCCACTCACGTTTCGGAGTCGGCTGGTTTGCTTCGATGTTCAAGCCGTCGCCTTTGAAAAGCCCGCATGCCGCTCTGGAAACTTACGGAAACTCGACTGCGATCGCGTCAAATCTTACGGACTTGACTTGCAGTCTTCCTGGTCGCCCGAAACCTCTTCACGACTACTGCCCCCTCGTCTCGGACTTCGACCGCCTGGTTAAACCGAGCTCCGGACACGGTTGGTCTGATTCGGTGTCTAAACCATTGAACTTCCTCTCGTTCGATCGCCGCATCTTACACCACAGTCCGGCTGCAGAAGACGTTGTTGGCATCGTGCTTGGTCCCTTCATCGGATACACCCTGGATTATGGTATAATGAAGATCACCTCCGATTCAAACCGTGTGCGACCGTCCCCGGAAAACATAAAGGTGCCCGTCGACATCGCAAAGGAGTCTGGCAATCTGTACCCGAACGCTACGGAGCCGGTCATCGAGACTACTCCCGACGCCTTTCTGCCAGCTGCACCTACTACCGAACAATGGCAAAAGGTATACGAGCTCCTGGCCGCCAGAGAAGAGTTTGCAGTCCGTCAAAAGGAGGATGCAACTCGTCGGGAACAAGAGTTTGCTCTCCGCAAAGAGAAAGAGGCTCTTCGGATGAAGGAGGCTGCGGATCGAGAAGAACAGGCGGCTCTTCGGACGGAAGAGCAAGCTCGTTGACAATACGAAGCCGCTCTCCAGGCTGAAGCAACGCTCCGACTGGCTGAAAGAAAACTGGAGGTGGCTGATGCGTATCACTTGGAAAGCGAAAGGTACCTCGAGATGACACGACAACTTTACGTTGATATGCTTCAAAAGCAGAGAGACCTCGCATCGGTATGCAATAGCACTCTTACGTGTCGTGGTTCGAGGATACTGATCCCGCTCATCACTCTCATTCACACAGGCTGCATCTCGCCCGCGGTCATTCTGGACGCTACATCTTGATCCTCGTCTTGTCTTTTGCCTGGTTTGGGTCGTCTTGCCATGTCTGGTAGCCTGTGAAATCTTGCTTTTGTGGTCCCACAGTCATCTGCAACGTCAGAAGCAGGTGCCGCTACGTGCAATTTGGGGCAGCCAGACGGATCCGGATGCGCTGATGCCACAAGACGTCGAAGCAAAGCCAAGACAGGCACCGGACCCTTTAGTCCAATCATCCCGGGGAGCTCTTCAAGTATCAACGGACCCAGGGAACGATTTGGAAACAGCAAGCAATCTTACTGCAGATGGAAGTGAATCCCCCTCATCGGAGCTCGTGGCTGGAGCGCACCCAGTCACGAGTTGTGCGCCCGATGAGGAGAGATCCCCTCCGTCATTGCAGGAAAGACTCCAGGCTGTCCGCCGAGTCGCTGTCAAGTTACCGAGGTGCTTCCACGCCTCCCGCATGTCGCCTGATGATAGCGAACGTACCTCTGCCGTGGATCGCTCGGCAGGCCATGTTCTCACACTTGTCTCTGAAGGGGAAGATCGCCTGGATAGTCTTGCGCTGTCTCCCGACCACTCATCTGAGACTCTGTTCGCATTTGATGTCGACGCGAACCCGGACGTAAAGAACGAGATTCCTACTGCTCTTGATCTCGAAGACACCATGACGGCCGAGGAGATACCTTGGGAAGCGCTTGACGACACCGAGAGTGACGATGAGCAATCTCTCCAGGATGATGCATCCTGCTCTTAATAAAAAGACGTGCTTTCCTCCGCTCTTCCGCTGTGTTCATCGGCATGCGCAGCTCGCCAATCTAGTTGCAAAAAGTTGATCTCTTCGGAACCGAACTGCAACGAAGAAGTGGCTACACGAGTGCAGCGAGAAGAGGGATAAGCGGCTCGCCTACAGGTATGTGCTGTATCCCATCCGAGTCGGTGGACTCAGATCACTGATGCTCATCGTGCACCCCCAGTCTCGGAAATACGACCGGCAACGATGCGTCGCAATTTGTAGTTGGGATTGGGTCTTGGGTCTTGGTTCTTGGGTACATCGTTGATTTCGAAATCTTTTCTTATAAATATGCTACGAGTTGTGAAAGCTTTGAGTATTGGATGCGGAAAATCGATGAATGTCAATCCTAACCTTCTCGTCAATGACATGGCGGGGCGGTGACACGTCGATCAAGAGGCTGCCTTCCATCTTGCGGAGTGTCCCTGAATCTGCAAGGGTCTATTGCGGAGGAACTCAAAACAATCACGGTCGTGTAGCGCGAAAGCGAGGCACCGATGTCACTTCATCTGCACTTCAATTGTATGTGATAATATAGAAAGCAGTATACAGCGTGGACAATACTGGATTCTCGCTAAATGCCAATAGCATGCGTCACTTTCTTTAAACAAACGATAGCGCTAGAATCAGTAAAACTACGACGTGTGGTACTCGGCACTACTCACTCCTTCGAAATGCAAAGACCACGTGCCCAAGAGTTTGCGTCTGTTCACTTCTTCTCCAGTCAAGCTGTATCGTGATGCGAGAACTATCAGCACCCGGTACACCAAAGCAGAAATTCTGGCTTACCCTGGATATCCGTACGTCAACGGACTGAGGAAGTACCACATGCCGACGACTAGTGCGATCAACACGGCCGTCGTGACCTTGCTCTTGAGATCCATCTTTGCTCTCATTCGCGGCCGGAGTCGAGTGGTCAACCCAGCTTTGCTGACAGGATAATTCACGATCTCTGTCGTGACAAAGTTCAACACGGTACCCGCTACTAAAGCCGATATCAGGTGTGCCGGCAGATAGTGGTGGAGGAACCGTTGTCGGTTCATGAGGTAGAACGGGAAGTAATGGCAGGCCCATCCAACCATGAAGAAGCCGGTGTTTCGGAGCATCCGGTTTCGAATGGCTGATAACGGAGGATGGTTGGGATAAGGACAAGTAAGATGGACGACAGGCGACTTACAATCTTCGATAGGGTAGATACCTCTCCGCCTCGACAACGCATCGGCGAGCATGATGCCTCCCCATATAGACATTGATGCAACGCATATCCACCAACCAGCAACGTTCCCCATCAAGTAAATCTGTTGCCTGGTATCGTTGTCCGTCCAGAAACTGATCCCGCTCAAGAGGAACGGCCAGCTGAAGGGTTCACTGGCGTAAGGGTGAGACGAAGTAAGACCGGCATTATGCTGCAGCATAAGGACCTGGAGCTCGGCGAATTTCTTGAAAAAGTTGACATGTCGTACGGGCTTGTTCTCGGAATGGCCTGTTCGATTCTTGAAATCGTGGCCAGCTGCAAGGTCAATCACACCGGCAGATGAGAATCACTCCCGAAGCGGTGAACGCGCGGTACTTACTACCGTCAGCCAAAATATCATCCACAAACCAAATGTTTGACTTGTCCAGCAAAGCCTTGTTGCCATTAATTTCCTGCTGATTGAACGCCCAATCCGGGAGCCTACTCATATACGTCCACAGCGCAACCCTCGTCGGTACATGTACGAGCTTGAAATGTCCACTTTTGCTCTTTACGGGCTCCCCGTCATGAGCATCCGTCACTTCCAGCTGGAACAATGTATCATTGTATCGCGACATGTCCTCGCCCTTGGGCCAGGTTGTGAACTCCTGGTTTGTTGGCATGAGGGGTGATGCGACGTCGTGAGTGAGGAGGTAGGAGTTGGTGCCCTTGTGAAGGAGTTGGATGATATCCTTGTGCCTTACGACTCGGCCGCGACCTGAGTCGGGGATCTCGTGAGTGGGAATTATCTCCCACTCGTTGTTGGTGTCGTTGTGATGGTAGCCCGTGACTTGCTGACCTGTTTCCGGGAGTAACGATCAGCTGCGAAGATTGTCAGAAGTGTGAGACTATTACACACCTTGACTGCTGATTCGACCATCATCGTATCGCAAAGGATACTTTTCAGCGTGCGAGTGCAGGAAAACTTTCGTGTCCTTGTGCTTGATGGTGATGGTATCGTAATATCTCAATTCTGCATCCGGAGAAGACTCCGATCAACGTACGAAACCCCTCTTTGGACGCGCTTCACATACCTTGACTGTTCATTAGCAATTCATTGCCTTGCAACGTCTCCTGGAAAGCAGGGGACATGAAGGTATCTCCCGGCCCAGAGTAGATCAAGATTCTGAAATGAACCCAAAAGATGAAGAGATAGACAACCAGGGGAAAGACGATGAGGCCGGCCGCACGAGCGAAAAAGTGCTTGGCGACGTGGTTCTATCGGCGTCAAATCCACGTGTCAGCGCCTGAGTTCACGGAATATCGTAATCTAAGCCAATGGACTTGAAACGCACCATACTATTCCCCCGCTTGATATCCAAGATCTGCCAGAGATCCCAGAGGACCGCTGTTCCAACGGTCATAAACGTAAACAGGCCAACCATCTTACAGCCGAGCGTACAAGCGAGGAAGAACCCGGTCGCAAAGAGCCAGGACCACCATTCAGCAGTGAATTCGCTGTAGGAACGGTAAAGAAAGGAGTGATCAGCGGGCTCGAAGGGTATGGGGAAGGGTAGGATGTACCGGTATCGGAGTTGGTGGAATTTAATGTACGATAGTAATGAGAGGGACATGAAGAGGATCAAGGCGGCGTCGAGGAGGATCAATTGGCTCTGAGTGATGTGCGCGTTATCTGTTACATTGGAGAGTAAACTCAGCTTGCGCCCCTTTGTGTTTCCTCGTTGTGACGGGACGAGAAGGATGAGGTACGCACCGAACAAGACCAAAGATGCGGAGAAGGCGGCAATCAGGATTGGGTACCCGGATTCTCGCATAATGGCGTAGACGATCGGAACAGTCACAGCGCCCATAATGGCACAGAATGCCCTCATCGGTACATAGGGCACCTAACCAATCCCAAGCCATCAGTATACCTATCTCGCGAGCGGAAGTCGAGACGACTCACATTATGAGAAATGTAATCGTCACCGATATTCTCAAACCCAAAGTCTCCGTTGAATCCCGCCAACCAGCCAGAGAGGGCGTTGAGCATCTTTGCCAAGGGGGGATGCACGTCAAAGTAGTATTCCCTGCGAATGTATTGACCTGCAAAGGCTCCGAAATGGACTTCATCAAACCTATGTCGAGCGGGAATGCAGTCAAGCCAGAATTCGATGAGTAACGTCGTCGCTGCGAGGTAACATTCGGAAAGAGCGCCTTACACAACTTGAGCGGGATGTTCAATCTTGTAGAACCGCATGGCCAGAGCTGCTATTGTGATGAAGCCCGCCGTGATGTAGCTCGCCTTCTTCTCAGACTTTTCTTCTCGTCGAAGAGCTGCGACATTTTGGTGGGATTCTTCGAGAGGGATATGCTCGTGATTCTGCATGACGGATGGAATCAGGGTCGTTTCCCCCACTGCAACTGCCAAGAACTCACGATCCTATCATAATCCATGCCCATGCCCTTTTGCGATATCCCTCCAGAACTAGGAAGCAGCGGCCCATCTTCGGCATTCGGGACGCGCGTTTGCTGTGTTCGCCTTTGCCTTGCGGCAGAAGGGTACGCCATGGTTTGTAGGTGCTGGCGATGAGTCGTGTCCGCACCGGATCAAGGATACTTGATTGCTACTTGAGCCAACTTGAAGAAGAATGGGAGTCCGGACAAACGCTTGCTGCGACGCGTTGTTTCCACCTCGGAGGAAAGATGACGTGTAGTGCTGCTGCATCCAATAAAACTGGGATTCTTCCATTCTTGATCTCTCGTTGGATGATCTATCATATCAAGGCACCACTCTCTGTGCTGCGTCTAGCTGCCTCTGCTGAACATGCTTTTGCTGAAGACCGCCATCTTCGCCGCCGCGACATGCGTTCTTGCCGACTCCGAGGCATCAGGGCGGACGCAAGGCGATAAATCCGGGGTAGTGATCCGAGGTGTTGATCCAGCTCGTACGTAGATGGCTCTGCATCCTATCGCTTCATGTATTACCATGCGCTGATGTCTGATCCACCTGCGTAGTGACTTCCCGATACCCTTCAAGCACCGCTGACTCCTTCTCCTGCCTCTCCGATTCATCGATCACGGTCCCCTTCTCCGCCATAAACGACGACTACTGTGACTGTCCCGATGGATCCGACGAACCTGGAACATCAGCATGTAGCGAAGTTGCGGGTAGGATAAAGTTTTGGTGTCTGAATGACGGGCATATCCCTGGATGGGTGTTTGCAAGTCGAGTAAACGATGGGATCTGTGGTATGTCGCTCGTCTTGCCCGTTTACCCCCTTTGTCGTGCACGAGCGTTGATCTTGTATCGCTACAGATCCCGAATGCTGTGATGGATCAGACGAATGGGACTCACCGACAGAGTGCCCTGATGTTTGTGCCCAAGTAGGCGCCGAACACCGCGCAAAAGTTCAAGCGGAACAGAAGCTTCGGAAAACGGTACGTCTACGAGGAGGGACTCTCCACAATTCGTCGACGTCACTGGTGAGGAAACGCTGATGCTCGTGCAACTCTAGGGCTCGAAAATCCGAACGAGCTATATCAAGTTCGCTCAACAGGAACGTATCAAGATGGCTGAAAAGGTCAAGGGCCTTGAAAAGGAAATTCAGGGAAAGGAGGGAGAAGTCGAGGCTGCTCGAGGTGTGTATCGGGTATGGACGAGCGCAGTTCTTCAAGATCTGACTAATTCGCTTGCGGGGTCAGTCCGCCTAGAGAGGCTCGAGAATGCCGATCGTGAACAGATGGAGAAACGGAAACAGTCTCGTACGTTGACACACGCCCGGGCACCTGTGTTCACCATCTGACCACCTTCCGCCTGCCTAAATCCTCGCAGCCATCTACCTCTCCCTCTTGACCCATCGATCGGTCATTACCCAGCTCCGTTCTCAGAAGAAGGAGCTTGAAGATGAAGTCGAGGAATTGAAGCGGATTCTGAAAGAGCTGAGTGAAGGGTACAACCCCAACTACCAGGTACGTCAGGACGTTGTTGAGATGTTGTGGGTGCCCTGCTAAGTGGAGATATTCCTCATCCAGGACATGGCCGTCAAAGCCGCCGTTGTCGGCTACACCGAGAAATACGGCAAACCCACCGAATCGGACAGTACCGCTGCCGAAGCCGTAGAAGAGAATTCAGAGGATCCGTCCGTCTCGGACGCAGAAGCGGAGCCAGAGGATCAGTCAGTTTCAGAGCAAGACATTGATGAACTCGAAAAGGTGGATTTGGATGCATTGTTGATGAGTGCGGATTCTTGGGGAGCTGGAGGCGACGAAGGCGAAGGGGATGAGCATGATGGTGCCCGTAAGTCCAGTACCATGGACCTTGATACTGAACAGGCCTCACTTACCGTTTCGTCATCTACAGTCTATCGAATCGATCAATACATCCCTGACGCGCTCTACGAATCGTACGAGAGTCTGAGAGATACCGTACTGACGTGGCTGATCCGATTCGGTGTGATCGGCAAGGGGTCAACCACGAATCTCGACAGCGCTATCGCTGATGCACCTCGTGAGTCCCTTGTCGCTTGGACGTCGTTCCTCGCTGACATGGCCAAATCTCAAGACATGATCGAAGCTCGTCAAAAGTTTAACGATCTTTCCAATTCTCTCACGTCGGTTCGCAACGACCTGACGAACACTCAAAACGCCTTGACGAGACTGGATACCGATTTCGGGCCTCAGGGAGAGTGGAAAAAGTTGGAGAATACGTGTATTGATCGTGAACAGGGAGAGTGAGCGGTTTCCTCGTTGATGGCGAGGATTGCAGCAGCTGATTACCAGGACTTTTCTGCATTAGTTACACGTATACTCTTTGTTTCTTCGGAAAGGTTACCCAGAAGAGCAACAAGGATGGTGCGACGCATCATCTGGGGTATGTATTCGGTATTTTAGGGTCTATCGTCCATGGACTGACCTCTAGGTCAACAGAACTTATTCCGGGTGGAATGCTGGGCCGGATGCCCAGCCTGGAACAGAAGTTTACTATTCAAAGCAGCTGTACAATCGAGGGTATGTTGGACTCATAGACAACGCATCTGACATTGAAAACTCACATCATGATCTCCCCTACAGCCTGAAATGCTGGAACGGCCCAGAACGTTCCGTCAACGTCGACGTCACCTGCGGCACAACTAACGAAATCACACATATTTCCGAGCCTGAAAAGTGTGAATACCGGTTCCAGGTGACGAGCCCGGCGCTTTGTTGGCCTGATCCGCGGTGGGAGCAGTCGGCCGAACGGGACAGGGAGGAAAGGGCGAAGCAACAGGGTGTCAAAGTGGATCTGTAGCTGTATGGGTTGAATAATCATAGGCGGCTTGGGACGAAATACATAGCATGATAAGGTCTCTATCACTGGACCTTGGTGGTTCCTAGTGACACGAAGGCGTCGGAGGACAAGTCGAATGAGATGAGAATACAGCCTGATTATATTATTGGAGCAGAATCGGATGCAGCAGGCTCCTGATCGGATGCTAATTTCGAGCAGTACCTAACTCGTCAACCTGATGAGAAGGTCGATCACCTGGATTTACTCTCCCCTTCATCTATCTGTGCGTCAGGCGATGCTGCGGTATAGCCCTACCAGTACTTCCATAGTCTCTCAGCAGCTCCCGTCAGTAGCCAAGTCCGGGATGTCCAGCGACGAGGAGGATCTATTCGGCGAGAACGAGGATGAGGATACGGTATGTCTGTCCGGCATTCTTGAAGGATGGTTGCTAAGACTGCATGAATACGTCCAGGAGGATGCAAAGGAGAACGGGGACGGTGGGAGTCAGCGGATTACGAATGACGAAGATCGGTGAGCTTGAAATCTTCAAGGTGATTCCACATTGCGGGGCTGATCTGTCGATGCGGAATCTGTGCAGCGACGATGCCATGGAAGCCGATCAACAAATCAAACAAGAGCCATACGCAGATAGCGCCAGGGCTGACCTAAACGGATCAGAATCGCCAGATGGTAGGACACCGAACGCTGCTAGGTCCACTACAAGGTCACGCCAATCGTCCCGTTCTCCTGGACTTGCAGCCGCGACCCATCATTTAGCTCCTCAATCCAGCTCTGCCGCCTACCAGAGACGCATGAACCTTCTTCCCCATGCACCAATATACGATCCTCCCAATCCTCCGACCCGCCAAACGCTTTCCCTCGATCCGACGATCGTCATTCCCCACCCGTGCGCGACGCACGCTCTGGCCGCGACACCGTGTCTCAGCTACCTGTTGACGGGGAACCAAGATGGATACGTCCGAGCCTGGGATTTCTGGGCAAGTGCGAATGGTGGGTCGGCGTTGAGTGCGCTTCAGAGAGGCGTAGCGAATCTCGGTGAGGGAGTGAACAAGGCTGGCGTGGCCAAGGGGTATTGGAGGAATGAAGCAGAGGTTGAGGAGGTAGTGGGCAGTGGGGGTGGGAATGGAAAGATGAAGGATAAGAAACAGCAGAATGGGGTGAATGATTCGGCGTTTTCGTTCCTCGGGTCGGCTCAGGCAGGTCAGGCGGATGCGGCGCCGCTGGAACGGAAACGAGTGAAGCGGCTGGAACCGGTGTATAGCTTGGCGGTACAGAGTGATGGATTATGGTCGTTGTCCGGCACAGAGGTGAGTTGCCGAGTCCTGTATTTGAGGTACCTTGTTGACTGACTTTCTCGAACTTAGAGCGGCCCAATCAACCTGGTAACGCTGCGTCACGCTCCAGGGACGATAGTACACGCTCTGCATGGACCGGAAGGGCACACGAAGGCTGTGTCTGCGCTATGCCTGAGCTCGGATGAGACAAGTGCGTTCAGCGGCAGCTGGGATCAGACAGTCAAGGTGAGTGTCGGAGGTACACGCGTTGTGCGATGCGGCCTCTGACGTCGCTTGCTCCAGCAATGGGATCTGAATACAGGTCAAGTGGTACGGACGTTCACCAAGCATAGGGGACAAATCTCTACGATACAAATGAGGCCAGAAAACGTGGGCGCAGGGATGGGAAACAGTCTAGCGCCGAGTCTCATGGTTGGAAGCGGTTCCGACGATGGCCCTTCGCCTCAAAAGCAGGAAACATCGCAAGACAAGGACTCGGCGCCCCAGTCAACCGCAGGAGATGTTGAAATGGACGACGCACAAAAGGCAGACGGGGAACAAGAGAATGGCGAAGGATCCGACTATGATTCCCTCTTCGGCGATGAAGACGGAGAAAAACAGGATGGGGATGCGGAAGAACAGCCTCCGACCTCGAAAGATGGAACCGAACAATCACAGGCGGCGCAAGCTACAGAGACTAAACCCGTTGTCGCTACAGGCAACGCTGACTTTCCGTTCAACGGAGCACCCTCCACAAATGCCGCGAACAGCAAGCCGACGCTCGGCAAACCAACGAACCCTTTCAGTAGTAAACCGAATATCCAAGCGAAACAAGGCCTACTACCTACTCTCACTCCAGCAATGTATCGCCAGTTTTCGGACGATGTCATGTTGGTTAGCGCAATTGACGGTGAAGTCGCCTTGCACGATCGGAGGTTATCCGGAAACACACTGGTTGGCAGGTTGGAATCATCTGAAAAAACGCCGCCATGGTGTATGTCGGTGAGTTGGATTTTCTGGTGAAGCTCATCGTCCGCTCAGCTAACGTTTGGTTTCCCTTAGGCCTGCTTTTCGTCCGACGGTCAACAAGTCATTGCAGGTAGACGGAATGCAAGTCTTGACGTCTGGGATGTGCGTCGTATGGGCCGATCAGGGACGAAAGAAACACCCAGCCTGCTACGGACGCTGAAACATCCGGCGACATCCGGATATGTTAGCTGCGTTGCGGCCTTTCCAGATGCGCAGCATATAGCGGTGTGAGTGGTTTCAGAAGGACAGTGCTGCTCGCATGTTCTTTTACTGATATTCCCATCGATTATCAGGGCATCCGTCGACTGTGTTAGGCTATGGAATACTTCGGACCTCTGGCAGCCAGACTCTAACATGAAAAGGACCAAATCCGGCGTACCATTCAGGATCGTGGCGGGTCATCATGGTGGCACGGTTTCGTCCATATGTAAGTGCCGTAGCTGGTCTCGCTTTGCACGGCGATTGACACTAGGTTCCCTTACTCGCAACGCAGACATCGACCCAACCGGCAAATACATGATCACAGGGAGCGGTAACCGGGGATGGTTCGGGGACACCACAAAAGTCGTATTGGTCCATGAACGTAAATGAGAGAGTTTGGCATATAATAGACATGAAGAAGACAAATAAGCATCGATAAACAACGATGATGTTCGTCTGGATCAGCGGGGCTTGGCGCATATAAATTGCAAGCGGATCTATAGGGCCACCACATTCGGCGAACGGTTTTCTTGACGTCTTCTGTAGCTAGCAGAATTCGGCAACGCGATGTCTGTGTGAACAGCAGCAGAAGACCTTCCCGGCGCCCTATGCATCCTGAGCCAGATGTGCACCAATTTCAAGTTTGAAGTCCCCATGTATCGTCGCAACAGTCGTCGTGAATTGTTCTGCAAGCCATGCGCCATTTTTACCGCCTCATTCTTTATGCACGCCGTTCTCCTCGGTATCGGTTGATCAGTGATTACCAGGGGATGCTGTCTTCGACTATTCACAGGGTCATCTTGCTGATTGCCAAAAGAAATTCTGGGCTCAACGGTCTCGCCAAAGCTGTGTTGTTCCCCTCACGCTACTAGACCTCCTTAGCCCTTGATTATAGCATTTAGGTAGGTTCTTTTCTTCTCTGCTGTTCCAGGCTCTGATGCGTATAGGATCCATCCAAGATGTCCATTACAGAATTTACTCCTTTGTTGCGGTCCCTCTGTTCAGCTTCAAAATCAAAGCGACCACGCATGCATTTGTCCTTCTATCTCGAATGGCTGGTGGCCAACCTTTCAAGGAGGTGTCGCAATCTCAGTCGCAATTGCATCTGATTTTCCTTTATTGGGCCCCTTAATGCTCCCTGCTTGATTAGATTGCATTCTGTTTGAGTTCTAGAAGCCATTCACAGTTTACAGGTCTAGACAGTCTGGGGCTGCTCGGAGCCCTCATCGTGTTTGAAATGTGGCGGCCTTGCTGAAGAACTCGCCTCCGGTCAGATCGCTGATACCATATCAATTAGTGCTTGGTCTAGGTTACCAGATGGAGACTGTCCTTTTCTTAATCCCTTTGCTCTTCTTCTGTCTTCGAAGGATGTTGCGCCATGTATTGCTTATCGCCTGCCCGTTCTGGGCCTTGTGGACTCTGCTTCCATCTAGGATTTTCGTTTTTAAACTTGCCTTCCTTTGTCGCGTCCCCTTTTCATCAGCTAGAGGCACATTCTTCGCTTAGGCGAACGGTGGAGAGGCGAAACTGCCACGGAGCACACCTCCCTACACGGTTTTTGGATACGAGTCTATGGAATGCCTAAATGAGGTATAAAGAGCTGCGGAAGATCCGCTGTGATATCCTCGACCTTGCATTGCCCCTTTCTGTTCTCGAATAATCAGTCCTAATTCAGCTCTCTCGAATATTGCATCTGACCAATCACATTCCAACACATTCCACCTGCTTCACACCTTCCAAGATGAGTCCTTTTATTGATGAGAGCGTTACACCTACGTTGGCTGTCACCACCTTCGAGAGTGCGATCACCAAATCCAGAGCCTCTACCGCTCCATCCGTAGGGGAATTTTATAGACCAGTACGAAAGGGGATTCATCGCGACCAAGCGATCTGCTGGCCTCATCTACGTCTTGCACGAAGATGGCGAGGGCATCTCCTTGTATTCTATCCATGACAGTGGCGAGACTGGGATGGTTCAAGTTGAAGCGCAGCCTTTGCCTCTCATCAAGTTGGGCGCAAGGGACGGGACAGGCCTTAAGGAAGCCTTACTTGCTGCTGGAATACTAGAGGCAAACAAAGACTTCAAGATAGTCGTCGAATCCGAAGAGATCAAGAAGCAGATGATACCCTACTCCCGACGACATTACTATCAAGGTTGATAAAGAGTTGATGAAGCAGCTTCCCAAGGACGCCGTCCACCCTGTCAGTGAAAAATCTGACCTCTCACACCGATTTGCGGAAATGTGGTCGGGCGTGGCAACGGTGGTCCCTCTGACTGGATCGTTTTCTTCATAGTTTGGACATGTCAGAAGAGATCAGCACGACGGCAGGGACGCCCGCAACATGAAAGCGACAGTGACGAGAACGGCAGTCGAGAGTCAGACAAGGACGAGCCAGTCAAAGAAGGGAGGGGGATGAAGAAGCAGGTATAATAATATCGTGAATGACTCGGCCGCCGTTCAAGGTAGACTTCAACAGTTGCCTTCCAGCGATCGATACACAGTCCACCATCTGTGACGCAGCTTCAATCGATGCGACCGTTAATCCGTTAACCACAATCCCAGTATGATACAAGGGCGGAACCAGGCAAGGACTTTCCAGACAAAATGGTTTAGCATACATATAGTAGTTTGCGTAGCGAGATATGACATCAATGTGCGATGAATGTCCTTGTACCGAACCTTCGAACTCTCCCGGTCTGCTCAATCCAACTAACTCATCAGCCCCCACTGGCACCCGTGCCCCCACGAACTTCGGCACGATCACAAAAGTTCGCTTGTTGCTCTCTGGGGTGAACTACTGAGTTAATGTTGCTGGACGCCTCGCCTCTGATGCCCGTTCTCAGATCCCCCACCATAATATAACTTCATGATAAGCTGCGGACGCCCCACCGCAGCACAGTTTGAGTCAACCGTGATTGCAGGTTGCTGTCCACTCCTCATTCTTCTCCAGATTGCGGCCGCAACTAGCAGATAGGAAAAAGGAGGGAGACTCAGTCCTGTCACTTCATGATGTAGCTGCAGAGACCGAAGGGATGAGCTTCCATTTGTCGCCCTGAGTCCCTAACATGCTTTTTCCGACCCTTCTTATTCGTCTGGAATACGGCGATCGCCCTCATCCCATCTCACACACCCCCACAGGGGTTATGGCACTTTCGAAGATCCACAGGCTGTCTCCCAAGTACCAGCGTGGACAGCAACACACCTTCGCGAGCGTCTCCGGGCGACAAGGCCACAAGGGCATGGGTCAGAATGTGTTGATGATCGACATGCTGACAATTCGACATAGGGGAGAGCTGATTTGCGGAAGAGTAGGCAAGATGGTGCTGATGGTGCGTGACGGACAGAGACGGACGAGATAACGGGCCTGCTTCGGGCGACGGCAGCGAACTGCGAGTATACGAGTCGAAGTCGGACGATTCCCCACGGATACGCAGCGGCATGGTCCACCCTGTCGGTTTATCAGTACATTTTGATCAACGAGTTCCTCTCACTCTGAACTGTGGCCTTATATCCGCTCAGTGTTTCTGCTGCGAACGCTAAATATCAGGGTTTGCCAGAAACAAAGATCAGCTTTCTAAGCTCATTGCGCTTAAGCCGGACCAAACGTCGCGACATTCTGCTTCGGAGTTTATCCACCAGTTTCAAAGCGACTTTGCACAACTTCGCCATCCGAGGATCCGATCCTGCACTCATCGCCCCGCGCTCGCTCGCCTTGCCTTAGTGGAGACCCCTGAATTGCGCCATACCGGGAGGAAAGGAAAAGGGTGCGCTCCTTTCTCTGTATTTTCCAATGTGCAAAGTTGGGCTGCAAAGCAACCTAAGGAGGTTCTGCAGGATTGGCGCTGGATAATTTGCGAGGCCCTCCAATGCTTATATATCCGTATGCATGAACCCTATCCGCTTCGCGAAATCGCATTTGGTAGGACTTACCTACGAACTCTTTCTTCCCTTCCGCCTTTCTAGTCACTCTCACTCAAAGTCTCAAACCCTTCTAGAATGTCTCTGGGTCATCCGGCTTTCAGTTTCGCCACCGCCGCTATGTTGCCTCCTTCCTTTTTGACACACCGGATTTTGGCTACTACAAGTTCATTGGTAACCGGCCTAAGCTTTGCGATTCGCAACTCCAGAGTTCCGACCGCATCTACTTGTTCCGCCTACCCTCCATACCTCACAATCTCACTACCTTCCGGACCTTCTAACAACGATGCTTGGGTTGTTGGGCGATGCCATATTCCCTCCGAAGGGCTTCAGGATGGGCACGACTTGCCGGCTATCGAAATGGAATCTCCCGGGACTCCTCAAGAGTTTCAAGATCGTCTTCAGTCAGCTCTAAACAAGTACGGTTTAAACGTAGGTCAGGTCGATCTATTTGTTGTCGTCACTGAAGAAGACCAGGCGGTATTGCAGAAACTTATCAAAGACGGAACTCTCATTGAAGTTCGCCATGATTGCGGCAAAGAGTCCACTTACAGCGCCGATTGTGAAGGCGGTCCTACCCCCTCGAAGCAGTCTGCCCATACGGGCCGTTTGAATCCAGTGATCGTGGTCGTAAACTTCAGCGGTTGCTTATTTTCGTTGTACCTATTGGTAACTGTCGGTCGTCTCCAGTTAAGCCTTTTCCAACGGAGGAGAAGGGCTGAGTTGATGCTAGACTTGAAAGCAGCGCAGAGTCTAGCCGAGTTGCGGGGAGGCGGACAGCACTACTAGGGAGGAAGTGGCATGATGCTTGATTGGAGACTCTATGTAACGGCGGAGGAACGAGCAGCCACCAATATGAGACCTTGTAGTGCAAGTTCTGCAGGACGGACAGAAATGTTCTGAATACAGGAGGGCTAACTATATAGTACAACCGCTAACCAATGTTCGGGGAAGAAGTTAGTAGCTAATATAGCTAATAAGGCTATTAAGTTAGTCCATTATCTCACTCAGTCACGTGAGTGAGGTGAGAACTATGAGTCATGTCATCGTGGTTGCCTATGCTATACATCATTTGGTTGATTCTTGTCCATCTCCGTTCCCCCCTTGGTTCACACTCCGTGCATCGTCATGTCTACCGAATCCACAAACGCCATCTTCGCGATACGCCGCCGTCTCGGTGATCTGCAGACGTACCAGCTACCCCGCATGCGAGACTGTAGAGGACCGATCGACTTGCAGCGTGACCTGTCCGCAGAGCTCAAGGAGGACATTCGGAAGATAAAGCGGAGCATCGATGTGAGTGAATTGCGAGGGGATGCATATCGGATGGCTGACCGATCCTGAGGATAGGCACTGGATGCGTTAGCTTACGAGCGGCCGACAGAGCGGGAGAGGGAGGAGCTAATGGCTGTGTGTAGGGAATTGGAGCTTGACCTCGATCGGTGAGTTTCAGGTATTTCACAGTGTAACGGCAAACATATAACACATATCTCTGATCAGCATACACCGCGACTACCGTGAAGCTCTGCTCGAATCAACTCGAAAGATCAAAACGGCCACAGCGGAATCATACGAGCTCCTTCCGGAAGCAATAGCGAGCGATAGCAACGCACCGTCACGAGCGTCTCCAATCGGACAAGGGCAAGGGTCAGTACTTGTTCAGACTCAGTGACTATACGTACTGACGTGCGTGAAAGTAGACAAGACGATGCGTTGCAGACCAAGACGAATGAAGTGACGGACGCCCTTCGGCGGACGGCAGCGAATATGCGAGCGGAACTGGAACGATCCGTAATGGCGACGCAGCTGCTTGGTGCGTACTATCGGTATATCTTGACCGACGCTCGCTTGCTGATACCCTATATCACCCTTCACGACTCCACCCTTTTCACAGATGAATCCACACAAACCCTCCGATCCACGTCCGGACTATACGACACCTACTCCAACCTGCTAACCACCTCCACCCGACTCCTCAAACAACTCGAAAAAGCAGATTGGTACGACAAGCTCATCATCTTCTCCGCGTTGGCATTCTTCTTCCTCATCGTAGGGTTTATCATCAAACGTCGAGTGCTGGATCGCGCCGTGAATGGGGTGGGGTGGTGGGTTGGGGGTTCGTATCGGTTAGTGACGGGGAACTGGAAGGGCAAAGCGGCGAGGGGTGTGGTGAAGAAGGGGAGAGACGTGGTACAGAGTGTGTCGTCGGTGAGAGAGGGTGTCTCAGCTGTGGGTACAGGGGTTTCGGACGTTGTCAGTGAGGTGGTGGCGACCGAGGTGGTGGCGCTGGTCACTGGCATTCCAGATCCAGAGGGACGTATACGTAGTGAGTTGTGATCGCGCGGATGAACATATCTCATGTGGGTTTCCTTCTTTGACGGCCGACAGCCGCCTTCCTGTGGAGCTTCACTATCTTGGGCTGTTTTCCCAGTTGCAAAAGGAGCTAATATCAAAGGGGCCCTTTTCAACGCAGGCGAGATTGGGCTCGCTCTCAGGCCTAGACCACCACCGAAGTCTTTGCTGGAGTCAAAGCGACTTTGCTTATCTTGCCTCAATGGATCTGGCCATTCGATCAGCTCCTTGTCTGGCCCTTGGCGTCCTGCATAGCATGCCCAAAGGCGGGACAACGGATGCTTTCCTTTGAGTCCTTTCTCCTTTGTTTCTTTTCACTCATGAAGAGGCCAGGTCAAGGTGGCGCAGCCTGAGTCCTGGGCTCGCTACGAATACGACTGAAAACGCCCTGTTCCCTGTCATCTATATAGTAGGAATGCTTTGATACCCTTCGCCTCTTGCCCGCCACTACACCTACTCATCTCCGTTCAGAGTCCAGTTCCGTCATCATCCTCTATCACGACGCACTCTTTCCAATGCCCCCAGTTCCACCTTCAGCAGCGCCTACCTCTGTTAGCACAACATCGCGAAGGAATCCAGCTGCTGGCTCGGTGGCCACGCAGAATGCTGCGCAATCGCTACCCTTGTCAACATTCGTCACGGTGATTACCTGGCCCCGTGCATTAGGCGGCGCAGATCTCGATCGACCCACCACCGCAGAGTCTCTAGATCTATTGGCCCCGACTGCCTCCCCAACTCCACTTACTATATCTCCATCCTCCAACAACCCGGAGACGGCCGCAGGTTATTCATGGAGATCGTTGAGTGGGTCGGCAGCAGCCTCAAACGCCAGTGCACGTACCAACGTCACAGGTGGGGAACGTCCAGATCGAGTCGCCCCCGGCAACGAATCAGCTTCTTCTACTTGCTCACCTATCTCCCGTCCGGACTGCTTTGAATTTCCAACTTGCACGGCTTACCCGAGCTGCCTTGCGATAAATCCGGAACTGAGGCAACACCCAACACAGCTGAATCAACGTACGTCCTTCTGGTTTCGAAGGACTCGGGGCGGATGGTATCTTGCCTACGTTCAAGGCAGCGGCATCGAGCAGTCGTGATGAGTTGCGCGACTCTGTTCGAAAACAGGGTGTATACCTTTGTCGGGTCTCAACAGTATTGGTTCCTTCGAAAGAAGTCAAAATACTTGTGCGGGACCTCTTCGAAAACAGAATCGCAATCGTCGTGGATGAAGGTCGTTTCCTTCCGTTGTCGCTTCAGAATGGAGATAGCAAGGACGATACCGAGTTAGAGGATCAAGATCCCATGCGAATCACTCCTACGGGTAGAATCAAGAAACAAAGAGCGCTGGCACAACTTCTCCTCCTGTATGGCTCGTTGGTTATATTCGTGTGTGCCTCCTCTGTGTCCTCTGTATAATAATAGATTGAATGAGTGCATTCACACGATCCGACATTGACTCACAATTCAAGAGTGATACGGTCATATGCTGCGCTAGGCGCCTGTGCCCAATACATGCGTGTGCGCAGTCTGAGCCTTTCGAACCGTATCATTAAGGCAACGACACAGTATAATATCCATCGTCCCTCCTGCGCATTATCGCGATGATTCGTCAGGTCCACATGACTTCTTAGCTATTTCCTTTGACATACTACTATCACGTTGATCCGCGATTTGAAAGTGGTCGCAAAACGGATATAGTTCGACGAAACGATTGTTTCCGGCAAGCTCAGGGACTGTTGTCGTTGAGAGCAGATCTTGACACTCAGAAATACCTGTTATAGAATCATAGATGAAGAATAGGCTGAATCGCGATTCCGGTGTCTTTGTGTTGTCGAGTTATCGGCAACGCGCAAAATTTTCGATCTACTGCAAATTGTGCACGCAAGCAGTATTTGAGAAGGAAGTATACGGATGGTCCTGCTTCATGGTAGCGTGCAACCTCCTACCAAGTCTGATGGACGAACGGGGACGTATGCAGCGACCGACCTGCAGCCAGCAAGCAAACCATACATAATAATCATGGTCATTCAAACAGTCGCGCATGCGAGAAAAGTCGCCATGAACGAGGTACCGATACAACAAGTTTTCTTGCCACCAAAGGGGATCTAGCATCCGCCACGCGCTCGCACTGGCTCACGCCGGACATTAAGCCAACGTCGCATATGACGACGTCGAAGGATCCGGCAATTCCATCTTTTGCGCACCCTCTGTCTGCACCGGCGTCACCTCGACTGTCGAGCCCGCGCTTGTCGCCGCCAACGCGTTCTCCATCTCTTCTGCACGCTTGACGATTTGCTCATTTACGACTCCAACGCCCATCTCCCGAGCCTGCTTCAACAAGCCCTGAACCTGCCTCAACTGTCCGACGAGTGTCAACCGGTCCTTGAAAAACTGTTGCTTGGCCACCTCGACGTTTCGCTTTTCCTGCTCGAGCAACTCTTCGAATTTTTCAAACATTGTGATTTTGGCTTCGAGCTTGTTTGTTTGGGCCTTGATCAGGCGCGTGAGGAGGAACTCGATGGTGCGTTCTTCGCTGACGGCGACTTCGGAAGCTTTGGCGGCTGCGGCTCCGAGTGCGATTGCGGCGGCACGCTCGACTTGGCTGCGCGGCAAAGTAGGCGGGGCGTCGGCTGCAGGAGCTGACTCCTCGACAGCAGCGTCGGAGGTCGACGCCTCTGCGGGCTGTGGCTTGTCGGCCTCGTCGCCGGTCGGGACGGCCGGCTGATCAACTTCCATATTTTCGTCTTTGCTTTCCTCTGTCGTGTCCGCTTTTTCCTCGGTCTTGTCGGCCAGCTTGGTCTCGTCCTGGGCCGTCCGGCTTCTCAGCCCATTCGTCAACTCGCCCAACGCACTCTGCGCCGCAGCAGCAGCCACTCCAGGACCCACAGCAGAGGCCAAGAATGCAACAACGCTCATGACCGGATTATCCGCCTGCGCAAACGGCAAACCCTCGAGTCCGGACACGGCACCGGCGTTTGTCGAGTACTGCAACGGCCCAAGCTGGACATCGGGTTCGTTCAGGTAGTCGTCCTCGATTGGGAGTTGCAGGAAATGCATCACGCATTGCTCCTTACTCCTCGTTCCGACATGTTGAGCGACTTTATCCCAATCCTCGTCGTACATTTCAATCCCCTCGAGCAACAGCAACGTCTCCTGGTCTGTCCAGTCGGCGCCGTCTGTCCCGAGGCCATGCTTGAACGCGTCCTCGTCCATGCGCACGAATCCGCCGGAATGCATGGTGGCGGGGAATCGACCGGAAGTGTAGCATGCTACGCAGAGGGTGTACGTGCCGTCCTTGAGCGAGTGGTAGCGTGTGCGAGTGCAGTCTGTGCCGCATGTGTCACAGCTGTAGGTACGTTTCGGGGTCGGCCCAGAGCGGGAACGAAGCTCGGCCGCTTGGTCGGTGATGGTCTTTTGTGCTTCTTGGGCAGTTAGGGGACGCGTGGCGACGGTCGAGGACGAGTAGATGGTCTTGCGGAGGTCTAGATTGGACGTGATGGGTTTCGAGGTGGTAGACGGTTTGGGCAGGTTGGCGGGTGGACGAGTGCCAGGGTGGAGCGGTTGGAGGCCTTTGGGCGTGTCGAGGGTGACGCGGAAGTGGCCGGTGAAGGGTGGGCCGAGCGGGGCGGGACGGGTTTCCGGGTCGACCTGGAGGGGAGGAGGGTTAGCCGGATTGGAGATGCGAGAGGGGTCGCGATGCTCAAGGGAAAATTCTCGCTGAGCTAGGAGGAGTAGTCTCCTGCGCTCGGCGATGTGGCGAAGCCTGCGGCGCATAGTCTTCTCGCCCGTCCTACGACGGACTCGGGTGGAGTTCGAGCCTACGGCGCGTACTATTCTCGCTGCGCTCAGATCACACTCGGAGGGTCGCTAGCCTGCGGCGCGTACTACTCTCGTCCGTCTCACGACGGACTCGGAGGGAGTCTAGCCTGCGGCGCAAACTACTCTCGCTGCGCTCGGAGGAGACTCGGAGATCTTCTGCCTGCGGCGCCAACTACTGTCGCTTCGCTCGGCTCGTCCTCGCCGCTCGTCGACTCACCTGATAATTCACCAACCCCCACTGCTCCAAGAACGCATGTACCCTCATAATCGCACCGACATCCCCC
Organism: Naganishia antarctica; assembly: GCA_025758675.1. Classification (NCBI taxonomy): domain Eukaryota; kingdom Fungi; phylum Basidiomycota; class Tremellomycetes; order Filobasidiales; family Filobasidiaceae; genus Naganishia; species Naganishia antarctica. Next base: position 99,789 of record JANGFJ010000012.1, read on the forward strand.
GCCAAATTCCTCCTACACGCGGTAACCGTCAAATACTCGCTCGGATTCAACCGATACGTGTTGACCATGAAATCCCTATAATCCTTGTAAATCGCGGGCGTCTTGCTTCTATTCTTGCCACTGAAGAATTCCGGCAGGGAGCGCCGCTCGAGCGGGTGGATTGTCGAAAATGAAAACCAAGATGCGTAGGATGGGATGATGAGCGGGTGTGTTTGAGCGGCGAGGTAGGTGACTGCGAGGTTGTGCAACACCTGGGGATCGTCGTCCAGCGCATCTGGGTCATCCTTGGCGGTATCATTGGTCGACGTGGTACCTAACAGGAATTGTCAACACACCATCCCATCAACTGCTCTGCAAACGCACCATTCACGCCGTTCGTGATATTCGATACGTCTCCTCCCAAGATTGGATCCCTCTCGCGCTCCTTTCCGGGCGCGGTGGGCTGATCGTGTGCGACGACGTCGGGGTTTGATGGGACGTCTACCTGCATTGTTGATGGGATATAGAGAGGAAGAAAGAGGATAGTCAATAATTGTTGATGAACACAATAACAGTCAATCGTGCGGAGATAGCACCAGCCGCAATTTGGCGGATTATTCGCGCTTTAGCGCCTCTGGCATTGTTAAAACCTTAAAACACTAAAATCCGCAAATACCGCATAAACGCGCCACTGTCCTCCGTGGGAATCCTTCATCAACACCATACAACTATCCTATCCCTCGCCACCGTCTTTCCCAGTCAACCACCATCACCATGCAAGTCCACCCATCACGACGCGCCCTCGTTCCCCAACCGACCGCTGCCTCCGTCCCAGCGATCGAATCCCGCGCCCGTGACGAGGAGGGACATCGTGCAAGGAACAAGGAACGTCATCCCGCCCGTGGCGACGACGAACGGGATTTCAAACGTCGCAGTCCGAGTAGAGAGAGGGCGCCACCACCGCCGCGAAGGGCTTCACCGAGTTATGATTCGTATGCTCGACCGGCGTCACCGCGTGGATTCGAGAGGCAGGATGATTATATGCCGCTTGGAGGTGGCGGGGACGCTAGGGATGCCCGACGTCCCGAGGGGTATGGAAGGAGGGATGATGGACCAAGGGATGGGAGGGGTGATCGTGGAGGGAGGTACTACGAGGAAGGCAACGCCCGATCTGGACCGCCCAACCACCACCAGTACTCGCAACGAGCGTACGGCGCCGCGGTAACGGGCAACGACCTCTCCCTCCGCCGTGCACAACGCGACGCCTCGACGCTCACAATCTGGCCCAAAAGCCCGGAACGATCGCACGAAGAACTCGAGAAACGACGTAGTAGCAGTGGGAAAAAGGACAAGCGTGGACACAAGAGCAAGAAGGGCAAGTCGAAATCTTCCTCAAAGAGGAAGCATAAGCGAAAATACAGCGATTCCGAGGATTCCTCTGGGTCGAGTTCGGAGGAGACGGATGATTCGCACGAGAGGCGTAAGCGGAGGCGGAGGAGGGATGAGAAAAAGTCACAGCAGCATAGGACGCGGTCCCGTTCTCCGGACGTTGTTACAAAGACAGGGACGGCGGATGATGACGCACTCCTAGACGACGATTCGGCATGGGTCGTTAAACCGTCTGAACCCGTTCAAGGAATGTCGATTATCGGTTCCTCCACCAGCGCAGCCACCGACCAAGGAGCATCATCAAAAGGCCTCGCACTCGCCGGAGCGTTGGCTCGTGCCGGGCACACTGAAGAGGACGACGAGGACGACGACGAGGATGTTGGGCCGCAGTTGCCTGTCGAAGCCGGTGGAGGAGGCGGAGCAGTGAAATACGATTCAAAAGCGTACGTCAGCCATCTCACCCCTCAATACCTTTCCTAACCCTCGCCTCCTACACGTCTTCCCCCACAGCTACGCCCACATGCGCCCAGGAGAAGGCGCAGCCATGGCAGCCTTTGCAGCGGACGGTCAACGTATCCCCCGTCGAGGTGAAATCGGCCTCACATCCGAAGAAATTGACAAGTACGAGTTGAGTGGGTACGTGATGAGTGGAAGCAGACATCGACGTATGAATGCCGTTCGAATGAGGTTAGTCCCCCCTTGGCGATTTTCGGTGGATCGGTGCTGATTGTGTGGTTCGGACGTATAGGAAGGAGAATCAGATCATTAGTAGTGAAGAGAAACGAGCAATCTTGAAGCTGCAGAAAGAGGAGAAAGACAAGCGAGAGGCGATGATCAGGGAGAGTTTCAAGGGCTTGATCGAGGACAAGTTGGCGGGTGGGGGGAGGTAGACGTGTGTGCGTGGCGGGTGTTTGTGGCTAAGGAGTGTAGCCGGAACCGGGTCGCAGAAGGAGGTTGGACTAGTAAATCATCTGTGGGAGTTCGAGGCCGCTATCATTTATGCGGCACTTGAACGTCTGCCAATTCATGTATGCATCTCAGAGTATATCACAAGCATCATGCTGTTTGTCACGTTTCGCCAGTCTCGACACACCCTTTGGAAACGGTGTCCCGTCTGATGAAGTGATGCTGTTTCGCTCGAGTCGCGTTGCAACTCCGCTCGGCGTCATACAAGGGGGGAAAATCCCGCCTCTAACCCTCTTCGTCCAGCGCTTCATCCCCCGACACAGCCTCGGCCTCTGCTCCATCCGCAACCTCGTGTTTCGCCCCTGCAGCTGGATTCGTCTCACATTGCTTTCTATACATCTCCGCGAACCTGCAATGCCAACTCGTCAGTCTCTTGACCCTGGGACGACTGCGCAACTCACTGCTCGGCCGTCGTCGCCTCTTCCCAAGACTTGTCTTCCCTCCGCCTGATAAACCGCGGGAACCTTATACTCAGTCCACGTTCGGAGCCCAGGTGGCTTGCGGCGGCCGTATACACAGGCGACAGCGAAATATCGGCGCCTCGGATCTCCCATACCTACAGAAGGGCGGACCATCAGCTTGTGGGAGCAAGGGCGCAAGGGAACGAACCTCGCTCGGATTGAACCACAAGTCGGGACATAGCCCACCCGTTTCAACGTAGGTGAACGGTTCAGACTTGCGACACTTGTCGGGACTTCCCTCTGGCGGGAAACGGACCAGCAAGTCCTTGTAGAATGCATCGGAGAATCCTATACAGGTCATATCTCGTCAGTGATCAGTCACGAAACGACCTCTGAAGCGCCTGACCGGAGATGCATTTACACACAGCTTCGAGCGCGCCAGTTTCGGGATTATAGAGCCCAAGCAGAATCGGGCTATACCAGCCCGCTTTTCTGCCGAGACCCCACCATGCGCCGATAGGCACCAAGTCGAGCGAGTCACCCATCCCCTCGAGGTAGTCTGTCAGGTACATCAGCTCAGCTGTGCTCAGCTGTGAAATGGCCAGAAATGACTCACCCTTCTTGACCTTGAGCCAACCTTGGGAACGTGCATCCGGTTCATACGTCGATGGCAGCGGTTTCTTTGTACCGCCTCCTGATTTGCGCTTCTTTTCGTCCTCATTGTCCTCGACCTCTTCGTCCTCGCCCGTCAACCCTTCACCGCTTTCCAACAACTTGACCATCAACCCTTCACATTTTTGCGCAACAACCTGCTCGAAAAAGGCCTTTACGTCTTCGGGTTTGGTTGAATCGATAGACTCGACGTGGGAGAACCGGGCGATTGTTGGGTCTGTAGGATTGGCGAATGGAGGGAAAAGCGTGCGTAGCAGATGCCGTCGGATCGAAAACGATTGATCCAGAAGCGGCTAAAGCAGGCGGAATGAGTCGCGCTGTCGATGCCTGGATCCTATGCACTCACCGTATCATTCAAAAGCATGAGATCAAACGAAAACACGCCCACGACCACCTTGACGTCCTCGAGCTTGACATCCTTTTTCGCTCGGTTCGAGAGTTCTTGAAAGGTCCTGTATGCTCCCGTATCCTTGTCGACAGCGACCACCTCGGCATCCATCACAAAACTCGTCACGGCTTCCGTACGCCACAGCGCCTGGATCGCCTCATTCGGCCTTGTCATACCTTGCGCAGACGAAAAGTCGGATCTCGTTTCGGCAGGCGGGAGCGCACGTTCCAGCATGCTCGCTACCATTTCACACACGTCTGGATACTTTTCCGTCATGTCTTCCAGATGCCGGCTGAACAAGCGGACCCACACGCGTTTTCTGTCCTTGTCCCGTGCATCCACCACCCAGCGTCCTCCACCGTCGGGTTTCCCACTCGGGCCTGCGATTCGCGCATGGATCTGAACTCGCTGTCCGTCGAGCTTGGCTTCGGCCGTAAACGGAAGCGTGCCGAGACGGGTGTACACTTCGTTGAGGGAGCGAGTGATTGAACCTAGCATGGGCGAGAGAGGTATACCGACGGAAAGCGGGACTCGGTCGAACAAGTCTTCAAACCCTTGCTCGAGCAATGCGTTGAGGAGGTCTTCATAATTTGGATGCCTGACACTGCGTTACGCTCAGCACGTATACTTATCGCCGCATGGCACACTTACTAGACCTTCCTCAACAGGGCCGTTGCTTCAACCGACTTTGCCTCGACGCGTTCCCTCGCCCCATCGGCCTCGTCTTTGACTTTACTCTTGCCCTTTGCCTTGCCGTTCTTCCCCACTGGCAAGGGCTGCACGGCTGCGAGCTCCTCGGCCGAGACGTGATATCTCTCGGACGCCGACGAGGTCGGGAGACAAGTGACCGAGCGGGTTAGGGCGAACGCTCTGGCCATGGCGGTCAAAAGTGTCTGCGCAGGCTGTTTAATCACTAGTCAAATCGCGCCTAAGGTACAACTCACGAGTTTCACCGCTCCGATGCGAAGATGCGAGATCAATGTCCGCTTCATCACCAGCGTCAGCTCCATCCTCTTTGCGACAAAGATCCAACTCACCACGAGATACCTCACCTCCTCGCCTTTGACCTGGACCAACAGCTTTTTCACGATATCTCCCTTGATCTTTCCCGCTCCGGAACCCTTTGTCTGGGCGATCGTGACCAGCTGTGCGTAGAGGTTGTGCGCGGGTAGTGGGGCCGGGCGGATCAAGGTCCGTAGATTTGACTAGCGCGCGGTTGACAAGCACAACAATCAGCCATCAAATGCATGTCGCGACAGGCCGCACAGCGCACTTTTGCTTCAAACGCCACATCCCCTGGATCTCCAAACCGATCCCAAAGGCGCTTCAAACCGTCCCTATTCACCCCGCTAACCTCGGTAATCGCCTTGTTGAGGATTTGGAACCCGACGCCTAGTTCGAGGGGGATGTACGAAGGGGAGAGGTGGTTGGATAAGAGGTATATTGAGGGGAGGAGGTCCATGGGGGAGTGGGTGATCAGAATACGTAGGAAGCTGTAGAGTGGCGCGTTAGCGTTGCAATCTGGGCTGCCATGTTCCGTCTAGGTAGCCGACAAACGGGAGTCCCTGACGTTGTTCGAAACCGCAGCGCGATACGTATGCTCGTCGCCAGTGAGTCACACGCCCCCAGACATCTTCCCTTAGTTATCATCTTATCAACCATGACCTCGAGCCGGTATACCGCGAAAATTTTATCCTGTCTAACAAAACGCCCTTCGACACGCAGCGACCAAACGGTCTGCTGTTCGGCAGACTCACGTTGCCAACTCTGTCGCGTCCGCTCCTCCGTTGACCATTCGCACCCCATCTTTCCGAACTGTCGCAAACAACACACCTCGCTCTCCAGTTTATGCCTTTCCCGGCGGAATCCTCGGTCTCCCGGGGCCACGTCTCCATTCTTTCTTCTTCCCAAGCGTGAGCATATCCGCAAACCGACGACTAGCTCTCTCTCGCGCGGATAGGGAAAGTTTACACGTTCGCCGGGATGTCCCGTAGACGGACCTTGTCTTGCCGCCAGGCAAATAATCTCGGCCGACTTTGCCATCTTGATGGACCTTCAGTTGTTCAAGGCCGGAGTAGTATTTGGCTGTGCTCGAGATCCTTTTGACTAGATGCCTGCGGCGCAAATTACTCTCTTCCGTCCTACGACAGGCTCAGAGGTTCTCTTGCCTGTCGCAAATTCTATTCTCACTTCGCCCGGTCACCTCTCGCGTCTCAGCCTGCGGCGGGTATCGCTATCGCCCGTCCTGCAGCAGACTCGGTAAGACTCCGAGCCTGCGGCGCATGCTCTTCTCGCTTCGCTCGCAGGATCTCTAGCCTGCGGCGCGCACTATGCTCGCTCCGCTCGGAGGAGACTCGGGAAGTCATTGCCTGCGGCGCAAACTACTCTCGCCCGTCCTACGACGGGCTCAAAGGTCCTCTTGCCTGCGGCACACACTATTCTCGCTTCGCTCGGGTGAGTCTCGCCACGCTCGGACGTCCTCTAGCCTGCGGCACAAACAATTCTCAGACTCACTTTGTCAAAACCCTCCCAATCGCCAACCGACTCCTCGTCCCCCCGACCGGCAAATAAACACTCTCCACCAAGACCTCATACGGCAACCTGCCCCTACACCCCTCCCACCCAAGATCCACTCCCGCCTGCGTCGGATCAAACGTCATCGGATCCACATCTAGCTCCAACGCTTTCTTGGCAACTGACGGCGCGACCGCAAACGGATTCCTCTTTACATCCATCCCCTCCGCCGGTCCCCGTTCGACCTTTACCTCCCCCCGCGGGCTCTGCAGCGCCACCATCTGCGCCGGCCTCTTCCGACTCGGCGTACTCGGAACGAACAACGGATTTCTCTCGCTCTCGGGCGTCACCTCGCGTGGACGTTTCCCTTTCGTCTTCACCACTGGTGGTGGGATGAGTCTCTTCCCGCTGCTGGAGGGGGGTGGAGGAGGGGAATCATCGAGGGCGATCACATCGTCTTCCCCATCCAGATCGATAACCTCCCCCGCGGGTGCGTTCTGTTTCCCCTTTGGCGTAGGGAAAAACGCGGTGAGGCTGGTCTGTCCGTTGGCTGTTCGTTTGGGAGGCATCGTTGGTTCAAGTGTTTCAGCCTGGAACATAAGGAACATGAATAATCTTCTCGGGATCGACGTCATTCCTTTGAAGGAGGTGCGCTGATCGCCCGATCGCGGTGCCCCACAGTATTTGTATCCGCCGCACCTGGCCGGAAGAGGCAGTCATCTTCTTGTCCTTTCGTTGGTGCGACTTGTCCCAACTTGCTTCTTTAGTTCTCTTACTTTCCTCCTCGCTCCCACCCGTCCCATACACCATGGACCACAGCTCACACAGCGGCATGGACATGCCCTCCTCTCAATGCACCGTACGTCCCCCCTCCTCCCTCCTTCCAACGCTAACCCCCCTCACAGATGCACATGCTCTGGAACTCCCAAGTCGCAGGAACATGCATAGTCTTCCCAGCATGGCACATCCGTACCCCTTTCGGGATGGCTATTTCCTGCCTCATCATCACGGGAATAAGCATAGCCTACGCCCGTCTGCTCCGATTCATACGGATGGCGGACTGGGCATCACCTGCTTCTGCTACGTACACCGCGCTCCCCTTCTCCTCCACCGAAACGGGGGGTTATGGGGGACGGCTGTCGCTTCCGAATTTGGGGGGGAGTAGGGATCATTCGCCGTTGGGTTCGCCGCCGCTTGTGCAGAGGGATCGGTCGCCTGCGTTGGTGTTGGGGAGGAGGACGAGGTTTGTCAGGGCTTCGTTGTGTGCCGTTACTGTCGCCATTTCGTTCTTCGTACGCCCTTTTCCTTTCCTTTATGGTCGGTAACTGATTCTTTCGGGCAGCTCATGTTGGTAGCAATGACATACAACGTACGCCCGCCCAACGCTCTCCCTCAACAACGACTGACAACCTTTCGACTGACCCTCTGCAGACCTACCTCTTCGGGGCTATTATCATCGGATCATTCATCGGGCACTACATGTACGAATCAGACCTCGATCCAAACAAGTACGCTCGCTTCGCTCTACGACGTTTAGTGGAGTGGTGCTGATTCTTCGTGGGTAGTGGGGCGGGGGTGCAGAAGGGTCTGGCGTGTCATTAATGTGATGTGATGGATTCTACGTTTTTTGTTTGGAAAGGTTATAGATGCCGATTCCGCGTTACTTCGGGGGTTGTACCAATACACATGCGCCACGGATTTTAACACCATGTATGAACATTTTTTGGATATCAAGCGGCCCCGCTACGTCGTTCCGCTCCTGGTAATCATGCACCGGACAGACTCCCGCTCGACGGGCACGATCGACCGCGATATCGCACGCCATATCTTGTCGTCCAAGGTGGCGTTCTGTTCCCCTGGTGGTGGTTGATACCCTTCGCGTAGATATGAGGCCGCAGATGAGGCTCATGCAGCTGGTAATGGGAACATGGTGTAAGGTAAGGCGCTACGGGTTGTTGTTTCCACGGTGTCTATCTGTTCTGCTAGAGGTGGCCGATATCCTCCTCAGAAAGCCGAGGCCGTAAAGACGAGAATGTTCGAGGCGACTGAGCCCGGAGTTGGGACTTGGGAGCTTTGGGTTGAAACATGGATCGGAACGCGCCTGTCTCGTCTGGATTCACTATCATATACTTGGGGAGCTCTATTCTACAGGTTACGAAGCACGAAAAGATTCCTGTGGAATCTGGACGACTAGACTATATCAAGCGAGCAGAGTCTATTCACTATACTATATCAAGTGGGCAAACGACGACGCTTGACATCTGCCGCTTATCTACCTCGAAACGAAACCGCACACGGGGACGCCTTTCCTCCTCCCACGGCCCGTCAGTCCTCCCTGACTCTGGCTCTCAATCCTCTCACATACATCATCAAACAATAGGCATCCCATACTGTGCCAACTGCGGGAACGACAGCGTCTGCGACCTTGATCCAACTCCACGGGATGAAGCATTTTTTGGGGAGGTAGGAACGCATATAGTTCCCTTCCATCTTCCCAAGAGACTTTCTTGTTCCGGGGGACATGATCTGTGCGAACCGATATCTGTCCTCCTTGGAAAAGAACACGATGGCACAAATCCTCGACTCCTCTATACCACGAATCTCAAGCTTCTCGAGGAAAGTCTCCCTGGCATTTTTCCGAATGAAAGAGTCCGAAGGAGGAAAGATGAATTGAAAGGAAATCGTCATTTTTGGCGTCCAACTATCTGAGTAGAGAGCTAGGCTGATTTTGAAGACATGGTCGCCTGCACTGAGAGTGACCGGCTGGTTCGCGAGCTCTCCAGATCGCAAGTCCTCTGTCATGGACGGGACTCTACTGACCTCGGTCCCTATGTAGCGACGCTTCTGCAGACACCGAGTGGGTGAGATCGTCAGGATTGGACATATAACTGGCGGTGAGCGTAGTCGCAAGAGTGCTAGCTAGGAGGCGGGACGCTGAGACCATGCTGTATGAACGCGAGTAGGAATGCAAGAGGTGTGACTAAGAGTATGTCGAAATAGCAAACTTTCGATGATGTTTTCGTGAAGGATGCGGATGATGGCGAGTGAATGGCTCAGGGGGCCTAACGCACCATGTGAATCGTAGAGTCCTAGACCCCTGCTTTTATGTCCGGAGCTAGTAGGACTGGCTACTCCTAGCTGTAACTCCTCGGGACCCTTTCGCTCTTGTGACCCATCAATTTTACTCGACATGCTGACAAAGGATGTCTGCGACTTAGTCGCCATTTCAGATACCGATAAACCCAAAGGTGATAGCGCATCATAATGGCCGTCCCTGAAAACCGAGAGCCGTTTGGATATACCATACGAGGGGGCGTGATTAGAGCAGTAGGTCCAGCAAACAAGAAGCGAGAGGCGAAAGTATGCGTTAAAGGAACGACCAGCCATAGGGTTGGGGAGCGGATCGAGATATCAGGCTTGATACATGCCAGAATATTCTGGCCGAGGCGGTAGGGACTCACACTCAAAAACTTGGATTGGCAGGCATTGGCCGGCGATCACTCGTAACCGTTCCACTGCGCCTAAAGCCCTGAATGCCCAATTGCGTATTGCGTATGTACTGACGACTTTCTACATACATTACCTTTCCGCGTTGTCATAGATTTTGCACGTAGATTTCGCGCATCATAAATCCATGATATCTCTATCACACTCGTGTCTTTCAGCCTCATGACCTCTGAAGGTCGAAGGACGTAAGTCACGTCGCTTTACTATTCTATAACAGCTTCGGGGGGAGAGCGAGGTTGAACACACTTCCTCCTCGTAGACTGGACAACTAGGCTATAGGCTTAGAGTTTTATACAGTCAATCTATGGGTGATCCGGTTGCGGGTAGACATGGACTTGTTCCTGTTGTTTCGGCTTCTCTACTTAAGACTCCCTGCCTACGGCTGTCACTCCTTCCAGTCTCGTCTTTCTGTTGGACAAGCTATTTGCCTCTATTCTTCATCACTGGCGTCGTCGTCGTCGTCGATGTACGGGAAGTTCTCCTCCGTCCCGCTGTGCGTCTGCTCTCTCGGGTCGGGGACGAGGTCCGCCATCAAGCCATCCGAAAACGCCTGCCGCGAGGGCCTCGACAAACAGATGGTTTGTCACCACATCCCACCCGCCGTCCATGAAGCTGAAGGTGCCATCCTTGTCTACGACAGCGGTAGGGACCTTTAGCAGGGCCGTCACACCGAGCAACATCTTACGGTCACTCTCGCTTTCGAAGGCTATCCCTTGAACAATATTCGGCGTTCTCCCTACTTTACTTACCCACTCCAAGACAGCATCCCTGCCCTGTTCTGAAGTGAGGGAGTCCATGTTCAAGCTGATGGGAAACGCTGTTCCATCTTTGAATACGACCAGGACTTCGAGGAGCACCGGGACAGCAGTCCACTGAACCTGGAAGTTGATCAAGATCTCCTCTGGGGGAGGCCGGATCAAATGGTCCAATGATGCGGTTGTCATGTGAGCGATTGAGGTAGGGGATTGCGTGGTATCCGCTGTATTATATGTGGACACCGGCATGAAGCTGCCCAAATCTACTGTGTAAGCCGATTGCACAGTCGGCGCGGCGGCGATGACACTGCTGATGCCAGTGGTGGCCGTGGTGATAAAGGACATTAGTCGCGAAGCTTGATGTCAATCACTCGCGGTAGCTGCTGTCGGACGATGCGTCGTAGAGGGTGGTAGACAAGTTTAGGGAATATGCACATGGTATATGTCCGTGGTATTGCGCATATTTATACCTATGCGAAAGTGGCTTCCGCTCATTCACTCGTCGCAAGCTGTCCTGCCTCGCGCTCCCTTCCCCTTTACTAACCCCTAAGTGCCGTATCAGTACTCTGTTCGCAACACGCCCAAAAGGGCAAGAGCGATAAGCGCCTCCTGTTGTGGAAGCAACGTCGTATCGAGTGAATGAGCTCAAAGGGGCGGAGAGAAAGGAACGTCCACGCAGAAATGCAGTCTAGATAGGTGAAGGAGCGCAATGGCGTTAGAAACGGGCCAGAGGAAACGGCCTCTCTGCCCAAATCCGCATAGCCGCTTTCGGTTTGCCAAAATTTATGCGGGGGGACAGCAGCCCAAGGGTGTCTTCACTCACTCGCTAACTACTTTTTGCCACTCCAACCGGTTGTAACACCAAGCAATAGTCGTTGCTTCCTAACCAAGCACATGTGAACGCAGAATCAATGTAATCACCAGCGATTGGTTCGAGAAATGACGTTCATCAGCGGCTGCCGCGAAAGCGGGACAGTTTCAAGAGTCTGATAGGGGGTAGTGTAAAGCAGTGGATCGCAGGGCTAGGGGAACATACCATTCCGGCCTATGCTTGTCGGCGGCACTTTCCCGTATGTCCTTCCCATCATTTCGTTCGCCCTCAGGACAATGGCTATATGCGCCGGAGCCAAAATCGCAGTGACCGGAAAACGCAGAGGCGGTGTAGCAGCACAGTCTAATCCGTAGTCTATGACGAGAGTGTCGCAGGAGCTGACGGCCGAGTTGAGGGGAGCAAGGGAGCCGTGAAAATGAAGGTATACGTAGCAGGACATCAACCACATACTCGAGTTCGACCTGAAAGCGCGGAAGAGGCGATCAGCGTCCATGGCAACCATCTTGGCTGGGCAAGTTGTCAACACACACTCGGCGCCAAAGACCAATGAGTACTTGCCGCGCGTTGCGACTTGCGCAACTGAAGCTTGTGCCAATCGTCACCCAAGACACGTCCCACCGACAATTCTCCTTTGGCCCAAACAATCCTCAATCGCTGATGTTGCACCGGTGATCGAGCGGTCGTCGTCGCTGATCTAGCTAATGTATCCTCCGTGTCGGAAAGTACGGCGATCGTACAGATCGGTCCTGGGGTGATATGTTACGACTTCACAGGCCCTGCTCCGTGGTGTTCGAGCGGTGTATAGCTGGCTTGACCGCTTGATCCGTTTGGGCGACTCCGACCGTTACGCTCAGCAATTCTTACCATATATGCGTATTTCAGATATTTGCCGTTCCTGCTACCGCAGTTAGCCTCCTGTTGAACGAACGGTATACCCCAGCGAGCTTCATACGGCTCCGACAAGGCCCAGAATGACCCACCGAATCGGACGGAGGAAGCTGTTCGACGGTAAAGCTGCACCAGGCCGCGAGGTTGGTCTTGCGTTCAGAGTGTGGCAGGAAACGTGCGACGACCGTGCTGATACGCGCGAGGGTGCTTGTATTGTTTGGGGTAACTGTATACGCCTTTCAACCAAGGGATATGCTATAGAAGGATATTCAAGCTGCAACAGGAAGAGGAGATTCGATCTCGGCGATCCCGGCTGACCGATTCCCCGAGGTGGAGGTTGTTGAGTCGATGAGTCGTCGAGCATCCAGCAGCATCAGCAGCATCAGGATATTCCTCGCACTACCTGTAAAGGACCACCTCAAGTCCTGCTACCCATCGTTACCATCGAACCCACGGCCGACCCCGCGCCCAGTAACGAGTGATTGCGAAGGCATCGTCAGGTGCGGTCTGTAGGGCAACATAGGTCAGTCTTCTCTCCGCCGTGCGTGCGGCGCATCGGCTTGCAACATGCTGAGCGTACTATCACTTAGGGAAATCGCGCCATGCCTTCCTTTCTTCTATGTGTATCCAGCCTAGTAGCTTTCCTCGGCGCACTCTGGCTCTACACCAACCTCCTAATCACGAACGGTTCCAAACACTCATCAAACGAAACACGTCTGATCGCCCGCCAAACATCCCAGGCCCGGAGAAACTCGAATGCACCACTACCCTCGCTCATCATACCCTGCATCACCTCGCACCGACGGACGCTTCCCATCACTGCGATCCATAGCTTCTCGTATCCGCTCATCTACCTGGGTGTAGACGTCGACGATCTTGAATCTGGCCAACTCGATCTTCCGGTATCACGAGGGTTTCGGTATGGTTCCAAGCCCTGGAAGTCGATTCTTGGGATACAGCCGTCAGCGTACCTCGGGACGACGGCGCGCGCTCTGTGCGGGCCTTCATTACGACGGCGGTTGATCCGGTTGTTGACCGAGCACAAGGTGGAGGAAGGGCACGTGGGCAGAGTGTGGATGGTTACGATGCCTTCATACCTCGGAAAGTCGGGCGTCAATCCCTTGACTACGTACTTTGTGTACCGCAAGTCGGACAAGGGCATGCAGGACAGAGACAAGACGGGGCGGAGTCTGCTGTGTATGGTGCTCGAGGTGCACAACACTTTCGAGGAGAGGTATGTACCGCATTGCACCTTGTCTATATGTTCTGACATGTCGTTCCTGTGCGTTCCCGGCAGGCACATCTACGTCGTTCGGGTTGGTGTCGATGAGGAGGAAACAGACACGCTCACGGCAGGACACCATCACGCCTGGGTTTTCCCGCGGTCGTTTCACGTATCTCCGTTTAACAATCGAGCAGGATACTACCGACTGGACGTACAGGATCCGTTCCGCGCTACGCTACCAGCACCAACGGGAGACTTTCCGAAATTCAAGGTCACGTTGAACCTCTTGACGACGTCGAAGGAATCCAAGCTATACGCCGTATTGATGAATCATCCGTCGCAAAAGCCCCGAACGATCAGCTTTCGAAACATCGTCACCGAAGTGTTGCTCAGACAACCCTACTCACTAATGATAACAACTCCTCGGATCCTCGCACAAGCGTGGGTCCTTCATTACCGGAAAGGACTCGTCGTATATCCGCGGCCGGAACCGGAATTCTCGCTTCCCCCATCCGATGCGCAAAACCGCTCATTAAGTCCCTCGGACAGCGACGCCGCCCTCGTTTTACCGGAACCTATACCACAGAGCTTGGACCGGGCGTGGAACCCCGTGGAGGCTGATTTGATGAAAATTGGAAAGACTATTGGATGGCAAAGCGTTGCGTGGACGGAGAAGTATGCAGAGGAGAGGCTGGTGGTCCCGTGGTTGCGAGCGAGGTGTGAGGAGATGGGCGTTGAGGTTCGGGTCGTGTTCACAAATCAGGAAAGGAAGGAGGTTGAGATATGTTCCGGGTGAGCCTTCCTCGGCAGATCGATGGCCGGGTGACATGCTAATCATCTGTCTGCTTCGGCTCCATCTAGAGGAACAGCGCCTATCCTTCGTATCACCACTCGACATCCATTCTTCTTCACACAACTCGTCATCAATGAAACACCGATGCAGTTTCTCCTTCCAGCGATGCACGACTTTCACACACACGTCTCATCGCCCGACCTGTTTCGCAGGGTCTTCTCGCCGTTTACGGATTCCGGTTCAGCATTAATAGTGAATCCGGCGCCTAGCGTATCAGTCGACAGACGATGGATATCAGCATTGAGAAGGAATCATCTATTGTTCCTGCTTTCGTTTGCGACCAAACCACCTCAACTAGAAATATTGCTCGAGCCGCCACCGCATTTCCTCCACTACGAGCCACCGAATCTGGGCCATCGCCTCTCCCGCTACCAACGCTGGGTGATCTTGCGCATAGTGGCTTCGTCGGTTTACGCGGACAAGCTTGAAGAATGGATCATGTACGCCGTCGGAGCGCGATTCGTCGAAGGACAAGAGCCGTGGGGAATATGGCGGAGAGTGACGGACGAGTACTGGGCGAAGGGGTTGGATACTGGGCGGAATCCGTCGCGATCTGATTCGGCGTCGACACGGGGAATGAATAGAGAGGAAGAGGAGATGGATAGACATTGGGGATCGATAGTAATCAAGTGATGGTGTTGTGTCCAACCGGGGGTGTAGATACGTTTGTCGTTGAACATAGAGTCCGATCCAATCAGCTAATCAGCCGCGTGATGCATATCCAGTCGCCTTCGCTCGAGATCGCAGTCGTCAGTCTCCCATGATGGGAGAGCCCTTAGTTGCGCTTTCGAGAAGGGACTGCATTTGAAGTCTTGGCGCCCGCATATCCTGCCTGGCAAGTAACGGGAAAGCTATGCGCCTATCGTGCAGGGTGGCGATTCGTCGCTGTTTCGGTCAATTGTCCCTTCTTCCTCGCCGTACGGTCTCTCGGTCAGGGGAAAACATGATTCCCCCAACATCGTTGAGAGGCAATCACAACATGGCTCGTACTGCGTCGTTGGTGGTCAATCGCCACAGTGCCAACACGAACTCACACTGGACGTTAACTTGTTGCGCCGCTCCATGCCGGTCATCTCGAAACGCTAGGACACTTCCCATTGTATCGGGAGCTGACTTCCTTGCCCCTTAGTGAGAGCCACACTTCTCTGTGATGACTGCAGCGCGCTCTCTCTACAGGGAGGCCGACAAACTCGCAGACTGCATAGCTGATTTGGTGATGGCAAGAATCATATCTAGTACGACATCTACTGCTACACGAGCGGATTCGGTCGCATTAGGCAGGCCGGCCAGTTTGATTGCAACCCTAGAAAATCCAGGAAGTGAAGCTTGCCAAAATCGATGTGATCTCAGTGAGAGGTATTCCTAAGCCCACCCCTGCAAGTCTCGAATGACCAGAAGGTAGCTGATCAGAGTACGGCACACGACCTTCTTCAATGGCAGCTGCGGACATGGAGAATAAACCGCATAGCCTCACTCAACGCAGGGCAGGTTTGCGACTGTATTTAACGGGAGCCTAAGCGACAGGAATTAGAGTCCGATCCGTCGTCGCCCTCGCAGCAGACGCGACATGGGAACTTGTGATTCCGAGACGGGTCGGCCAGCTGGTCGGCCTCTGTTCATGAGTCAGTATGGTGTTAGCAACCAGAGGCAGCTCAAAAGCTCTCATGCAGCGCAGCTCATGCAACTCAAACGCTAATTCATTATTTGATTGTATGCGGAACTAGGTGCAGGCACAGCTTAACCGCCCTCCCTGCGGTCGCTTCAGCGCTACTCGGCAGACCGATATCATCGTTGCAAAAACCAGTTTTCAACCAATCGCAGGCCGAGCCTGGCAATGTGAGCTGCAATGGATCAGCCTTCTTCCTCGCCGAGCCGCTGAGGGGATGACAGAAACTCAAAAAACGTTGTCTCAGACGCGACTGTTCAGCTTGAAGGCGTCAGAGCGCAGCAAGAGAACCTGAGCGGAATGGCTGGAAGCTCATCGCGTGAACCGCGTTTCTTGCGTCTCCTAGCCTTTTCCCCGTTTTCCGTCCCATATCCGCAAGGCGATACAAAGTACAAACAATGAAACAATGCGAAAACCGCAGGCTCGCAGCCCGTAAAGCTGGGCAGCAGCAGCAGCATCTGGGCCAAGGAAGAAGAGCCAGAAAAATGAATGAAAACATTGACGCGACGCGTTCAAGATGGCTGGCCGGCGTTGGCAGTATGTGAGGTGGGCGAGCTCGTGGGCGCAATTGTTCGTGGATGGCTGAACGTTCCTCGTCGTCGTCGTCGCCGTCATCCATTTTCCCTTTGCTGCATCTCGCATCCTCGTGGCATCATCATATGATATAGAACCATATCTCACGCAGATTCTAGTAATCCTCTCCAGTCACGAGGAATACCTAGCTATCTTCTTATCCCCACTCCCAATCCACAACTCTCTCGCTCCTTACAACCTCTATCAACGATCACTTGACGTGATACAACTCATCGCTCATCCAACCTACTCGAACGCTATCGCAACCACCTACAATCCACTCTTGATCAGGTTACAGCTAGTCTTCGAACCTCTCGCAGTATTCGTTTCGGAGTGAACAATCAACGCTCCATCGATTCCACCCAAACATTGGACAAATCGATCTAGCCTCTCACCCTCCGCTCTTCGTATAACGGCAGGTACTCGTTGATCGAGCTCCGCAAACCGAAACGAACCCATCCACACGCTCTGCTATACCTTTGGCAGACCAACCGAGAACATCCGGTAGACAACCAGATTCAAAGGACGAACAGCGAGCAACACTTGTTGTCCTCATCACTCCCTCGAACGAAGGACCAGAAACGGGCGAGACTCATCCTGCTCTTTCCTGCTCTCCAATCATCATCTGTAAGTCTTTCGTTCATTCTCTACCTCATTCAATCCGTCCTTGGCATCGTACCGTCGAGCGTCCGTCAAAGGACAACAGATCCCGTCGACAATGAGGGATTGATCTTCATTCGAAGACGGCCTGATCGCTGTGTCGCTGCGCAGGGAAGGAAGGATCGATGATGGCAGTCAGGGCTATCGACACAAATACCGCTTTCCAGCATGCTAACGCCAATTTCTCATTTCCCCCCTTTCCGATCAGGCGGTACCTCCTCTCCATACCGATTCAGCACCTCAGTAATTTCTCGCATCACTCGACGTGATCCGCTACCAAACACAGCCCATTTAATAACTATTATCATCATGATCCCTACAAACACTCTCGCTCTCCTGCCCTTGGCCGCAGTCGCCCTTTGCGCCCTCAGCGCCCTGCCCGTCTCCGCCCGAATTGGCGGAAACGTAGTCCAGCACGGTCTCCGCAATGCCAAAAAGGCTCATGTTCCCGTCGTGAACGATATCCGACGATCCGATGGCGAGCCTGTGAAGCGATCCAGCTCGGACAAGACGAAACGAAAGGTCAAGAAGAGAAAGACCTCGTGTGTTGCACGACCGAGTAACGCTACTGCAACTCTTTCGGCCTCTGCGACTTCGACGTCGTCAGCGGTAAACAACGAATGGGGAGTCCACACCGCTTCAACCAGCCAGGCTTCCTCATCGTGGCAAGCCACATCGACTTCATCCTCTGCCGCTGCCGCATCTAGCTCTGCGTCGAGCTACAACTCGGAATGGAAGCTCACAGAGACATGGTCGGGCAACTCTTTCTTCGACCACTGGTCATTCTGGTCGTATGACGACCCTACCCACGGAACCGTCAAGTATGTCGATGCCGGTACCGCATGGAACGAGGGTTTGATCTCGATCAACTCCAAGGGTAACGCCATCATGAAGGTCGACACGACTGAACAAGTTTCCGGCGGACGAAAATCCGTGAGACTTCACGGAAACCTGGTCTACACCGGTGGTCTCGTCTTGATGGATGCCGTGCACATGCCCGTCGGATGCGGTACGTGGCCCGCTTGGTGGTCAAACGGTCCCAACTGGCCGTACGGCGGAGAAATCGATATCCTCGAAGGTGTCAACGCCTTTTCCGAAAACCAGGTATCAATTCACACCGGTTCGGGCTGCAAGTTGGCTGCCAGCGACATCTCGATGTCGGGCGCCTTGACGACCGGCAGCTTTGACAGTTACAACTGCGCCTCGTATGAAACCTCGAACCAAGGTTGTGGTGTTCGAGATTCTAAAAACTCTGACGCTTACGGTAAAGGATACAACACCGTCGGAGGTGGTGTCTACGCCATGAAGTGGGACAAGGAAGGTATCAAGGTCTGGTGGTTCAACCGAAACTCTATTCCCGCCGATATCACCGCCGAACAACCTGTACCCTCCAACTGGGGCACACCCGTCGCCGATTTCCCCTCGACGGATTGCGATCCTTACAAATTCTTCTACGAGCACTTTAACATCTTCGACACTACCTTCTGTGGTGACTGGGCCGGAGCCGATGGTGTTTGGAACTATGCTGGTTACGCCGGACAGGATCAATCTTGCGCTTCCATCACCGGCTACAGCACATGTGCGGATTACGTTCTCAACAAGGGCAGCGCTTTCCAGGACGCCTACTGGGAGGTTGCATCCGTCAAGTACTTCAACTCGACAACGGCCTTGTAAGACTCTGTCTTCTGTCATCTACCGGACCTGCCCGCTTTCGATCGACATTGTATCGACAACTCGCTGTACTATTCCCCGCCCCATTCTCAGCTGTAATCCGACAAAGTCCCTTTGGTTTCCACCACTAGAATCACCTACTCTCTGGGAATCGCCACACCGCATCTCTGGCAGTATGCATTAATATCGGCGTCCAGTTTTACTTCTCCACTCTCGGATCGGCCTGGTGCGGACTCGAAGTAACCTCGACAATCGTTGGGAATCAATGCGAAATCAGCGCTGTGCGCTGACGGGTGGATATGGGTAGCTGGCGTGAAACGGTATCACGATGGAGCGAGTCGTGCTAGAAAACTGAACCTGGCGCGGTGGCCAGATCAGTCAGTTCTAGGTGTGTATCACCATGTAGCGTGCTTGTGCTTGTTAGTCCAGTGTTTATCGGGGTTTTTCGCGATGGTGTTTGTATCGTATACTATCAATTGGGATAACAGTACTTCTTCAGCAGAACAGAGAACAGATGAGTGACAAGGTGCCCCTCGTCGCGAGTTGAAGCGTCTGCTTCGCCCATTTTCTCCAACAACCATCCTCCGAGGTACCAGCTTATTCGAAAGGCGAGCATTCGTAGCTCGGAAGGGATCTGCTCGGAATAATCTGCTCGGAGGGGATCTGGTGCCAAATGCGGTGTCGCGCGCTAAGGAGAAAGGCTGTGAAGGTGAAACTCGATTGAAACGCGTCTTGAATCTTGGTGCAGCGATTGATGCAGGATGCAGAATACTCTACTGGCTAGCAAGATCCGTTCTGCACTGTGTTGCTTCCTGTTCCTAGCTGCTGCACCCTTCCATCGTCCCTTCTTGCATACTTTCTTTGACGACAGTTGTGCCTCAATCCACGAACGGCTCCCACCAAATTTCTGCTCATTTCGAACAGTAGCCAGACCGACAAGATGCGTTACTTCTCAATCCACTCAACCCTCTTCGCCCTCCTCGTCGTGATCGCTGCAACGGTCGCATCAGCTCAGAACCCGTCCTCCCAATCGCAATCACAGTCTGCGAGCCAAACACAGTCTCAATCACAATCGCAAGCGCAGTCGTCTTCCGGCTCAGCTTCGAATACAGCATCGGCGTCGGTTTCGGGAAGTACGACGGCTTCTGGGAATGTTACTACTGTTGCTCCGAGTAGAACGACGGTGGCGACGTTTTCGGTGAGCATGTGCCCTGACTGATCTTTAGCTATGGCACAGCTGATTACTTGTGCGTACGTAGCTGTCTGGGACGCAGAACGCCACTATATCCTATACAACCGTGATGAACGTATGTCCAACTTTCTCCATCCAGTCATTTCGCCCATTGTTGAGCAGCAACTCACTCTATCCGTGTGATAACAGATCACCGCATCAGCCACGTCCTCCAGGACGTCAACATCACAGACGCCCTTGAAAACTCTTTCGACTACATTAGATGGTGGTAACGCAGGTGCGGATACGACCGTGACGGCGCCTGATCCGAGAAGTACAAGTGTGAAGAGTGAGTAGCTCTCCCGTTCTCGACAACACTGCTGGATCTCTCTCCATAATGAGACAGGATACAAGCTGACCATGCATTGCGGCTCTTCAGATCAAGGTCCCGGCGACAACTACGTTAGTGGTGCTTTGCGGACAATGACTACGTCACTAGCGGTGGTTTTGGCTGTGATCGTAGCGGTTGTTTCCAGTGGAAATATCGTGGGATAGGATCGCAACAACCTTTCAACTTTGGGTAGCATCGATGCATCACGTTTGTTGTGAAATGGACATTTACTGCCAATGGATACCTCTTCCACCTGGCATCTTGTATTATCGCATCATACCTATAATCTCCTCCTCGTACCATTCGTATCTTGCTTGCTCTTTTGAACTTCGCTGGCGGAGTGTAGCCACACTCGGGACCGCTTCATTTCGCCTGATCACGACCATGCGCAATACAATAAATCACCCCGACTGAACTCTATACAACGTGCGTTTTCCTTTCTTTTCCACCTTGCCATGCCCCTCGCCGCCGCTCCTACTTGTCCTCCCGCAAATCATCCGCCACCTCCCTCGTATGCTTGACCTCCTCCTCGTCGACCGGTTTCAACCTGTCTCTCTGAATTCCATACGGGTCAATCAAAGCCTCCAATTGGGGCCAGATCTTTTCGACACCGGCAATGTTATCCGAGGGGGCGGCAGCAAGTGTTAAAGTCAGGTCCTGGCCTTTTGGTTGTGCATTATACGAGAATGGAGTGGAGGCAAGGGAGGGGGTGGGAGAAGGAGATGCTAGGCGGACCTCGTCTGATGTGGCGCCTGCGAGCTCGTGCAGACTCTCCGGGTGATGGTCGGCAAAGTAGTCTAGTAGGGGCGAGGTGGATTCGTAGAATGCTTCAAGTCTCTTTTGGAATGTTTCCTGTGGGCGGACGGACGATGAGGTCAGGGATGGTGCCTTTTGTTGGATCTGGAAGCTTACAGGTCGGTCGTCTGGACGACGGGTCAGGGGTTCTCCAGTCTCATCATCTAGCCCGGGAATCTTTGGCGCTGAACTCTGGAACTGAGTATTGTACACCCTTCCAGAGGGTAAATGCACCCAACGAGCTATGTATTAAAAAAAGGAGATATGCCCAAAATTAGCATGCCTTTGGTTTCGCAAAGCCTTGCATCACGCCATGATGTGCAGCAACTTCGAGCAACACATGAAGAGGGAGAGATCTGATGCTCGCCTGATATCCGTTTCATGATGACTGTATCTGGGACGGCGAGATGGACGATCATGTTCAGTGGACGGCCTTGCTCGTTTAGTGCGCTATCGAGGAGACCGGCTTGTCGAAGCGTACGTGGGAAGCCGTCGAGGATCCAGCTCTGCAGATGGGCGAGGGGACGCGTCAGAAGAAGGTATCTCGGTGGAGAGGAGAGAAACCCGTACCTTGCCATGGAGCTTGTCCAGTTCGGTCTCTATAATCTCCAACATCAACTCATCCGAAACCAGACCTTTCCGTACCACACATCGATTAGCTGATGCAAGACGGAATCGACCAGTGAGGGAGACCCACCACCCGACGCAACAATCGCCTCGGCCTGTTTCCCAACCTTTGTCTTGTTCATGATTTCCCGCCTCAGTACATCGCCCGTAGAAACGAAATGCAGGTCGTATTTCTGAACAAGACGCGCGGAGAGGGTACCCTTTCCGGAGCCCTTGAAAAGGAGGAAAAGACTGGGATGAGGACGGGAAAATATGTTATGCTCGAGGTGTACGACGTACGGGTTTACCAAATATCAGAATACGTAGCCCATCTTCAACGGGCGCTCCAGTCGCATGCGTTGCTGTCCTCTGAAGAGACTGCTTGAGCTGCTCCTTGATACTCGACGGCGAAGATGGCGGCTGCACCTGTGCCGATGGCGTGTTTGTCGAAGCTGGCAAGGTCGTCGCGGATGACGTAGTTGCGAGGCGGATCGGTGCAGGGCTGATACGTCGCAAGTGGCGGAGCCGGGGCGCGAGGCCTGTTCGGATCGAGGCTGACATGGACATGTTGGAGAGGTGCTTTGAACGAGTGCATCACCACGTTGGGTAGGATTGGGGATTCTCAACTTAGGGCACGGAAGCCCCGAGCGGGTGCGGGGTGACAGCGGCGTGTTAATCAGCGGGTGCGCCCGAATTCGCATCAGATAGAACGTGAGTCAACATGGCACGTAAACAATCTCTTCTCTTCTTCGTCTTCTTCCGTCTGTGGTTCATCTCTGGCAACATCAGGGCAATCAGCGCGCATTGCTACAAGATGGGAGTCAAGGCCATAGGACCAGATGACAAGATTGCGGCAAGTACTCCAACCCACAGCCCTTCTAGTGGAACTAACACCGCTCACTCCTCCCATAGTGTCCAACCGTCGAATCCCTGCTTTGGGAGCTCGAAACGCTAGAGCAAGCACTCGACGGGGAAGAGAGGGAAGATACGTGGGAGAGATTCGAGCGTGGCATCTTGCGCTTTGCGGCGGTCACCCGGGGTGGCGCACACAAGTTTACCGCGGTGTATATCGAAGGGATGGGCGTGAAAGGTCTCGGGCCAAAGGTGGTTGAATGTGTGAGTGTTGATGTGTGTGTGCGTTTTGCGTTCCCAGTTGTTGACAAGGAGGGACCTGGACCGCTGCAGATGCTCTCCGATAGGGGTCGTCTGTCCGGCGTCGCTACAGACTTCTTGACGAGTATGGCACCCCGACTAGGACTCCACTTTGCCTCCCTGATCCCACTCTACATCCCACCCACAATCCGACTCCTCGCCCGTCCGAACAAGGTCTACCTCCGTCGCGCCGAAAAATGCCTCGTTACCATCGTGACGCATTGTCCGCTACCATCACTGATCCCGCTCATAAAGTATGGGATCGAAGATAAAAACGAGGCATGTAGACGGAGCTGTGGAGGCGCTTTGGAGAAGATTATGAAGGAGTGGGAAAAGGAATTGATTGGAACGAAGGGAGTGACAGATTTGGAGGTGGCGATGAGGCGAATGGCGACGGAGAAGGATGCCGAGGTGCGCAAGATTGGGAAGAGGATGTGGGAGAATTACTCTGCAAAGTGGCCAGAGAGGTTGGAAGAGCAAGTCGTTTCCGCTTTTAGAGTACGAGACTTGAATCTGATCGTGACGTCTTCTTGCAACATAGATTCACCGCCCCGCTCACGCCAACGATCAAAAAGTATCTCGACATCTCCCAGAGCAAGACTACAACTTCCAGGACACTATTCAATGCCCCTGCCGCTCGGGTGAAGCACCCTCTGTCGCAAATGACTACTGCATCAGCCGAATCTAGCACAGTGAACCGACCGACAATGGCATCACGCCAGGTATCAAGTTCGACATCGGTCAACAAGGATCGAAATATGCAAGCGATCAGAGGATTGGGCAGGTCGATTTCGACCGAAAATGCATCGGGTTCCGTCAAATCCGGTCCTTCAGGTGCGAACGGGATGAAACCGTTCCTTCTGAGGTCAACCTCGGCCATGGTCCCCTCTACAGCTGGCGTGCGTGCTGGTATGAACAGATCGGTATCTACTGCCAATGTCTTTGGAAACCGTCAGCCGACGGAGGAGGAAGACGACGAGTCCACCGATACTGCCTCGACCACTTCCGCAACTCGGCCCCGAGTGATCGCGCACGCTTCCGCACCCGAAGTATTGGGGTCCACTGTCATCCGATCCCATGCACAACGCGGAGCAACGAGCACACTCACCACCGGCCGACCAGCAATGCGTGCGAGAATCGTCTCTGGCCTGACGCAGGTCAGTGAAGGGAGATCAAGCTCTGCCGCGGGAGTTGGCCTCGGTAGACCGCAGGGCGCGGTTCGGCCTACCGGACGTGTGCTGTCGAGTTCGGCGACCATCGGGATGGGTTCGAGGAGTTCGAGTTCGACGGTTGTTCCGATGCATGCAACGGCTGTCAAGCCGAGGACGGCGGTGGCGGGTGTGGTGGATCAGAAAGTACCCGTAAACGTGGCAGCTGCTTCGAATCATTCTGCCAAGACGCAACCGGACGACTGGCAAATTCTAGATCCAACTGGCGAAGAGGCCAAATCGGTTGCTGAGGAGGTCCAAGTCAAGCGAGCAACGGTCGGGGCCAAGACTATCACCACCAATCCGGGGGGTACGACCAAGACTCGACAGTTTTTCCGGCCGACTGCATCGAGCACGTCCTCGACGACGTCGGTGCAGCTACACGCTTCGACCAGTTCAAACACAAGTGCCGGTGAAGGACGGCCCGGACGAGTCGTCAGCAGGACGGCCAGCACCGGTCGAAGTGGTGGTCTGACGGCACCAACGGCAAGCTCTGGAGCCAAAGTCGTTCATCGAGTCTTGGCGGACCATCTACATCCGCAAACGACGGGAACCACGACAAGTAGCGCAACCAACAAGGACTCGGGCGCGACCTCTTTGCAACAGCCTCAAGCTAAACTGGCAGTCTCGCCACGAAAACCACGGCAAAAGCTAAAGCCGCCCGTTCCGGCTTTCATGCCGACGAGCAGAACTCGAGTCCCCAAGGATGGTACGACTCCATCATCGAGTGTGGTTCCGGGCGGCGGGCGACCAAAGGTCAGGCCATCTGCCTTGGCTAAAGCTGTTGGCGTGGAGCCGGCCAGTATCCCGCTTCCAGCGAGTCCAGCTCCGAAGGCGGTGACCTCAAAGACAGACGCTGGACAAAAGGTTGATCAGGTCACTCTTACCAAGTCCGTGTTCACACCGCCAACCGTGGTCGAGGAATTTGCGGCCGTCGCAGCTTTGGTTCCCCTTCCACCCTCGCCAAAGGGCCTGGCCGCCGCAATCTCTCTGCCGGATGATGCTCATAAAGTAGAGGTCTCCGAACCGGGCTGCGACGTGTTTGCGCAAGACTTTCAGGCGACCATCGACGCTGATGCGACTCCTCCGACTTCACACGATGATCCTCTGTTTCACAGCGTCCCCATCAGCCTCTCCCAAGCAGAGACTGTCACGTCGGCGCCATTGGCGGATACGGAGAACAGCGTCGAGGAAGGCGACATCTCCAACGGCAGTGTAACGTTCAAGAAGAAAGACGACAACCGGCTCCGCGAAATCCTGGCCAGGGCGTCAACGTCTCGTGCTTTAGCCAATGAAGAAAACGTTCCGCCGGCGCCGTTGGAGGTTAATCTCATAGACCTGGACGACCCAGAGCCCGAAGTCCTCAAACCTGTCAACATGGTGAATTCGCCGGCTAAGCGAACACCTCTGGGACCGGCATCGCCCAACCAGATGGCAATGCGCCAAATTTCGACGCCCAAGACGACTTCTCCCAAAGTCAAACAGCTGCAGGACTTTTTCGAGAAAAAGGCCTTTTCTCCGTCTCCGTCGCCTGAACATCAGTCCCGGGTCATGACAAGTACTCATCGAACCAGCACGACGCCCGTTTCTACTCCTCCCCGACCGAGAGTGCTCAGTTAGATCGAATGCGAGACTTTGCCCAGTGATTTTGCCAACCAGTTGTATCTCGTCATTTCGATTTGACCATGTAAACGTTGATAGATTGTGGCTAATACGGATGTCATAGTAATTATACAGGATGGATTCGCTGTTGAACCCGCATGATAGATGGCCGTTTGGTGTCCAGGATAACCTCGGGTACAGGATCAAGGCCGTTTCAACGCCACGGCATACTATGTTTCGACCAATTTGACACTCCAGCCATCGAAACCGACTCCTCGGAGATTCCAATCTGGCCACCTGGTCTGTTCTTGTCCATTCACGTCAACTGCAATCAGATGAGTCGAAGTCGCGACGGAATAGGAAAGAGGGCATTGAGCAGTTGACCGTTGAAGGGGCGTTTGGGCCTGCACAGCATACGTACTGGCTTTCGCAACGGCAACCACCTGCCCTCGAGTCTCACCACCCGTCAACCGGTGCAAATCATCCAAGTCCACTTCTGCTTCCCACAGACTCCAACCCCAGTTTTTCTTTCCACCTGAGAATACGAGCTTGACTTTTCGCAAGAGTTCCTCTTTCGCAGCTGCGCGTTTCGTGAGCTCTTCGTCCCAGGAAGGCTCATACGGTTGGTCGGATGGGATCGTCAGAAATGCAATGTCGATCTCCGCCAGTGGCACGCCTGGACATCAGAGATAAGCGTTTGATTCATAGACGAAGTGGTCGCAAACAAGGAAAAATACCTTTCTCGCCAAGTCCGTACCCCTTGAGAACGACCTTTGCTTTCCCACCTTCATTTCCCCCACTCCCGCCATCGCCCACATCTTGAATCTTGAGCTTGGCTTCAGTGATGACGCACTGCAACGGACTCCAGTTCATCGACTCGGCTTTTGCCATCAGTTTTGCTTTTTCGTCCGCGGATGGCATGTCCTTTGTCGGAGGATAGGGGATCGATTTGTAGTCTTGTTGCTGCGCATGGTGTTGAGACTGCGTACGGTCGGCAGAAGTTAACAAGGACGTTGGGACTAGAATGTCACTCGATGCTTACGGGTTGACTGGACAGTGTGATTTTGCGCAACCATTTGATGGATCTTGCGCCGATGCTATCATTCGGAACGAGGGATCAGCTGCTGAAAAAATGTTTTGTTTGCAGATTGATGAAATTTTTCATACATTCCGGGAACAACGACTCGCAAGGGTGCTCCGTGTTGAAGAGTGAGCTCCTCGCCATTCTGCTCCCAAGCGAGGATGACGGGCACGGATGAGTCTCTAGGTAGCAGGATCCCTAGGTTCAATTAAGCTCTGCACGGCTTAGTCGTACACCTGGAACTTACAATGCGATCTTTCCCTCGATACTTCCTCCGAAAATCCCACCCTCCTCTTCTCCGCAATCCTGACTACTTTCAAACACCACATGCCATCCTTCCTGATCCTTCGTCTCTCTGATCGAGGGAAAGAGGTCCACGAGTACGGAGCGAAGGAGGCAACCTTTCCATACGATGTTGGCGATCGTCGACTCTTGCCACGGAATTCCCTCCGTTGGTGGATTCGTATGGGAGAACAGGTCTCGTCGGTTACCTGCACACTGCAGTGCAACGTCTTCTTCTATGATTTCATACTTCTGCTTCAATTGCCCTAAAGTGATCCCTTTCCGACCTCCAGTTGCGCCGAGTAGTCCATCTTCCACCTCGAAAGAAACCTCCCATCCGTCTACTGCCTCTCGTCCCTGTTGAACGGCTGCCTCTGCATCTCTTGGTACCGGTCCGTGGTTTCGATGATAGAACAGGTCGATAGGTGTGACGTCATTCTTCACCAAGTCTTCCGGCTTGGGCTCTGCGTTCAAGGGTTGTGTGCTGTGAGTAATCATTTCTGACATGGTGCCTGGTGTGCTGCGGAGTAACTTATAAAATACAAGGTGCACCTAACCTTACAACGAGTTGAACCTGCCAAACCAAGAATCTCGATCAGAGTCACCGATCCGGTCGAATCCTAAGCTCGCGGATTCAAAACACTGAGGCCCCAGCTTCGGGCAACTTGGTTTGTCACCGTTCAAGACCGAACCAGCCACAGACAATTTTGCGAATTCTGCAAACTGCCATACATCCCCACCTACTATAACCTATCAACGCTGTGTCACGCGTGCGAACGGAGACCACTCCATCCGTAAGAAAGCACCTGCCACCATCTCGCGCTGAGCCCCACTCTCGAGGTGCCCGGGGCCGACTCCCTAGAAGTCGCTGAATCACACGAGCATCCTGCCTCCAGCGTTTATCGACCACCTCCCATTCCGCCAAACATCTTCATCATACTTCCTAGATCTGCGATCGGACGGGGAAGTACTATCAGCTAATGTTCAAGACAGACGTTTAGTGAAAGTGCTTACCTGGCATTCCTCCGCCGCCCATGCCTGGCAATCCTCCCATGCCTGGCATTCCGCCGCCGCCGCCCATGCCCTGAAGCATGCCGCCCATCCCACCCATTCCACCCATTCCACCCATCGCCTCCATCATCTTGTTCATATCGAGGCCCTCTCCTCCTTGCGACATGTATTCCTGCATGATCTTCTGAGCGCCGGCCGGACCCGCTGCTCGCATCTTGCGCAGGAGATCAGGGGGCATGGAGTTTTGGATAGCTCGCACTTGTTCCATGTTTGGCCTCTGCCCCGAGTTCTGCATGTGTTGCGCGGCTTTCGTCCTACGGAGGGAGAGTCATGAGCGAGAGTTCGTAAGCTGAAGGAACAGAGGGAAAAGACCACAGCGACGTACCAATCCTTCTCCTTGCTGGCGTTTGCCATCCCTCCTGCCATCTTGGCGAATCCACTCATCGCCCTTGCTTGCGTAAGCATTTCTTCCACCTCCTTGACACTGGTTCCGCTACCCCTGGCGACCCGGAAAGCCCGCTTGTTCAAGCCGGTCGGCATTCCCTCTGCATCCATCTTCATCTGTGAGACCAAGCACATTTGCATCAGCCTTCTATCCAAGTCAACCTTCGCCACTGCTTACAAAGATCAACCCATCAGAATCCAACTCCACGTTGTCCATGGAATCCATGATGAAGATCATTCGCTTCAGCTTGGAACCTGCGTCTTCGTCAGAGACACCCTCCATCGCCCCTGACAGACCAGGAATCGACGACATGATTTTGGAAAGAGAGCCCCTGGAGATTATCGAGGTTTCATAGTTAGCGAGGGCTACAACATCGATTTCAGACTCGCTGATCAACTTACATGTTCATCAGGGTCGAAAGCTGTTCTCGCCAGTCACGCAGTGCAAACTTTCCCTCCTCTAGCTTTTTTGCCATTGCCTTTTGCTTGTCCGGATTTGCCATCGCGACATCTTGCCTTTATGAGAGAGACACAAACGACTGTTAGCGGAAAGCATGGTGATAATCTTAGCTTCGACTTACATATGTTCGAACAACCCTTGCATATCACCCATTCCGAGTAGTTTTGAGATGAAGGGCTGCGGTGCGAAGCGCTCCAAGTCGTTGAGATGTTCTCCGGTACCCAGGAAGATTATTGGTGTTTTGGTAGCGGCGACACTACAGATGAACAAAGAGGAGTCAGCGGGTAGAAGTAAAAGTGTGAAGAGCTCTGAAGTCCGTAACTTACGCAGAAATTGCACCTCCACCCTTGGCATGGCCATCAATCTTTGTAACAATGATTGCACCAAAGTTCGAACTCTCCTTGAACGCCCGGCTTTGGCCTTCTGCTGCTTGACCTATCGAGGCGTCGAGGACCATGATAGTCATATCCTGTACAGAACACATGTCAACAACGGCGGAGGTCTGTACAGCGCCGAGCGGCTTACGGGTTTCACTGCGTTGCCAATGTTGACCATTTCTTCAAACAACTCGCTCTCCTGCTTGTGCCTTCCTGACGTATCGACGATAATAACATCGAACCGCTCTATCGATAGCAATAGATGTGGATTGAGCGAATGAGGCTCGTCGAACCGACTCTGCGGGAAACGCACCTTTTCTAAACTTCTCAACACCCATAGAGGCGATAGCCACCGGATCGGTTTCCGTGTAGGAACCGTAGAAGGGTATCTTTGCTTTTGTGGCGTTTCTAATGATAACACGGGTGAGATCATAACTACAGTCGTAGGCACGTCCCGTAACTCACTGTTTCAGCTGGTCGAATGCACCAGCTCGGAACGTATCGGCGCAAACCAAACATGTCCGGAACCCCTTCCTCTGGTAATGAACAGCCAACTAACGATCGTGAATCAAGAAAGGCATGAGCATGGGCCACCGCTGACAGGATGCGCCAGATCACGGGACATACCTTTGTGCATGTTGTCGTCTTTCCCGCTCCCTGAATACCGACAGCCATGAGCACATTAGATTTTCCCTTTACTGGCTTGTAGGGTTCCGTTCCCGGATCCACGAGGGCTACGAGTTCGTCAAAGACAGCCTGATTGACGTAATGACGATGGTGTGAGCATGTTCTTGGCAGAACTTGGGTTTCGAGTTGCTCACCTTCTGCACAATTTGTTTCTTATTCGATTCCTTGAGGCCCTGGTTCGATGCCTCTGCCTCCTCTAGGCTCTTCTTGACCTGTATACCCGGAGGTGTGAGTATGAATAGGAAAAGTTGATCTCTAGCAGAAGGCTCACCCTTGATCTGATCTTTGTTCTCAGCGAAGCCACTAGCTTGACATTCACATCCGCCTCCAACAACGCAGACACAAGTTCCTTGACGACAGATTCGATGGCCTGTGACAAAGTACAATTGGTTGTCAGCGATCACGAAGGGTATAGTGATAGCGACATCCTTACCTGATCATCCACGACAGAAGCCTTGGACAACTGCCCGAGGGCACTGTTGAGCCTGGCACCCAAGTCGGCCAAAACCATCTCGGTTTGTCGTTCTTCAAGTTGACTGGAAAGTAGAGCTGAGTCCGGTGGGGTTCGCTTTGGTCTGCGATTCTCCTGAGCGAACGGATATGTTCTAGTATGCACAGAAGAGAGGAAAGAATAGCAGGCGGCTTCTTGGGCTGAGACGGAAGTTGCCCCTGCTCGATTGCTCGCGTGTTCGATCATTCAGCCGAACGCGCGACTGTGCTTTCACCTCCCTCGACTGTCTATGTCCTGCTCTCAACGAACTGCCCATCTCGCCCGAACAAGCTTCGTGAATTTTTGTCAAACAGTCTAACCCATCCTTTGGTGCAGAACCCCGACATGGCCTCCTCACTGCAGAAACCCGTCCTTCCCGCCCCGTTCTTTTTATTTTTCTGCGTTGTAGAACCGGTATGGCATTACGGTAGTCGTGATATATGTGACTTACGACGGAATTACGTACTTCCAGGTTCTGACTCTTGCGGGAGCAGCGTATGCCATCTTTCTGCCTCAAACGTATGGTTGGGAGCTGCTGCCTCGCGGTATAGAAACCCTCACAGACACCGTGGGTGGAAGTACCAGAGGTAAACTCTTGGTCGGTTGTCTAGGCAACTGTAAGCCATTCTCGCCCAGAGATGGAACCAGATCCGCAGGGCTCATTCCGACTCCTCCATCTGCGAGGCGTGCAGGCTTCTTCCTGTTGGCGATGATCTCTCTCAGTTTGTTTCCTATAATCAGGAACGAACTACGGCACCTTCCCGTCCTGCAAGAAAAGCTAGTCAGGGGGTTACTTGTCCCTCTTACTATTGCCGATGTGAGCACTCTCGTCGTAGCCATCCAACATGAAACATTGCGTTGAACAGTTTGCGCGCCAATGTGATTGCGTGCAATAGATCACGCAGTGAGTGTCCAACGTCGACGCATCAGATTTACTTTCCCCTTATAACAGCTATTCGGCTTCATTCCTCTCCCAGTATCGTGCTCTCTTTACTACCGCTGCCGAGCTCTCTTATCTTCCGGCCAGACCTCTGGACCGGTCTGATATGGGGCAACGTAGGAATCACTGCTGTTCTATTCTCGGTCAGGTAAATGCTACATGTTCGCCGCCCCAGAGCACAATGGCTAATCCATGTTGCTGGTCCTCCGATATGACAGAATGTTATGGTTTATCGGTGTCGGACGGGGTTCCGGGATCCACCAGAAAGCTCAATGATACTACGGATGTCAGAAGATATGAAGGCGCGGTTGTAAGATTTCGCAAGCCGTTGATCTGACACATGCACCTAGATTAATCATGAGCTCCGCATGACCTGACGAGGTATTACAAAGATCGAGTACAGTCCAATAACTATACAATCCACACGACGACGATAGAGAATGACTTTTGCTTAATCTCGAGGAGGTCGAGGTTCTAAAACGTAGCAAGCGAATTAGCACATGTACAGATGCGGGACTCGGACGGAGGGGCTACTTACCGAGAACCTGTACTGAGAGAATAAGATTGTCGTAACCTGAACAATAAAACGGAAGATGCTCGAACCCGTCAGACTCCGTCTCGAATCAAATACCCGAAGAATACGTACCGTGACCGTTCATCTTGGCTGCAGCGTTTTCGGCTTCCCTCTTCGTCTCGAAAGCCACAAATGCGAAACCCTTTGATTCTCCCGTATCCCTATCCCTGACAACGTTGACTCGGGAGATGTGACCGAAGCGCGAAAACAAGGTTCGTAGATCGTCCTCGTCCGCTTCCGAACTGAGGGAAGTGACACGAACAGTAGGCATGTCTTCACGTCGGAACATTGATTCTCCAGCACCTCGAGCACCCGCTCGCATTGATCTGTAGCAGGTAGAGAGCTTAGCAAAAAGGCTGCGCAAAGGCGACCGATGTAAAGACGCTTCACTTACGGGGGAACGTATTTGCTGCCACCGGGACCTCCGCCAGGTCCATCATCAGCAGGAGGTAGATCGCCACCCATCATATCACCCATACCGGCACCCTCCAAGGTGTCCTTGAGCGGACATTTCGAAGTGTAATGGTCTCCCTTACAGAATCGACACATGATTCGCTTTGTTCCAACGGTTGCCTTTGCCTTCAATCCTTCATCCTCGGTGGGTTCTGCCTTTTGTCCACCAGCGACAACCTTGAAGTTAATGTTCTCTCCGACTGTTGTTGTCGCTCGATCAGGACCGGCGGACTTTCCCTTCTCGACACCGAACTTGGACCAGTGCTTGCGTTCAGCGACAGTGTGGCTGACCTCGGAAGTCTGCAATTTACGTCGAACTCGTCGGGTGATTTTGACTTTTCGGTCCTCATCGTCCAACTTCCATTCTACCATAGTAATGATTCCATCAGCACCAACGGTTTCGGTAGGCTTGGGCAAAGTATCTGTGGCGAAAATGAGGTGAGACAAGATGTACGCTGCAAGCTATCAAGGTGACTTACCATCGTCATTTTGATCGGCCCATGAAGCAGGGCTATATTCGCAAAAGGCAGACACCAATCATGTCAGCTCCTGTTTCCTCGCCACCGATTCGAGACTGCTCGACAAGCGAGATCCTTTGACAGGCAGAAGAGAACGATTGAGCTTACTCGGCAGCGGGTGCGGACATTTTCCTTCGGTTTTTTCGATTGTCTGTTGGTGAGGGGAATGTCGTATCGATCCGTCCTTTTGTGTTTACGCAGGATATTCAACGAGGAGATCTTGCCTTAGGAGAAAGTGTTGCCATTCTTCAGTACGCACAATACTGAAGCAACTTGGTCATCCTGCCGATCGCCAAAAAGGTCGGCTCTAAGCGCGTCACCGCGCTTCTGAAATCTGACGACGTGCCGCATCCTGGCGCAACCGCCTCAGAGAGCTTGCTGGAGAGGTATCTGTAGTAGCTCCTGTCAGTATGTACCTTTCTGATCACGTACCCCAACACCAAAGGCAACTACAGTCGGGGTAGCGAGGAAGACTGCCCTCTTGAAAGATCGGAACCATAAACCAATTTTTCAACACAGAGACGAACAGAGGGATGCTATATGGAAGGCACCACCAACTCCTTCGGGGACTGGAAACTGTTCCCAGTTGGGTTGGGCGATGAATCGCTGACATGGATGTATGACAATACGATGATTTAATACGGCAATCTAGGAGGAACTTCACAGCCCAATTATAATACACGCTCTATGTAGAATCCGTAACGTAACGCCTTTTTTTTGGCAGAACATCAAGGGATCAATCCATCTCTTACAACTCATCGGGCTCGGGATATTCCCTAGAACAACATTAGATCGTAAGCATGGTGTAATCGAGAACGCTTCGTAACGAGACTTACGACATGGTGGTCGAGTAGGCAGACATAGGGCCGGTGGTCTCATCTCCCCATTCACTGGGTGTGCTAAAAGGTGCGAAAGAAAATTAGGCCAGACTATTTGGGATTCAGTGGGGTATGCATACTTTATGACTTCGTCGAAGTAGTGTCGAGCCATGGATCGAGGGGTTTTCGGAGTCTTCGGCAATCGGCATCGCTCGCCTGATTGACCGATAGACCAAGCGATCAAACCCGTCCAACCGTTTTGATGGTTTGCACCGAGACCTCGACCGTCATCACCGTTGAAGAACTCGTGGAAGAACAAGTAGTCTCGGAAGTGCGGGTCCCTGTTCAGCTTGGGGTTTCCACCGTTGCATGCCCTTCTGCCTTCTTCATCTCGAGCGAAGATGTGAATCAATCGATGCTGAATCTCTTCCGCAGCGCCGGCCAAGGAGACGTACTGTTGTACCGCAAGTTCAGCAAGTACTCGGAAACGATCGTTTGAACGGGACATGACTTACATCTCCACTGCCGACGGGACACTCGACTTGCACCTCCTCGCCGTAATACTGATAGAATCGCTGCAAACTTTCGATAATGAGGAAATTGACAGCCAACCAAATCGGTCCACGCCAGTTGGAGTTACCACCGAACATGCCCGACTTCGAGTCTCCTGGCCAGTATTGGACACCATAATCTTGCCCGTCCACATTGATGTTGAATGGGTGATCCTTGTGGTAAAGAGACATCGATCGGACACCGTAGTCGGACAAGAATTCACTTTCGTCCAACATCTTCTCCAAGATTCGTACCAATCGCTCTTTGGATGCCAGGGCGAGCAACTTTCGATCACCTCGACCGGATGTCTTGATGTTGGCGATGTTCCGTTGCGAAATTTCAGGTCTGTTTTCAATGAACCAGTCCATTCGCTTCTTGAAGCCAGGGAAGCGCTTGATGACATTCGGCTCGAGAGTCAATGTGGCGTAAAGAGGTACCAGGCCGACCATCGATCGAACAGGCAGTTGCTGAGAGTGGCCACCGCCCCATGAAATAGCATCATAGTAGAATCCGTCCTCTTCGTTCCAAAGTGAGAGCTGTTCTTCTCCGCAACCGCCGCTGGGGAATGTCATCGCATCGGCGATGAATAAGAAATGCTCGAAGAATTTAGAAGCAATGTCCTCGTATGTCGGGTTGTGCTTGGCCAATTCGAGCGCAATATTCAACATGTTGAGGGCGAAGAAAGCCATCCAGGCAGTGCCGTCGGCTTGTCGCAAGGTGCCTCCGGTTGGAAGCGGCTCTGATCTGTTGAATGGCCCTACGTTGTCCATACCCAGGAAACCACCTTCGAAGACATTGTTACCGTCGGCATCTTTTCGGTTAACCCACCTGTAACAAGAAAGTATTTAGCCTCCGGTCGATGCAATAGCAGAACAATCAAGCTAACCAAGTAAAGTTGAGCAGCAATTTCTGGAAGACTCTTTCCAAGAAGTTCAGATCTTCTCGACCGAAAAGCTTTCGCTCAATCTTGAAGACTCGGAAAGTTGACCTGATTCCCGACAGTGTGTTAGTAGTGCTTCGTCCCTATCTCGTGTGATACACATACCAGGCATGCACAGGCGGATTGACGTCACTGAAATTCCACTCGTAAGCTGGTAGAGCTCCATCGGGCTTCATGTACCATTCACGAGTCATCAAGTCTAGTTGCTTCTTGGCAAATCCAGGGTCGATCATGGCGATTGGAATGCAGTGGAAAGCGGTATCCCAACTGTTGATATTCATTTGTGAGCAGATGATTTCGAGATTATGATGAAGGAAGACTTACGTGGCGAACCAAGGGTATTCCCACTTGTCCGGCATAGACAAGATATCGTTGATGTACATGTGTTTCCATTCCTAAGTCAAGAATGTAATTAGCGTTTCGCTCATGGATTCCCGACGTGGCTCGTCGCTTTACCTTGTTTCGAACCCATTTCCTTTCGGGTGGGGGAGGAGGTTGGCCATCGTCGCCTTCGATCCAATCCTTCTGGATGAATTGGTAGTACTGCTTTGTCCTAAGAGGCGGAGCGAAAACTTCGTCAGTTCCCAAATTGCTTGAAATGAGAATGCTTCTAAACATACCACATCATACCTCCCAAAGCTTGTCGGAGTACGTTCCTCATATCATCGCTGAGAGGTCCCTTGCAGACTCGATGGTAGAACTCGTCGGCATCTACTCGTCGGTCCTCCACGGTGTCGTCGAAGAGTTCTTCATCCTCAATGGAAGGATCCTCCTCTGGCGTGTTATGCGTAAGTTTGAGTCGCATGACGACGCAGCCACCCTTTGCAGGGACCTGCGGGAAGAAGTAGTGGGCGGCAGCCTTGGTACCAGTCTTTTCGGGATTGACGAATCGAAGTCCGCCGTCTTCTTCTGTCGGTCGAGGAGGAGGTTCGACGATGTTCTCTGCTTCATCCACTTCACCGCCAGTTTTGACCTCCTGCTTCAGGATCTCCGCTGGGGTAGGCCGATGTTCCGGAATCAAGTAGTCATGGAAGGCGTCTTTAACGTAAGGAGTCCTGTTCTTGCCGTTGTAAAGCCGTTCAAAGTTTGTCTCGTTTTCGGTAAAGAGCAGATCGGGCGTGACGCTCGGGCCATCCACCATGACGACTCCGCCTTTCGCAGGAGCAGCAGGTGCCGGACTGGGAGTGGCGTAGAGGTACATCTTGTTCATCGAAGGGTGGTTGACTTCGATCGTACCTTCAGCAGCTTGACGCATCTCGGGTCGATCCTCGGGCATTTCCTTCTTCCACGACCATGTGTTTCGGAAAAAGACTTGCGGTAAGATATGCAGATCAGCGGGTTCAGGACCCCGGTTATAAGCAGTGATCCGGATTGACATGCCGTCGACATCTTGCTCGTCTTTGGCGTACTGGGACGATGGGAGAGTCTTCAGCAAGCTGGGAAGTCTTCTTCGAGCCAACGAGTACTCACCTCTACGAAAATGTCCCAATACCTGTCCTCGTCGAACGCTTCGGTATCCATCAATTCATACTCGGGTACTTCCCGGCTCCTCTGTGCGTTCTCCTCGATGAGTTGCTCATAAGGGTAAGCCATCTGGGGGTACTTGTACAGGAACTTCATGTACGAATGCGTGGGAGTCGAGTCGAGATAGTAGTAGATCTCCTTGACATCTTCACCGTGGTTGCCTAATGGAACGCCATGGAGCGACATCAGCGGACAGTCTCCAGAACGACGAGAACTGACGAACCTTGGTTACCAGTAAGACCAAACAACCTTTCTTTCAAGATCTTGTCCTTGCCATTCCACAAAGCCAGCGAGAAACACAGTCGTTGATGGTTATCGCTGCAATCGAAATCTCCGCTTAGTATTTCCCATCTCCGAGGTGTCCTGGGTACTTACGAAATACCACCGATACCGTCTTCACCCCATCGATAAGCTCGACTTCTCGACTGGTCAAAGTTGAAAGAGTTCCAAGCGTCACCATTGGCCGAGTAATCCTCTCTGACGGTACCCTGGATTAGAAAAGGTAGTGTGAGTTCAGGAGGGCAAGCTCCGCACACCAAGCGAAGGTACTCACCCATTGTCGTTCCGACAGATAAGGCCCCCATCGTCGCCAATGCTTTTCGTAGTGCTCGGCCTGATCAAGCCTGAATTCTTCAACACTCGTATACCTTGGTCCCATGCTCCTCATCAGCTTGCCCCGCAAGGTCTCCTCATCACGGTTTCGAGGAGTTTCTATCTCCGAGGCATCAGCTGTTCGAGGTTCGACGTCATCTGCGTTCTTGCTTGTTTCTTCCGTAGGTGTGCCGTTCTGGGGGGAAGACTTGATGGATTCAGGAGCGAGGATATCTGAAGAAGATGGCAAGGAAGGACGTTTCGGGAGCGAGTTGTTGGTCTCGGTTTTGCGCATGGCATCGGCTGCAGAATCGTTTGGGCTGACGGTGTTTCCACCACCTCCGCTCGCAGGAGGGATGTTGAGCTTGAGATTTTGACTATTGAGTGCGAAAGGCATAGCGGAGGGAGTCGCAGTCGAAGGGGTCGAGACCTCTTTGTTCGCCGCAGGGGGGAGACTGAGGTTCAACTTCGGAGTCTGAGTGCCTTCTTCTACAACGGCCCAAAAAAATGATAAGCTAGTGTCCCAACGATGAACGTCAATGCAGATACGAACCTCCGGGAGATGTGTCACTACTGGCTGGCTGAGATCCACCACCGAACAATCGATGTTGAAGTTTCTTTGCGCTGCTCATTGTAACGTGAGACCAAAGGCTGGCGAAGACGAACGAAGGTCTGGCTGCAACAGAGGAAAATCAACTTTCGTTAGCTCCGTGAGACCGAGGGAAACTCGATCAAGCAGGGAGAAGCCACGAACGTAATGGGATGCGTCAAACGAGGAAGGAGATCAGGGAGGGAAGGACAGAAAGGACCTGAAAAGGCTGAAAATTGGCCAAGACACAGAACCAAGACACAGAACTTGCGTATGGAACGAGTACGAACGGAGCTAAAGTGTGAGTGTAGCTGGAATGATAGCGTCAATCACGTGGAGGCCCGATCGGACAAGCGAAGAAAGGGAATTATGTACGGGGGAAATTAACCAAGTTTGGGGAGCTGTTTGGGGAAGCTTGGGAGACAGGTTTGCTCATGTCGGGGAGGAGGATAAGAAACGTCGGACGAGCTATAATTCGTCGCCCCGGTCGTATCAGTGAGTGCCATCGTCGCGTATCAGGGAAAGGGAGGAGGCCCATTGCGGCGACGACGTCGTGAGATTTTGATGACGACGGAGGCCTCGCGAAAAAGGACAGTCGCGTCGTTTAATTTGGCGAAGACAACCCGAAGCCTCATTCCCGTCATTCCCGCTTGCTGCAGTCTTGCTGCCGCCGCCAATTCGCTGCAGTTTGTTAGCTACTTTATTGAGCTGTTTGTTGCAGCTGCTTCTTGCCTGCCAGCGGTGAGCGGCTGAGTAACGGTGTCGGCCAGCCAGCTGGCCAGCCAAACGACTTTGTGAACGAATGAACGAATGACGGCCCAGCGAACGGGCCCCAAAAGCGGCCCCTGAAGGCCTGAAGTGACAGCGGGTTTGTCGCTCTTCGGCTCTCCGGACACTCTTCGGACCGTCGGATGGGGAATGGATGGAACCAGCCGGCGGCCAATATCTTTCGTCCATCGTCCGATTGAACCAGATGGAACCAACATGATGATTGACATAAGGGCCTTATTGCCCATCAAAATCTCAACCGCACGAAGCTTCGCTAAGCTCCTTGTTGCTGGCGCTCTTTCTACAGTAAATATTTAACCAGCCCGACCTATACGATCAAGCTTGAAATGACAGGCTCATTATGACCTAGCTTGGTATACGCCCAAGTCCAAGATAACATAGCCGTGATATACTTGTGCTCTAAAACAGCAAGTAAAAAGCCTACCTAGGACCAGGGTCTCTGGCCGCCGTCAGCAGATGAGTCGACGACGAGTAAGGAATGGGAGGATATCCATCTCGTGCACTAAGAACTGATGGAATATCGGACTAGCGATCATACGAACGGGAACGTACCTTCCCCAACGACATCATTCTAGATCTGC
The DNA here is from genome assembly GCA_025758675.1 of Naganishia antarctica. Taxonomy (NCBI): domain Eukaryota; kingdom Fungi; phylum Basidiomycota; class Tremellomycetes; order Filobasidiales; family Filobasidiaceae; genus Naganishia; species Naganishia antarctica. The sequence goes on from JANGFJ010000012.1 coordinate 139,354, forward strand.
AGACGCCGTCATGCCGACCTTGCCATCCTGAACTACCCACAACTTTAGTCTCGTCCCTTCCTCGACCAACTTGCCGTAAAAGCTCGTCTCCCTGTCCACGTACATCGGACTCGTCGCCCGATACTCGAATTTGCGCATGAGCTTGCCCCGAACGTTGTTGGATCCTTGGATCCACTGTTCCACTAGCTCGACGCAGAGCAAAGCGCTCAATGGACCGTGCACGACGGGTCCGCCGTAAGGGCTTGACGCATGACCTTCCCGTTCACGAGCCCAGGTCGCATCGTAGTGAATTCGATGGGCGTTGAAGGTGAGTGCGGAGAACCGGAAGAGAAGAGGAAGGTTAGGTGTATAGGTGAATGAGATATCGTGCGGCGCTTCAGGCAGCTGAGGCGGCTGTTCTGTAAGAGGCACGCCGGTCAGATGGCAAAATACTGTCTCGAGGAACATGAGAACCCACTATCTGCCTTCACCGATGCTCTTCGTCCCACAGCGTCCGCTGTACCATCAAGACTTTCACGGAAGACGTGCATTCGAATCTCCTTGACCAACGTCTCTTGGTTCAGCGACTTGTATTCCTTGAGCTGGTGAACAAACACCATTCCCGCCTTTTCTTCGATCTTTGCGACGCTTGTCTCTTCGATAAGACTTGATCCTATATCGATTCTATCGGCCTCTGGTGTCGCCTTATTGGATACTGGCCACTGAAACGAGCCACCTGCCCACATTCGACGAGTATACGGATGCGGCGCGTTGTAGTCCTGTTTAGCGATTGGATTCGAGTCACCTTCATGCGCATTCATCGAGAAGCAATCGAGCCTTACCCTGGATGATCCATCTTCCCCCAGCTGCTCGTTCTCATTCTTTGGCCAGAAATATGCCAAATGATGGCCCTTGCTCAAGCCAGTTCCCCATTCTGGCAACATTTGACTCTTCCCCGTCCTCGTTGGCAGCACGCGACAAAGTTGCTGAGCCCTTTCCAGGTCGATTAGATCGATTGTCATCTTGGACGGTGAGCTCGTCATCCGCTCGATCCAGGTCGAAAGGGCGGCTTCTGGTGATGTAGTGATGTTCCGGATGGTGAGCTGCCGTTGGGGCCTATATCTGCCGAGATTTGATCGAGTGATTCGGACGAGCATTCTTGCCAAGATGGAACTCTCCCGTAGGATGTGTACCTCTCGGACTTAGTCGTACTCCTGTGGAATCACCCATGGGCCTCGTCAAGTATGGGAAGAAGACGAAACGACTTTCCTCCTTCCAGCTGCTCGCTCGGGCTAACGATGATCGAGGGAACGGCGTTTGAACTTCGAGATGTCCCTCGAGTAACTGAGTCGCACTCCGAGATGGCCATAAGTATTTAGTATACTATCAACTACCATGACAAGTAACGACAACTGGTAAGGTCATATGTCGCTACTTCCCATCTACATTCTTACAGTAATACAGCGATGAGCATCTATGGAGGGCATAACCTATACGTCAGAGAAAGCCGACATGAAGTTTGAACGGCGCGTATATCCCAGGACCAGGAAAAGTCTGGGAACGTGATCACATCTGTACTAGTATGGAGATTAGAGGAAGCTGAATTGGGCGTCACTCGTGTTGTCCTTTTGCTCTGACGCCCAACACTTCCCCATGGTGCGTGCGGTTTCTACATCAAATTGAGGGAATTATTCCCGTAGGATTCGAGAGAGTTCTTCATGAGAGACTAATAGGAAAATGGATACATACACAGCGGACAGCCGATCAATGTTACCCTGACCGGAATGGGAAAGCAGAGTGGCGGCCTTACTTTGGTTTTTGACAACACAGACTGAAAAGGGTAGAACTAGTCGCATGAGTATCTCAGCAGACTGAGGGTATCCAGACGAGTGACAACCAGTTTCCACTTGCCTTCTTTGGCCCGGATCAACAAGATTCTTGGCTGTCTGGAATCTCAACTCTATCCCAGCACCTCCCTGATGAATGCAGGACGGGCCCAGTAACTGAGTCTTTTTGTCAGCTTCGTCTTGAGGAGTAGGTTGTACGAACAGGATTCGTTTCTCCCAAGCCTATCTCATCTGTTACCAGTTTGGAGCATCTGTGACAGGAGAGGAAAGGAGAGGAAAATAGCAGGATGTTCTCCTTTGAAGTTGTTACCGCACCAATGAATCAAAGAGTCTCTGGGACGGAGAACATAGGTAGGACGCTTTGAAGAACCAAAGTCAACTCGACCCGATAAGGGACAAGAACCGTCAGCTCACTGTTTCTGCAGTCTAGCGATGGCGGAGGCTGGGATAGCTCATCTTAGCTGCGAAGATGGAGACACAACTGCGCTTAACTCGAGGCGTCCTACGAAGGGGGTCGAGTGGTAATGCAGCAGGAAGCGCGGCCAACTTTTTGGTAAGCGCGGCAGCATCCCGATCGCGAGGTTGAGCCCATAACGACCTGAAACGTTTGTTGAAGCAGACGTTCAAGAGGTACTGCTCATACCTCAACCCCTTTCTCACCATCTCAAAACGCGAAATCATGTCGCAACGCATTCGAGTTGCCTCCCTGGCACGCGCCGCCTCGCGCTCTTGGGCAGTCTCCAGTCGGGCAGCGTCCACCTCTGCCGAAGCATGGAACCGACCCATACCTGCAGGCGTCAACTCAGCTTACGACGCTGCTCTCGAGCTCCTTGAGAGCCATTCTCAGCGTCTCACCAAACGAGCAGAACAACTCCGATCGCGAACTGGCAAGACGGATGCCGAAACGGCAGATTTGCAGCGTAGAGCCAAGCAGTTGGAGGTGGAAGCTAGGTTAATGGATCCCAAGTTGAGATCGGCGTTTGCCAGTATGCAGACCATCGGGGAGGATATCGAAGAAGGTGAAGCAAATGCGTTCAGAAAGCTGGCGGAGAGGAAGTGGAAGAGGGAGGGACGGCTGGATCGACTGGTACGTTCGGCTCTGCGAATCCTGTCAACGATGGGTTCCTGACATCCAACTTTAGATGCAACGAGTCATCCAAATGAACGTGATACCAGACTTGATTCCTCGATTTACGCCAACAATCGATCTCGCTGTTAGCTTTGGCGAATCACCGGCGTCGATAGGTGGAGAACCAGGCTCGTACCTGTTACCTTCACAGGTGTGTACATTTTCCTAAAACCCCGAATTGCTGAGGTGTTACTGACTTCATGATGGATACCTAGACAACACAACCGCCAAGCATCAACCTCCAAGTTTTTGAAAAGGATAAGCAAGATGGTCTATATACTCTTCTCATGGTCGACCCTGGTAAGTTGGAAACGGACTATAACGATGCGTCTCAATCTTACGATCTGCGAGTTTTCAGACTGTCCCGATCCTCTCAATCACTCCTTCAAGCAATATGCCCATTGGATCGTGTAGGCCCTGAAATCCGCCCACCCATTTCACTGCTGACCTGCCGATCTATTCTACAGTTCAAACATCCCGATCTCGTCCCGCACTACCACACTCGCCACAGAGACGGCATCACTAGCCTATCAGCCTCCTCACCCTTCCCCTCAAACACCATACCACCGATACACCCTCCTTCTCATCCGTCAACCGTCATCCAGCCCAATGACACCCTCGGTCCCGGAAGACCGGACAACGTTTGTCCTCCGGGAATGGCTCTCGGAGAATGGATACGGAAAGCCGCAGGACGCGATCAGGGGTATCCACATGTTCCGAGAGGGTGGTAAAGGGTTCGGCACGGATATGCGGGATATCGCGGAAGAGTACAAGAAGGAGGTTGAGGCTGTCAGCAAGATCTATACCGAGGTTTTGGGTACGTGTATGGTCGTGGCAAGGTGCTTTGCGGGATTGCTGACTACGGATTCGTTTGCAGGTGGTACGATGCCAACATATGTCAAGGCGCCGAAGGAAGCGCGATTCGGCAAACCATCAAGGGGTTGATTTTTGTAGATCATCATAGGAACGGTTGCATTATATGATATTATTTCATCCCAACGTGCCTGGAGATGCTGACACGCTACGTCTATGCCGTACAACGATGTTTTCTACTTTGTGATACCAATATAACTAGGCGTGGCGATGTCCAATCTACGAACTGCTTACATGCGCCTGTATCTGCTTTCTAATCGCTTCTTGTAATTCCGCTGAGGGCGTCTTGCCAAGTTGCAGAACCTGCGGAACAGAGCGTTGATCAGAACGACGTCTGGCAGTCCGCTTGCGCCTCACGCGCTAATTAACTCACCTTGCGATCCCCTTTGAAGAATGAGTAACCCGGGGTATCCAGCACTCCATACCGTTTCGCTACTTCCCTCCCCGTCGGCATATCCACATCAACCTCGACAAACGCCACATCCCCACCCTTGACACCTTGGCCGCCTCGTCTCCGTTTCTCCTCTTGCGCGATCTTTTCAAACACGTTTTGGACCTGCCGCGTAACGATGTCGCTCTTCGAGGTGAACAGGGTGAAAGTCAGTGCGTGCGAGTGGAGAGTCGAAGTGAATGATGCGAGGTTGGTCGAGAACGTCAACGGCGAGGTAGTAGACGACGTGATACTCTGCTGTGGTGGCGTAGCGGTCCCATTTCCTGGAGTATATGCCTGTGACGCAACCGAGTTGAGCAAGGAAGACGCCATGGGTCCCATTCGGGGGTTACCTGCCATGGCGGATTGGATGGCTGCTGCCGCTTGGGGGTTGATGCCGTCGCGCGTTCCAGAGCCGGCGGCGACGGGTGGGGTATATGGGAGGTTGGCGGCGCGCCCAAACATTTGGTCGATTTGCGGGCGGAGTTGTTGCCCGAATGGCGTGGAGAGGAATTCGCTGGGAAGGTCTCAAAAGGTATTCGATCAGCGATTGCGACTTGCGACGCTGCACGGATATCGACTCACTTGTGATCCACTCCGGGATCTCTGTCCCCGTCAAGAACCCCACAACGTCGGCGGTGAACGAGTTGCAGTTGAAATCCAGCAAGTGGTACTTGGACGCTGTATACAATGAGCGGAGATCATCGAGGTATTCATTGAATGTTTCTTCCGGGATCTCGGTCGTTCCACAATCTATCTGACGGACTGGTTGGCCGTGCTAAGAGACAAAGAGTCAGCCACAAAGAAGAATATGCGGAAATGCAGATGAACGTACATGTGTCGTTCCGGGCCTCGACTCTAGGATACCTTGACCGTAGTAGACCTCTCTACCAAAGACGACGACGGATGTGTGCCAAATCCCCTCTATAAACTTTCCAGTGAGCGGAAGACTGAGCTGTCGCGCGAGACCGCCGCTGAGGTCGTAGACGTAGAGCAAGACTTTAGACATGTTGAGCGCTGAGGCAAGGGACGAGTGGGATGATATCGAAAGGAGCTCGAAGGACGGAAATCGAGCTGGATTATATACCGTTGCAATTAGAATCGTGCCGCAAGGATTCGTCTTCACGCTCGCTTCGTCATAAAGTTGACTCGACAATTGGAAGTCGCTCTTCAGTTGACAGCACCTCCACCCTCTAGCGGAGATCGTCTTGTTGATCTCCACTTTCTGAAAGCTGAAACGCGAGCGACGCGAGATCTCAGTGAGGACGCGAGTAGCTGCCGCAGTGATGATGGTTGATCAGTGAAGCTCAAAGGCATCATCCCACACCGCCATTTCTCCATCTTCAATCCACAACTCTCCAAACTTACACGATGAGCACCTATCTAGACCACGACAGACATGCCTCGGCTTCACCCATGGCTTCTCGAGCGAGGGGCAGGAAGCAGGCAAAGAAGGGTGTTCAGCTGACTGTGATGGTTGTCGGTATGTCTGATCCTTTACCACCTCTAATCAAAGTTTCCAGTTACTGATACGTTCTCTGGGCTCTCTGTTTTGGCGTCGATTCCGTGTCCCATCAAAGGTACTTCCGGAACGGGACGCACAACATTCGTCAACACGCTCTGCGAGTCAAACGTCCTCGATCATGCCGCACCGAACGACCCAAAGATGGCGCATATCGAGCCCGGAATCCAGATCGAGCCCATCACTGTCGGTGCGTTGGCTCGCTCGGTTCTGAGCCGTACTAGCGAAGATGTAGGAAAAGGAGGCTGATTTTATCGCGATGATTGCAGAACTCGAGGAAGAGGGTGTTCGGGTTGCGTTGACGGTCGTTGATACTCCTGGCTTTGGCGATAACATTGACAATGAGCGATGGTAAGTCCCAGAAGTCCCATCCTAGAATCGCGCTGGGGATTCCCTGAAAGCTCATACTTTGACGATTCTGGCTCTTTGCAATGCAGCTTCAACGAGATATTAAACTACATCGAGGTGCAATACGACCATATTTTGGCAGAAGAGTCCCGAATCAAGCGTGAGTCCTCCATCCGCCATTGCTTCCAAATGATCCCGCCTTTGACACGTTGTTCTTCTCCCCAATGCTAGGTAACCCGCGTTTCAAGGACCTCCGAGTACACGCTTGTCTCTACTTTATCCCTCCAACAGGTCATGCGTGAGTACCCCTCGCCCTCTCTCCCATTGCCCATGAGACAATGCTCAACCAAACTCCGTCCAGGCTTCGAGAAATCGATATCGAACTCATGCGAAGGCTCTCGCCGCGCGTCAACGTGATTCCCGTGATCGGCAAGTCGGATACGTTGACAGTGGCCGAGTTGAGAGATTTCAAGCATAGGGTGAGTCGTCATGCGTGAACGGGGAAGATGCCTCGGAGGGATGTAGGGGAATCTAGAGCTGATCTGTTTCGGAATGCAGATCATGGAGGATATCGAGTATTACAGTATCCCGGTGTATAATTTCCCGTTTGATGATGAAGAGGATGATGAGGAGACGATTGTGGAAAACTCGGAACTTAGGGTGAGTTTAGTATACATTCAACGGGATAGTGATCCCATCTTCGTCACCCGTCACTGACACTTGTTCCTCTCCCTTAATCAGAACCTCATGCCCTTTGCCTTGGTTGGCTCCGAGGAGGACATCATGATCAACGGAGAAGCGATTCGCGGTCGTCGATACCCATGGGGAATCGTCGAAGTGGACAATGACGAACACTGTGATTTCCTCAGACTGAGACAGGCGTTGCTGGCGTGGGTATCCGTTTTCCCCGCATTGTCGGATGTCAGAGGCACAAGCTGATCTTTGGACAACGTGTTTCAGGACGCATCTGACCGACTTAAAGGAAATTACGCACGATTACTTGTACGTGTGTGATCCGGATTGTCACCAGGTAGAAAGCTGATCATGATTCTACCATTTCTTAACAGGTATGAAAACTACCGGACTGAAAGACTGTCACGAGCTGTCTCTGGCGCTCCTGGGTAAGTTCTAATGAGACCATTGACCGTAGCATAACTGACTCAGCACCCACTATCAAGACCAAGCCAAGAGGCCGTACGACCCGAAGAACTGGTCAACCAGACCTCCCGCTTGAAAGAGGACCATCTCCGTCGAGAAGAGGAAAAGCTACGCGAGCTGGAAATGAAGCATCAGCGCGAGATGCTGATGAGGCAACAAGAGTTGGCGGCCAAGGAGGAAAGCTTGAGGGCGCTCGAGACGAGATTGGGTGAGTTGGAAGCTGTGCAGCGCTTTGAATGCGTGTTTTTGACTGTCGCTCCGTGTTTCATAAGCTTCGCAAACATACAGCCAGTAGAGAGTGACATTGCCGACCGATCAGACCGTATAGCCGTGCCCGTAGACGACTAGATCCCGATTTCTCCTACACTGTACCTGTGCTACCGCCTAGGCGATTCGCAGGATCTCATGAACATTGTTTCGCTTCTTCTTCTTCCCCGGTAATGGAATCTCGTTATCTGGCCTGTTGCCGGGACTAGTAGAGTTCTCTGGCTTGGGTAGCTAGTTAAAGAGAACTCGCGAAGAGTTTTGATTGTACAAATACGACACAACGTCAACCACGATGATGACTTGATGACGATCATGCTGTTAGTAGGGACTTGACCAATTATTGGTCATCGTGTCGGTATGCAGCAATATGGAACCCCGCGAGTGTCGAGCTACTCGTACGCGGCGAGGACGTTCGCAAATCCGGTTGATACATGTATTAATCTTGAATTATACTATACAACGAGTTCTTCAGTCACAAGTCCCATCACAGCGTCCAAATGCAGGTCTAGGTGCGTCGCAAACCAAGCAACATGTCCCACCACAAACTATCCGTCGGATTCTGTCGAAACAGTTTTACAGTCTCTGGCTGGGGTGAGTACCGTGAGTGGCATTGGTCATGCCTTGAGTACCGTGAGTGGCATTGTTGATGCCCTGAGCGGCACCTTGCATAGCCTGAGGGTGATGAGATCCAGTCGTAGCTGGATGCGCCTTGTCGAAGAGACCGAAGACGGGCGATCGCCAGTCCTGACCGCTGTGGGCAGCATCTCCGACCTTGAAAGCTCGCTTGGTCCAGCTTTCCTTGGTTTGACGTTCATCAAGGTCTCGGACGACGCTGTCGTTGGGGTCGGTGACGAGCTTGAAAGTGCCGGTCTTTTCGTCAGCCTTCTGCGCGGCCTGCTTCGTTCGGTCCTTCTTCTTGGCAAACATTTCCTTCAATGTCTGGGTTCGAGAAGCCTCGTCCGACTTCTTGGCGTCTTCCATCTTGTTTCGGACTTCGGCAAGCTGTTCATCGAGACCTTCGAATGCGGTTCGCAAAGCGGTGTGAATAGCAGCCTCGATGGCGTGCTTGATGATGCCGGTGGCGGTGGCCTTGACAAACTTGTAGAGGATATCGTGGTGCGAGTTTCGGATAGAGAACTTCAAGGTGTCAATGTCGACATCGATGTCCTTGACTCGGAACACGCTGTCTCGTCGGTTCTGAACGGTCTCCAAGTCGACAATGATGCCAATACCCTTGCCACCGATGACAACATCAGCCAAACCGCTGTCCTTGATCTTGGGCCATCCAGACTTTCGTCGGAAAGCGAACTGGACGTCTCGAAGATCGGCCTGGATCTGAGACATGGTCATTCGAACTCGGTGAGAGTTGGAGTCCTGCATGTTGTTGATCTTGTCGTAAGGAGAGAAGCCAAAGTGGTTGTGAATGTCGACTTCGATAATGTTGGGCCACAAGTTGGCGCCCTGCAAGACGAGGTTCTCGACGACCAAATCAATGTTCTTGTCCGAGTATTCCGCTCGGGGAATGGGAACGTAACCGATTTGCTGGATCAAGGACGGCAGGATGACACGTCGGATGTCGTTCCACAATCGAGGCTTGAATTCGAGGTTACCTTCAGAGTTGAAGAGCAAGTCCTTGACGAGTCGCTTCCAGTCTTCCCCGAAACGCTGGTTCAAGGGGTCATCGCCCATGGCCATGAAAAATCGCTGGATCTGGTTGCTGAAGTTGTCAAAGTGACCCTTGTACTTGTGGTCGAAGAACCTCTTGCCATCGTGTCGAAGCTGTCGGCCCTCTCGAGTCGAGTCATCGTCAAGGATGTAACCAGGCTCCAACAAGACTCGGTGGATGTAGTCGTTCAATCGGTTGTACCATTGTCGCAACTCGGGGTCGTTGGCAGAGTCGGTGTACATAGCATCAACGGAGTCCATCATGGGCTGCATCGACTGGTTGTTGGCAAATCGTTCGAGCAAGGCTCGGAATTGCAACGAGGCGGCTTCATAAGCAGGGTCGTCGGCGACCTTGGCGGCAGAGTCGCTTCCGTGGGCGGCAACGTGCTTGGCATGGCCCTTGTAGTTTTCAGCCTGGTCGAGGAAGAAAGTGATGGCTTCCTGGTAATCCTTGTGGTCCTGGCATTCAACAACGACCTTCTTCAATCGGTAAATGAACTGATCTCGTCGCTCTTCCGGGAAGTTTTCGTTGAAGAAGTCTTTGGTCTTGTCCACTGACTCAGAGGCCCTGGCTCGGTGCTCATCGGGGATTTTGTTGAGAAGCTTGTTCTTGGTGTCCTGCGCAGCTTCGCCACGGTTATCGTAAGGAGTGTTCTCGTTGGCAGCGCCTCGAGCGTTGCTCTTAGCCTCTTCCTTCTTGTATCGAGCGGTTTCCATGGGGTGGTTGGAGTTGGTGACATCGTTGACGTGCGACCTGACTTGCTCCTTCAAGCCACCGGCGCCACCTTGAGATTCGTACTGGTCTCGGGCAGAACCCTTGGCTTCCTCCTTCTGCGATCGAGCCTGCTCCTTGGCCTCACCAGCTCGGTTAGAAGCCTCGTTGTAAGCGTCACCGGCGGATCGTTGGTTTCCGTGGTGGTCAACAGTCTTTGCGTTCGCAGGGTCGTCCTTGGGGTTCATTCGGAACTCGGTTCCTCGGGGACCCTTGAGCTGGAGTTCAGGGGTTTCATCCTTGCCTACTCGCTGACCGTCGGCACCAATCCATTCACCGGAAGGTGCGGGCTTGTCAACCTGGTCGAGCTGGTTCTGGTCAGGGCGAGCCTTGTTGGCAGCTCGTTCAGCAGCGGTAGCGAAGAGGTCTCGGGAGACGAGACCCAAGTCGGAAAGCAGTTTTCGGGCTTCAGAATTGGTAGCAAAGAGGGTCAAGAGCGTTCGAAGATGTGCGGCAGCTATTGAAGGAAAAAAGGTCAGTAATTGCATCAAACTTCGAGATACGCTGAAGACTAACCTTGCTTGGCATCAGCCGTGGCATCGTCCTTGCTAACAGGCAAGAGCTCCGACTTTGACTTCTTTCCCCTTGCGGGGTCACCATTTCTTGTCGACCAAACAAAGTTCTGGAACAATTCACCGTCGTTCTTCTCGGCAATCATCATTCGTGCGCTGGGTGAGAATATGGTTAACATAAGAGCGTCCATTGCGAGCCAAAAACGAGAAACTCACGTTTCGAGGATGTCTCGGACATCTTCGACCAAGAGCTTTCCATCAGGCGACAGCTTATTCAGGGAGACGGGGGCGTGGTTGATAGCAAAGTCCAATGCTTGGTTGATCTGTTCAGAGCGGGTGATTAGCATGTCGATCAGGATTGCCGGATATTTGATCGACAGAAGACATGAAGACATACCTGCTTGTTATCCGGCATTCGACCATCACCAAGTGCCTGAATGACACCATACAACTTGAGCTTTCGCTCGATATCTTCCCTGTCGAGATTCATAGCGATCAGCAACTGGCTGCACCAAACGAGGAATCAACTACGTACTGCTGGGCACCACGCTCCGTTGCTGTGGTTACACCCATCTTGGTAGGATGGGTGGTGATCTCGCTTCGAGTCTGAGGAACAGTCATGATTGCTGGTTTCTGTTCTGTTCTTGTTTGCTTTGCTGGTATTATAAGTGGCTGTCTGTGTGGGTCGTGTTCCGTCTAATGTGATACAGTTGGGGAAGTGGTTGTATGCGGAAGGGGAATGGCACGACCACAGTGCATGTCGTGGAAGAGTGCGTTATCTATATTTTATATATCGAACTCACGCAACTCCCTTTGCTCCCTTCCACACGGGGCGGCGTCTGTCCATGCTATGACGTCAATCTGAAATGACGTACCTACCCGTTTCCTCGCGTGTTAATTGCCTTTTCTAGCTTCGCCTATCTTCCCGCGATTTAGCGCGCGTGGACCGCAGCTTGCTTCCGAAGTTGATGCACTTTCCACTTTCGCTGCATCCTTGGTCTTCGATAGGTACCGGTAGGACTGGCTCGTCATCTATCCTCCAGAAATGCAGACCATGCTTCAGCACGAGGCGGTCAGACGATATCTGCGATAAACATCCAGCAAGTTTCAGTCAGGATTTACCTGTGAGCGTCTGACAGTTCCTGTGACAACCTCTCGTCACGTCGGGCTCGTCGATCGAGTTGGCCAGTCGCAGCAGCGGGCAGCAGGGCGGTTGGGTAGCTGGTTAGCTGTACGGTCGGTCGCGTTTGGATTGACAGCTTCAGGAGGCAAAACTTTTGCATGAGCATGGAAGTGATAAACTTGGACTTTGTAGTTGACTTTGCACAGCAAGCTGCCGATACAGACTCTAATACTCAGACTACGACGATCCAGCCATTTCCATCGGCCATTGTACTAGATAGATGTGGACAACCCTCTCTCCAGTGCGTGTTCGTCTTTAACAGCAGGTCTAAGGAAAGCCAGCAATGAAGAGTAGCAAAAGGGTACGAAACATAAGGGTGTTTCTGTGGTCATCCGTAGACGACTGCTGGCCTACTCCAGTTGGCAGACACAAAGCCTGCATGATGTCGTTGACATGGGAAAGCAATCGGAAACTGAGTGGAAATCACAACGTCGGAATACCGACCCAAAGGCGACTTGTTGCGAACAGCGTTATAGAGGGTGGGTGAATGACTAGAAGATGGGGACGAGGAGGCAGATTGATACGTATCAATCATCCATTCATCGAAGCGCAGTGCAACGAGCTGCTCGTCTGCTTACTTGTCATGTCTCTATCTTCCTGGCCAGCTTTTGGGCATTTCCAACGGATGACTTGACCCTGATCGCAACGCCGCTGGTGATCATGAGGATTAAATGGTGATGTAGAGAACGAGGGGAACTTTACCGGCTGACAGAATCAGCACTGGGAGCGATTTACTGTTGGGCCTTGCTGTAAATGCTAGGCTGCACCTGGGCGATCGCGGATTCATGACATGGTAGCTTTGCAGTAAAGGATATGGAGATAATGACCAGTCGGGCGGGAAAGGGGTATCGGCCAGGCTAGAGACACCTGCCGTTCACTTTCCGTGCAGATGTCATTGTGCATGAAGTGCGTAAGCTTCAAATGATGGCGTACCGTTGTCGGTGGTTATCAGTATAGCAGTTGGCAATCGTGCTCATTCTCGGAAAAGCTTCTCGGACCGTTATTGCTTAGGCTAAGTGGAGGCAAGAGGAGAGGCGGAGGTTCGGCGAAACGTCGGGCAGCAAACAACTCATTTCACCAACCGCCACCAACCGCATACACAATCAAGGAAGGAAGACCAGCTGATATAAACTAGCAAGCTTTGGCATTGACACATTCATTCCCTTGACCACATCCACTTTCCCGCAGCACTGGCATTTGCAACACACCCCGCGAAAGATGTCAGATTCAGACCAGTCGACCGTAATCCCTTTCGCTGAGAGGCATTGGTGGAAAGAAGGTAAGTATCTCTTCTTTACATTTCGATCATCAGAAAAGACTTGGAGCTCATCACGCCTGATACACAGCTATCGTATACCAGGTTTGTATCGTTTCAGATTGTCCAGACTGATCGCAAGCTGAAGAGCCAATACTGTAACCTCGTGAACGACGGCTGAATCATAGATCTATCCTGTAAGTACTACAGAGCAGCTCTATTTCGGCTCTCAGGCAATGGCTGAGGACTTTCTTCCCTCAGGCGTCTTTCTGCGATGCGAACGGAGACGGCTTAGGTGAGTTCCCCCGATTTCCAACTCAACACGGAACGTTAAGCTCAAGATCTTGTCGCACAAGGTGACCTGAAGGGCATCACCTCCAAGATTCCGTACCTCAAGCAACTTGGTGTCAATGCAATTTGGCTGTGCCCCATTTACAAGTCGCCTCAGCATGACATGGGTTACGACATCAGGTATGAGACGTTCCTGCCAAAACGCGAAGATAGGTCACTGAACAATCATCTCAACCTTCTAGTGATTACCGGTAATGCTTGAAGCCTGAATGTGAATGGTCAATGGCCCTGCTCACCTTCCTCGGTTTATCCAGAGACATACACGAGCCTTATGGAACGATGGCGGACTTTGACGAGCTGCTGAAGACGATGCACCAGCATGGCATCAAACTCATCATGGATCTCGTTGTCAATCACTGTTCCAGCGAGGTGAGTGCCGGGTGACTCGATGACGCGCCTTCATTCTGACCTGTGGCCAATTCATCTTCAGCACGAGTGGTTCATCGAATCTAAATCCTCAAAGCAAAGTCCCAAGCGCGACTGGTTCATATGGAGACAGGGAAAGCGAGACGAGAGTGGTCAACCTATTCCTCCCAACAACTGGAAGTCCGTCTTTGGCGCAGGGTCAGCCTGGACATACGATGAAGCTTCGGATGAATGGTACTTGCGTCTATTCGTTAGTCAAGTATGTGATTCCATTTCCCTTCCTCGTGACAACCTCTACTCACCATTATGACTCCCGCTTCCAGCAACCTGACCTCAACTGGGAAAACCCAGAAGTCCGCGAAGCCGTGTACGACCTGATGAAGTTTTGGCTCGACAAGGGAGTTGACGGATTCCGGATGGACGTCATCAACCTCATCTCGAAAGTCCCTGCACTGCCAGATGCCGAGATCACCGATCCCAGTAGTAAATATCAACCTGGGTTCGAGCACACTGCTAATGGGTACGTAGCTCTAACACTTTACGACCGAAATAAGAGAACTGACGGAAGACGGATACAGCCCCAAGATGCACGATTACCTGCGAGAGATGAACGCGAAGGTCCTTTCTGTAAGCTCCTTGAGGTGTTTCCAACGGAAGTCCTCCGCTGACCAGCTCAACTTGTCTTTGCTAAAAGAAATACGACGTTCTGACGTGAGCCAAAATTGTTGGAATTGCAGTCGCGACCTAAGGCCTATTCGTAATTTTGGCATCAGCGTCGGCGAAACCCCCTTCACTCATGATCCCAAGGTTTTGATTCAGTACATCCGGAAAGACGAACTTCAAATGGTCTTTCAGTTTGAGATGTAGGTGTTCATAAACCCGATCGCGTCAGTGGACTAACCCTATTCCACCTTTCTAGGCACGACCTAGACGGCGGCGATGCGGCAAATCCCATGAAGCCTAGTTCATTCAAACTTACCCATCTCAAGAAGGTGATCGGTCGCTGGCAACAGGCCATGTACGAGGGTAACGGCTGGAACTCGATCTACTTTGGCAACCACGACGTACGTGTCCTATTCTGACCATTTCCCAATTCAAGCTGAACCCCTTCTACGCGATCTCAGCAAGCGCGACTCGTCAGTCGTTTTGCCAGCGATGCACCAGAGTACCGAACCAGAAGCGCGAAGATGTTGGCTTTGAATCAACTGACTCTAGTAAGACCACATCTATCGATTGACTGGATCCGCAAAGCAAATGAGACTTACTGCTCTATAACGTTACCTTTTGCAGAGCGGTACGCCATATGTCTATCAGGGGGAAGATATCGGCATGTGCAATGTGCCAGAAGATTGGGGCTTCGAGGAGTACAAGGATATCGCAACTTTGCAATGGATTGACGGGTAGGTTGTGGATCATCAGAGTCAAATCACTGAAATGCTAAATAGTCTGCTTTCCGTCGCAGAGTGCGAGAGAGGCGGCAAAAGGAGACAGGAGTGGAGAACCCTGACCTCCAAGACTTGCTACCTCACATGAGGGCCAAAGCACGAGACAACGCTAGGCGAGTACAGGTCCGGTTACCGGGAAGGCTATATTGTCTTACAATCCCCTCTAACCACACAGAACCCCCATGCAATGGGACTTATCCAAGAATGCCGGCTTCTCCTCTGCCGAGCAACCCTGGATGCGAGTCCACGATGACTACAAGCAGTGGAACGTCGAGGTTCAGTCAAATGACCCGGACAGCGTCAATGCATTCTATAAACAGATGTTCCAACTTCGGCATGAACATCTCGTCCTGGTGTACGGAAGTTTCGGTTACCTCGACTTCCAAAACGAAGATGTTTTCGCATACGTCAAGGAGCACGAAGGAGAAAAGGTTTTGGTCGTTCTCAACTATTCTGGAAAAGATGTCGAATTCACCGTCCCAGCATCAGTTTCGACTGGCAACGCGAAATTGCTGTTGGGTAGTCTGGGCAAGGGGGCGATCACAAACGGTAAAATACCCCTAGAGGCTTGGGAAGGCATGTTGTTCACATTGTGAGCCCAGAAAGAGTCACAGCTTGATGCTATAATGCATAATCTTCCGTTCATATTGCGGTTGATCTTACATGCTGGGGCTGTCGTACTAGAGTACACAGGCTGTCCGTGGTCGGAATGACTACTTGTTCTCCGCAGCGATCTCGTTGATAATTTGACTGGTGCGGATCACCGCCTCTTTCACGAGCTCCCTCTCGTCTTCCTGAACTTTGGCGAGGTGTCTCCCCATAAATCGATCTGGATGGTAGGCTAGAATGGCTTCACGCAAGATCTTCTTGAGTGCCGCACGGTCCTCATCGATCGATGGTGTCGCTGCCGAGTTATCCGATGTCGAGGGGAGCATTGCGCTGTAAAAGGCTCGAATCTTGTCGACCGAGAGCATACTAGGGGCAAAGACGTGGAAAGAGGATCCATGAAAGATTGGCCAAGGCATGTCGACAAGGCGCAACGTGGTGGGATCGTCCGGATTGCTTCCACCCTCTGCAGCTGTCTTGCGTAGCGATTCCCATTTCTCCTTGTGCTCTGCCAGCTCTTGCTGTAACCTCTTTGTCTCCTGTACGCCCCTTTCCCGTTGAAGTACCTCGATCCTCCGTTTCTCTTCCTTTTCCTGAGCCTCTTTTATCCTTGCCTTTTGTCGATCCTCTTCGTCTTGCAGCTTCTTCAAGCGCTCGAGTCGCTCCACCTCCTCCTTGTTCTGTCGTCGCCACATGCCATGCCGTATCGCTTCAGCATACTCCTCGTCATCCATAGTAGTCAGATCCGGAACGTCGGTATCAGATTGAAATCGCTTTGGGATTGACTGGTGCGCGGGTTGAGGAGATGGTGGTCGAGGTGGTGAATAGTATCGCCCTGAAACATATGGGTTGGGCCCTTCCTCGTCCTCCATCAAATCAAACATCTTTTGCCTCCATCCTTCATCTTCTACCTCTTTTCTCGCAGCGGTCTTGAGCTTCTCGAATCCGTTGGGCTGCGGCTCCCAGACCTTTTCATCCCAGTCGTTCATTCGCGAGGTTACGTTTGGATCGTATCCATATGTCCGATTACGTTCATCGATATCTTCATCGGAGCGACGTCGTTTCCTTGGCGGAGTTATGCTTTCATCCCGTTGCGTATCTCTAGGAGGCGTCGCTGCAAATCCCGCCAGAGGAGAGATCCCGTTCGCCCTGTAAACCTTCTTGCTCTCTTTCCTTAGCCGCTTTTGTTCTCTCCGCCATTCCCTTTCTGCCTTTTCCGCATCGGTCTCCTTGAACTGCATCTTTAGTTTTGGCGTTCGATGAGGACGGGACGACGATGATTCGGCTGCATCGTCGAAGACGTAGGGATGAGAGGACATGGCTGCTGGGTTTCGGGTTGTTCTTCCTACCAAAGGGGATATGAGATTTCAGCAAGCGACCAATCGACTCGGAGCAAGAGCGTCCACTGTATCGGAAACCCCAACAGCAAGAAGGTTCCCGATTCCTGTTCCATGTTTCATTCGAAGGGACTCACAATACCCTATTTCCCGTCGCGGAGCCCCACGACTCCCTATGTCACCACCTGCTTCCCTTGAAATAGGCAATTGATGCTTCGTAGGCGATGTGTGGCAAGGTGTATGAGGATCCCACTACAAGAACTCAACAGCCAGCCGGATTTGTTGAGGTCTCATTTTGGCGCGACGAAGAGGAGGGATGACGACAGCAGTGATCGAGCTTGCACAACTCGGCTCCTACTGCTACAACAACATTTCATTCTCATCCTGGCACAGCTCCTTAAACTGTCCTGGTATCCGTAGGGCAAAGCTTTCTCAGAGATTTCCCAAGCGATAGTGGACGTAGACAATTCCAATATCATGCCACACCTGCCTTGCTCGTGAGTGCCCTTTTGATCACCCTCGTATCTGCGCTGATGTTCGCGCTTCACTATCTCGGAAGGAGGTTGACAGTCGCCTTTGGCGCTTGCTGGAAAGAGCATCACGCATCGAATCCGGCCCATTCCACGAAGCGCCCTTCCACAACCCATTCGCAGTAAGAAGTCGTCGAGCAACCTGCAAAAAAGGCCGATTCCCAGCAAGAACCGCTAGTTCGTTTCCCAATGAAGAAAAGCTCGTCATACTGTGTCTGACACCGTAGGCATAGCGAACTTCAACCGCACCCACTCAACATCTAGCCTCAAACACCGCGGTCAGAGCAATGCTGGACAAGGTCGGATTCACGACGAGGACAAAAGCTGTGGGAAGCACAGTGAGTACTACGATTCCTGCGCTGAACTTGCGTTTGATAGACTCCCGTTCCCTCGCAGATGCTCTTGCGGAGCTGGAATGCGAGATCTTCACAACGCTCAGCCAGAATGGTACGCTCATTCATACGCAAGCATCGTCGATTCATGTTGAAATGCCTCTCTTTGCAGATAACCGCGACCTCACTTAGACCATTGATGAGCGGAATGGTGTCTTCGATGGAGACTGCTCCGAATAGAATAACACTTACGCCAACTACTTTGGGTTCCGACCTTGAACGTTGTATTTCGACCCCGACACAGACATCGTTAACGCTCGTCGCACGGCGAGTCTTTTACGGTCCCGATTTCGTTACCGTTTCAGAGGACGACAGTCAACCTTGGAATCTGCTCAAGGCGGAGATCTTCGCCATTCTGATGGAACACTTCACCTCTGTAAAACCGCTATTCAGGGATAGCCACACGGAGATGGACGGACCACAAGATACCAAGATCCTGGATACGGATTCTGAAGTCGTTGCCATGATCCAGGAGCTGCTGGATACCCGAGTACGATCGGCAATCCAGGAAGATGGAGGGGATATCGAGTACAACGGATTCCACGAGGATACGGGT
>JANGFJ010000013.1:0-242858 GCA_025758675.1 Naganishia antarctica
GCAAGTGGCATTCGGCGGAACGAAGATGTCGCCTGTTGTGATAAATAGCTCAAAAGTTGTTTAGATTTTGAATCACCTGTATACTGCTCGATAATCTTGTGCCGCCGCTTTCCTTCAACGTACTCTCCTTGAAAAGCTGTCGCATCTGGAAAAGTGCCGACACGCGATGAAGGGTTTGACGTGCTTCACGCTTCGTGAAAGGACTCCGTCGCAAGAGCGTTGATTCAGCACAAGGCCAGGCGCGACATGATCGCAATTGCGCAATGCATTGGGCATTTGAGTAGCAAAGCATTTGAAGCCGTCTCTCCCGGACAGGTTTCACAGTGACGGATGATGATGAGCGGTACAAGAGTGCCATGGAAAGCAGCTACTGACGAGTGCAGGGCCGCCTACAATCTTTTGGTAGATAGCTATAGACCCCAATGAACTTCTTGATCCAGAAATGGCCATCAACTGAGCTGACCTATCAGATACATGTCACGATCGCTTCCAAAGCTCCCACCGACCCATCCTACCGACCCATCCATCCTCCATCCACCACGAGGGTCTCTCCGCTCACGTACGCGCTTGCATTCGAGGCCAGGAAGACCACAGCTCCCTCGAAATCCTCCGGCTTTCCCCATCTGCCAGCAGGAATCCGCTCCATTATTTGTCGAGATCGGGTTGGGTTCGCGATCAAAGCTGAGTTCATTTCCGTAGCGATGTACCCAGGTGCGATGCTGTTCACGTTGATTCCCTTGGACGCCCACTCATTGGACAGAGCTTTGGTCAGGCCAGAGACTCCGTGTTTGGCAGCTGCATATGCAGGGACGGTGAGGCCACCTGCAGACGTAGAAGCGCATTAGCTTGGGGAATCCGACATGTCAGGGATTCCACATACCTTGGAATGAGACTAGACTTGCAACGTTAATAATCTTTCCTCTGCCCCTTGGATTTGCGTCGGCTGCACCCTCTTCGACAGGAGGCCCGCCAGAAACGCCACCTCGAGACTCAAGCATATGACGTCCTGCATCACGAGAGATGACCCAGACGGCGTTCAAATTGACCTGCAGGACATCGTCCCAGTCGGCGTCCGAAAAGTTTTCAGCCGGTGTTCGACGTTGGATTCCTCCACCTGAAAGGCAAAAGTCAAAATGTCAGTGAGCTGATGAAAGCTGATTCGAATGGAAATGACTCGCAGTTTACCACGATATCAAGGTTCAGGCCGAGGCCATCTGCCTTGCTGACCACGCTCTTGATCAAACTCTTGACGGCCTTGTCATCGGCCAGATCGCACACGACGATCTCGGCTCTTCGTCCTATGGCTCGGATTTCGTTTGCAGTGGTTTGGTTTTCAGTCGAACGTTGAACCAGCACCACATCAGCCCCGGCCTTGGCCAAGGCAAGGGCGATCGAGGCCCCGATGCCTCGTGTGGCGCCCGTGCACAAGGCAGTCTTGCCTTGAAGGGAGAAGAGAGACTGAAGATACTCCGCGGACATGGCAACCGTTTGACCTGGCTTTGAGTTGCTTGGAGAGACCAGTGACAAGCTCGCGAGCGGATATCAAGAGAGTATCTCGACGCCAAAGTATCAATATAATACAACGTAACGCGACATTTGAATACTTTTGAATGACGAATCGAAATGCGCCTCGGATCGGGTAGACGGTCCGGTTGAGAGACGCCGCAACCCCTAATCAGCGAAAAAACGCCCGAGCGTTTCTCGGTTGAGCCCCGCGGTACGCGACATCCCCAGTGTCCTCCTCCATCCGTCGAACACCGTCGAATAGCGAGAGGACCGCTGAGAGGATGGACAAGTTTGGCGGTAACTTTGAACCGATTGTTGCCAGCGATGAGTACTACCGTGAAGCCAGTCGCGGTCGGAGAGGTACTCGGGAGGTCGTTTGTCGTCCGTGACACCCAGTACTTAAGGCGCTTCAACGCTTTGACAAGTCTTCACTCCTCCGTTTTCATCATCGCCCGAACCGCCTTTGTAGCATCATCTAAAATGGCCACTCTGCTCACCCGAGTAACCGCTTCCCAATCTACCCATCAGGGTCCGACCACCACCGTGTACGAAAAGGGTCTTCAAGTTGGCGACAATATTAACCGTATCACCAAGATTGAGACCTTTCGGGTTCGACCCCGTTGGCTGTTTGTTCGAGTCGAGACTTCGAAAGTAAGTCCAACAAAAAACAGCGATGTGACGGTGTGCAAACATTTGTGCTTTAGGACATTGTCGGTTGGGGAGAGGCCACACTTGAGGGTCATTCCGAAGCCGTTGAAGGCGCTTTTGTCGACTTTCGAGAACGATACATTGGCTGGGATGCTGCCAACATTGAAGACATCTACCAATCTGCTTACCGACACCGATTCTATCGGGGCGGCGAAGTCCTCATGAGCGCCATTTCTGGTTTGGACATTGCACTCTGGGACATCAAGGGCAAGACTCTCGGAGTACCCGTGTGGGAGTTGCTAGGAGGCAAGGTGCGAGAACGAGCGAATGTTTACGGTTGGATCGGTGGCGACCGACCTTCGGATGTGCTGGAGCAAGCCAAGGCTCGAAAAGCGCAGGGCTTTACGGCCGTTAAAATGAACGCTGTCGAATCAGTGAGCACTTTCGCCACACAGAAAACTGCGTATTTTGTACTGATACCTTTCTAATTCAGTTAGGCTGGCTCGACTCTCCTCACGCTTTGGAGGCAACCGTTCAACGTTTGAAGGACGTAAAGTCTGTGGGAATCGATGTCGGCCTTGATTTCCATGGACGAGTACACAAAACCATGGCCAAGCAGTTGGCCGCCGCATTGGAGCCGCACAAACCCCTCTTTATCGAAGAGCCCCTTCTTCCTGGTCAAGTCCCAGAAATGGAGAAGCTATACCGCAAGACCAACATCCCCATTGCCGTAGGTGATTTCAAGTATCATCCGTAATACCAAATCTTACACTGTGTGACTGCGCCTACCCAGCTTGGAGAGCGACTTTTCACTCGACAAGACGTTCGACCTTACTTTGAAGCCGGCTGCATCGACATCATCCAGCCCGACATCTCCCATGCCGGTGGTATCTCTGAAACGAGAAGGATCGCCAACATGGCCGAAACATATGACATCGGTGTCGCTCCCCACTGCCCGCTCGGTCCTATCGCTTTCGCTGCGTCCTTGCAGATAGCATACTCGACGCCAAACTTTTTGATTTGTGAGATGAGTTGGAAGGTGAGATTAGTTCATTGGCTTTGGAAACTCGTACAGTGGCTTTGGAAACTGATGTTCACACCATCTCTCTGCGCGTAGATGCATTATAACCAAGGTGAATTTGACCTGTTCACCTACCTCAAGAACCCCGAGGTATTCGAGGTGAAGAACGGCGCCGTCGAGATCTTGACCGGTCCCGGCCTCGGCATCGAACTTGATGAGGACCTCATCCGAAAGAACGCAGAGGAGAACAAGGAGTTCAGCTGGAGGAATCCCACCTGGCGAGGTCCTGATGGCGGGATTCGGGAGTGGTAGATGCAGTAAAACTTGAGGCAGTTTGGTGTAATGGCCACCGGGTTATTTTCTGCTGAATCGTACCCTGGCACTCAGGATTGTAAAGGATATAGAAGGGATGTCATCAGTTCTCGCAATTATCCATGGACATTGTTTTGCGCAGCTTTTTGCGCTACTATTGCAGGCAAATCCGAACCTGCCGGGTTGATTGCTGATACATCACTTCGTTCACGCCTGATGTTCATTTCTCCTTGTACCGCGGCCGGCTCGATAGCAGTTCCTTGTTTTGTTGGCCGCAATTTCCTTTGCCTGCTTTAACAACGCATCAGGGGCCTTAAGGGTGTCGGGCTGAGATCTCGAGAGGCCAGTAACGATGAATTGACGAGATCTCTACATCCTGATATCTGTCGACGAGGTGGTAACTTGGCGCATGAACGCGCACTGGGGAAAGGAGCTTGCGGCGGTCTTGATCCTCGTCATGAAGGAAACAGAAGGCATGGTAGCATACAGTCCCTGAGGCGGTAACTTGGGCCATCTAGGTGCAAAGCTGCCTATCAGTCGGAAAGTTCCCATGTTTTAGATGGACATGGCACTGCAGATGCAGAAGCTAGAGTTGTCTTATAAGTCCACTGAATCAGGAGTGAACGAGAAGATGTCTCAATAATCTCATCGTATGCGAATGACGTCGCTACGGAACCTGTGCAACTCCTCTCCTTATTCCTCGCCCTCCTTGAACCGCAAATATTGGTGCGGCGTCTCTTCATATGCTTTTTACTCTAGACCTGGTGCCAAGATTCTAGGGTCTTCCCGGTCCTTGGATCGGTCGGTCACTAGACGCCATCCGCCATCAATTCGGACATCGATAGGATTCAGGTACTCGTTCTTCATAATGGAAAGGACAGTGTCGACAACCTTTCCAGCAGGAACAGGGCGACGGGGGAAGGCAGCGTGTGCACTCAAATCATCCTAAAATGTAGACCGTTCAACGAACGGGGTTTCAGACTATCAATTCAATGCACTTACCCGGAAGTAGCCGGAGAAACCAGCGGTCATGTTAGAGACCACAATGGAAGGCGAGATCGAGCACACTCGGATACCGGATGAGCCCAAGAAATCAGCGCAGCTTCGAGTCATACCCAGAACAGCCGCGTTCGTAGGGCCGTAGCTGAGGCATCGAGCATAAAGGTCGTGACCGGCAACACTGGCGAAGTTGATAATGATACCACGTTCTTCATCGGTAACGAAGGATCACTGGCCTTGTTTGTTGGGGTACTGAGCATTAATAGCGTCGGCGACATGAGCATTGACCACAAATGTGCCAACGGTCCAATGAAGGGATTGTGAGTGACCTTTTCGCCGACAAATGGCAACTCATGGATTACTTACATTGACCTTGAGCATCTTTTCAAAGTTGGCTATCAATCATGTTGTTGGTCCATTCCTGTTTGATAGCGATACCGGCGCAGTGAACACATCCGGCCAGCTTGCCACCTTGAGCGTCCAGCGTCTCCTTGAAAAGGGATTGTGCACTTTCGATAGCCTGCTTGACGCTGTCGGAGTCAGTGATGCTGGCCTGGACATACAACGCCTGCTTGCCAAGCGCGTCCGCGACGACAGCTCCCTTGTCGTTTGGCAGGATGTCGAATAGCGCCACAAGAGCTCCCTTCTCGACCAAGTGAGATGCCACGGTCTTTCCGATTCCACCAGCACCGCCGGTAATTGAACGATTGGCAGAGGTCTGATAGGGTTTACGATGTGTGCGGCCTTTGACGAAGCTCACCAACAAAGAGGTTGTTCTGTACCTTCATTTTGAGCGAAAAGACTTGGTGTTATGCGAGGGAAGGACGGGTATATGAAAAAAGGGATTGGGGTAGTCGGGACCAGGACTGGCAGAAAAGATAGGGCACGAGTAGTAGGTCCACGTTGCTTATATGACATCAGACAACTGGACTAGCTAGCCGTAGCATCCTGCAGCGACATGATGTTTCTGGTCTGCTGGTCGGCCCACTGTCGGCCCATGACGGCGTCGACCGCTCGAGATCTTCGTCGGCTGTCAGGCCTCAAGGATTTGGACCGATGATGGCAGTCTGAATAGCTGTCTGAAGAATGAGCGGTTTCGTGGCGGGTTCTACCAGCTGTTCTACCTCCGAGCAGCCGAGCTTTGTTTGACGACTGGGGGCCGGGGGATCAGGGGGTCTCGCAGTTTGTGATCTCGTGACCTTAATTACTTGCCGCAGGTAGTCCAGCTAGTGTCCAGCGTGTCCAGCTGTGCTGCTCTTGCCGCCGGCGCGGATTCAGGCGCGGATGCAGGCGCGGAATCGTTTGCGTATCGTTGTTTGTAGTCCCAAAACGGTCTGCCCTCACATGTCTCCTGCCAACAGGGTTCTCTCTTTGCGTTCGTTCAAGTCAGAAAGTTCTCGTGTAGTCAGGTTCGTGCCTCCGTAATTTTCTTCGAACATCGACATCGACATCACGACTCAAAGTCTGGGATCCCGAGTAGGCCGTATAAATCAACGGCAGCTGTCAGCATCTTCAAGCAACCCAACGTTCAACGCCTACACCTTTGCGGTCCCACCTCTATTCAGACACTGAAACCTTGGTCTGGATTTATGCACGGTGTCAACTCTCAGCGTATAAAGGGGACTCCCAACTTTGTTCATCGCCCGTTGGTCGTAGACGAGAACGTGAAGCGTACAGCACGCCAATTCAGCGCGGCCGGATCAACAGGATAGATACCATCGAACAGCTCATCCAACTTGGACGTCACAACCGTCTGACTGGTTCTTGTAGCGAGTCGAGCATATTCAGGAAGGAAACCTGCATCTGCTCCTCCTAGAATTCTCTCTTCTGGATAGGAGTGATCAAAGGGCTTGCAAGGGTGAGTGACGGAAAGACGTTTCAGCTTCGAAACTTCGACCTGAAACTCTGACCGGTTTCCGATTCGCTCCGCAGCCGTAGTATTCAGGGGTCCGCACGCAATTGCCGGCGGGACAATCACGTCGAACAGCAAAAGATCGTCCGATCAGGTGGTCACGCCATATCACATCAGAGATTTCGTCCTTTGGACACGGTTCTCACCACAAAGGAGTGTTGCCCCGTTGGAGCCCTCGACAAGTGTGGGGAGTCGCTCTCAATCGCTCTGATCAGCTATATAGCAGTGCCCATGTAAGCTTTGTCCCACCTGTTTCTTCCCTCCTCCCAAACTCATCCCCAATTCCTGTCCCCAGAATGCCGATCTCAGCTACTCAACTTCTGTCCTTTCTGGGCAGCATCAACACCGACAAGGTGCCTCAACCTCCATCATCCGCGCAAGTGCATTCCCATCAGAAGCCCGAGGATCCAGCCTTGCCGTCGTTCGTCTTGTCACCGACTACCGAAAGCCTATCACTGGCCAGCCATGCCTCGAGTGACACCGTGAAAAATGGCCAAATGATCATTGCCTCTTTCTCCACCTTCAGCAAATACTTTCACCCCCGTCATGGTTTATATCGAGACTGTCAACCAAAGGACCGCAGCGAAATCGTGGATGACGGCCTTCCTACAATAGCGCCAGAAGATGTTGAATGGCTCATTGTCGACTTGCGGTTCGCTGTTGGCGATCAGGAGTGGGATACTGTCGACACGCAGCTGTCACCGAAAGTAAGCCATTCGCCTCGATATCAGATCATCTTATTAAACCCTTCTTTAGGCTACTCACCACCAACTTCCCGCTGAGGAAGAGCCATCATTCTCGGTTCCGGCATCCGGCATCCTTTTCCCCAACGTATACAAGTTGAGCCTCGTGGGCGCCGAATATGTCGAATCGACACTCAATGATCAAAGGGCGAAAGCATTGACTGAACTGGTCCTTGATCGAATCGATCCTCGGGAGATGATGGAGGTCGAATGGCGAGTTTAATATCAGCTACAGTCGAATGCGCCGCTAACATGTCCCGTTGCAGGCTGACCGCTGCTGATCAGGACGCCTCCGCCTTGACACTCAGCTCACACCTCGTCCACCCAGCAATCATCGAAGCTGGCAAAAGATGGTCGAGCGATGCTGATGTCAATCCGCTTGCACGCGGGAATCCAGAAGGCGATTCAGGAGAGGATGATGTCGACATGGAGAACCCTATTGGTCACCGAGGGGAAGATATCGGTTTGCGCTGTCTACGTATACAAGGTGAGTACACTCCTGATAAGCTGTGTTTTGATGCTGATCGTTATGACGGCAATCTCCAGGCGGATTTCCGATGCCCAATCCTTCCCTGGATTCTTCGTCGTCGTACGCTCTGAAACCCGACTTCTCCTTTGCGTTCAAAGACTGGATAAAAGGGGGTGTGGAAACCCTGATCTGGAGTTTTAAAGGTCCGTTATGTTGCCAGGAGATTCATACCTGGAGCTGACTGTTAGTCTACAGGCAATTACTCGGATGCGTGTTCGTTGAGCATCTTGCGACACTTGCTGAAATACTTTGCCGACTACTACGCCTCGCGCTCCTCCCTGCCTTGCTCCCTCCTGATTCTTCAAGATCTCAAGCCGGATCTCGTACGGAAATTGCGAACACAGGATCCGACTACGATGCGACGCTGCGATGCCGATGACCTCGAGCCGAAGGTCAAAGTCGCTCTTTCTGATGTAATCTTCTCAGAGTCGGAACCTACCGAAGTCGGAGCCAGAGTCATTGAACGCTTATGGGCTGAAGACATCTCCGAGAGTGGAGAGTACGAACTATCGCGCGCCTTGCGTCGACTCAAGGCCGAGCTTGTGGCCAACGACCGAGCATGTCGCCGCCTGACATCGATGGCCAACATCTCCGCCACACCCCCTCCGAAACTCTTCACTATCGGCTCAACGCTACACACCAAGAACTTCAACCCCCTCGCTTCTCCAGTATCTCCGTTGTCCATATGTAGTCCTCTCAGCGCGCGTTCCCACTCTTACGCCTCGACTCGGCAGGATCGTTCCTCGCATAGTGGTTCTACAGCCAGCTTGAACACCCTCGGAGACGCATTCGAGCAAAGCGCGGTCGATGAAGTTCGCATATCTGCTGCCGATGATATGGACGACGCAACGCCAAAATCGAGTGGAATTACCGTCAAACCGTTGCCATCCGTAGTACTAGGAGCGACATCTACCGACCCCTAAATGTGTATGGGATGCGATCCCACCACCTGGTTGATGGCGACACAGTAGACCCCTAAATGTGTATGGGATGCGATCCCACCACCTGGTTGATGGCGACACAGTATGTCTTGCGTATGGCATGCACTGTATCCAGTGTTCGACAAGAAAATGTAATATTACCACATCGTTGTATTAGCACCACTGCATAGTCTCCTTCAAACCGCTTCGTCTCCGCCGACTCGATGTCCTCATGAATGTGACGCATGATCTTATCCTTTGGAACTCCTCCAGATCAAAGTTGTTTCACTGGCGCCTCCTTGAAGCCCATCGCCTAGCAAACCTCCCACTCTCTCCTCGATTGCTGCTGAAACGATTCACAATTGATGATGGTGGTAGCCCTCTTAGGCCTCTTAAGCTCGACTGCCCTAAGATATTATTACAGCTAGGCCCTGGTGAGCGGAGAATCCCTACATGGGGGTCCGGCTGCCAGCTTCCATCGACGACCTCTCCAAAGAGATCCACTTTATTACAAACTTCTCTCTCCTATCACTTCTCTATATGATGCCAAAACTTTTGCGACCAGAACGATTGACAGCATGGGCACAGTATGGGCACCTTGTTTCGGGTACTGCACGGGCCGGCGTTCATTTGCGCGGCACATGAAGGGAAGTTTGCCGGGTCCTCGCAGAGTTCAATAACTTGAGCAGTTCGATCGTGCATTTCGTGCAATAATCATCGTAGATGCTGACAGAGAAAGCTGTGCCACACCTGGCCAAGCTGCCCCCCTACGACTGCAGTTGAGCTACACCCTTGGCTGCCTCCGACGAGCTAAGCACGACAGAATCAAGCACCGCCACTATCAGCTAATATTTGTCGGGACCAAGAGCTCTCATCCAGATGTACGGCTGATGATGGGAAGATCACAGAAAGACGGCAAGATGGAATAGCAGGGCCACCGCAGACATTGTTGCATTGACTGCTATAGAGGACTCCGTCAGCGTCACTGCGAGTACCCAGAGTCCGCTTATATCGGAGCCCATCGACCTCTCTACCTCTATCCTTTCAAATAATATAATAATCTTATATTCTATTTTCTTGGCTTCTCCCATCATCTTCTTTCACCCTTCAGACGGGATTCGGCTTCCTTGACAGTTGACCGGAGGAAAGGGCGGGTTCGAGCTTCATGATTCACCTGCATGACTGCTTTGATCCCCAGATAGAAAGACCGTCCGTGCAGCTGTCCGTCCGTCCGCCGACCTGCTCTGCTCGACCCGCATTCTCATTGATCATCAAGAGAGCCAGAGTTCAGAACGCTGGCACAGTAGATCCCGCTGGCCTAACGCTGCCCGCACCATATCGAGGCATCATGCGAAGTCCGAGGAGCACGACGGTGGCAGTTTGGCAGCGTGAATTATATTCGGTGGCAAATTCCGGCGAGAGCTGGTTCAATTCGATGAAATCGTGTGCAAAATTGCTTTATGTGCCAGGTTAGCTGAAACGAAGCGAAGCCACGAGGAAACGAGAGGAGACGCTCACGGCTTAAAGAAGCTGGCCAGATCTGCCGCTGCTCGATCTGAATGTCTATACCTCCCCCAAGGGAAACACAACAAGGCACACTACACCATACATGCTACAAGCGATACACTCCCGACACAACGCAACATCGATGAGGTGGTGAACGGCCTGACCTTATTCTCTCGTTCCCCTTCCGCCGACACCTGTCCAGCGACAGTGATCTTAGGCCAATCATCCAGCAATTGCAACGATTACAATTATCTCTCTGGGCATCTCGCTGTGTGTCCATCTCTGCACTCCGCGGTGTATTACTCGCCGATAACGACCTTGACGACCGGTCTTGCAGCCTGCCAGCATTCCCACTGTCCTTTCAGGAACTTGACACATCCACGACACACAAAATCGTCCTACCGGTACTTCGTATCGGCCTATATCAGTACTGTCAGAGATAACCAGCTTCTCTGTCAGGTCTCCATTGCTTTTATGCATCACTTTGAAGTCAACTCCGGTTCGACCGATCACAATTTCTTACGACCTCCAACGCCATTGGATTCAGGGGATTCAACAATCACGGGAAGACACAAACACTCTGACAGCATAGCAAGCCAAAACTTTGACTTCTCAGACCCGTTCCACATCCGGAACGACTCCACATCATCCCTCTCAGGAGTAGGCCAGGTGGACATTGTCGGTCAGCAAGGGTTTGAAGGCATTCCGGCCGATTCGCGTGGAATAGGGGCGAGACCAGGAGAAGGCTCGTCACATTTTGGCATTGCAGAGTGGCGTGACACAGGAGCGTTGTGGACGTTGAAAACGACTGATCTTGGTAGGGAAGGCATTGGGTCGTCCCTAACGTCGCCTGTTTCTACGTGAGTTGAGCAAAAGACCGCTTCGTTTCGTGGACTCATCGAGTCGATTGATCTTGGGTTTCACAGGATTGCGACCAACGCTGACTCGGTCTCTGGGCTTGAGGCCTTGCCTTCGCAATCAACTGGCCCTCATCAATCATCAGAGGATATCGAACAGTATCTCCGGCAAGCCCAACAGCATTTTCAGCAAGCTCAACATCTTGAAGAAATCCGGCAAGCCCATCAAGCTCAGCAAGTTGGAAATACAGCTCAGCAACTACAGCAGCAGCAACAAACACGAGCGAGATCGGTCTCCCAGCCAGCTCATTTTGCTCAGCAGAGATTCAGTTTCCCTCTGGATTTCTCTTCGGATCCTGCCAACCATAGAATGAACTCGTCTCCTGCACGACCTCCCGTGGATCACTCGAGCAATGTTTCTCCAGAACATGTCACACATGTCGGATCCTCGCCGTCTCAGGGTCTGGAGCACGCATATTTCCCTGTCAACAGTATTCCGGGTCCTCATGGAAGTCAATTTGGTACAGGAGCGCATATCAGCCAGGCCAACAGTAACATGCAAGTGGAACAGCAAATCGCCATGATGAACGCGATAAAAGGCATCAATGTGCAATTACCACCGGACGGACGAGTGCCCATTTCACAGCCTGTCAGTCCCGTTGCCGATCATTCCCACAACGGCATGATGCCATTTAACACTCCGGCCGGCTTGTCAACTCAGCAACATCACGTACATACTAGGCCAAGGGGCATGACTGTCGGTACGGTTCCGATAATGCCGATGCATCTTGCCGCCGGATATCAACACAACTTTGCAAACACCTCGATGTACAATGGGAGCATTCACGGGACGCCGGAAGCGATGTTTCCTGTCGCAAAGCATTTGTCACTTGCGCAAGGCCCGTCTCTGGCACCTGCGTCACCGTTCAATGTGCAGCCACGAGAGTCCATGGTCTCACACACGGCTCCATCCAGTCCTGGCCGCCAGCTCTTTGCGCAAGAAATCGAGAACAACATGTTTTTGAACCCTGCTCTGACAACGCCTCAAAGAGTAATGAGCGCGAATCCCAGTCAGCAAGAAGCGACACGGTCGCTGCACGAATTCAATCCGGTACCTACACTTGAAAATCAAGCTCTAGCATATGGGCTTGGCATGGGCGAGATCAGAATGTCGGTCCCCATGTCGGTGTCCAATTCTCAGGCATCCTTTCCGGCTTCAACCCACGCAGCTGGGTCGGGTGGTTCGGGAGATGACGGAGGCGTCAACAAAAGCACGATGGATAGCAGACGGTCTTCTGTCGCGGGGTTCGGTCAGGGAATGGCGATGCAGATGAGCATGCTCAGCAGCTCTCAAGGCCCGCCTTCGCTAGACAGCCAAACAGCTTCGATCCCGCCGTTGACCATTACCACAGATAGTAATCAGGTCGAGGAGTTATCGCACGATTTGAGGGAGAAACTAAGTTTCCTGACAAAGTACGTGTCTCTGCGTTAAAAGGCGGAATTATAGCTGATATCATGGATTCTAGCTTGCAAAACAAGTTGACAGCCGCTATAAATGAAGCGCAGTTGAACCATCCGATGGCCGTTGATGAGTATTTGAGTGACATCAAGAAGGCCATCGTCAACAAGGAAAATGAGCCGAGGACACCATCGACTGCCGCCTCAGGTTCAGGTCACATGTCAGCGTTCAGTACAGGTTTGCAGCGTCAAGCGAGTCCCCTTGCAATGAGCCAGACATCCAACAACCGCATGGAGTCTGTGACACCAATCAATATCAGTCTCGCAGCACAGAATCTTCTGAACTCGAATGCACATGAGGCTTTGAGTAATGCCTTACTACCCAATAACGGAGGTCTACTGGCACCAGTCGAACTGTCAAGAGCTGCCAGCAGTGCCAAAAGATCCGCCCCCGAGTCGCCTATGATGGACGGAGACGCAGCTGCACAAAACAAGCATATGCGGTTAGAACAGGAAATGGAGGGAATCGAACCCCCTTCTATGCAGTCGGGACAATCACAGACTGGGTTACCACCGCAGCTGGTACACGCGCATTCCTACCCGCAAGCTGGCCCTGGTCAGCAACCGACGATGGCTGTTCCCATGAATGCCATGGCAACGCTTGCCGGGGCAATGGCTCAACACATCCCGGTGAACCCATCGCCACTTTCTCACGTCAGTAATGCGCCCCAAAGTATACCTTACGGTTTCGGACACCCGACAGGAATGCACGTCCCTGTTGACCCGTCAATGCAGAATTGGTCGACTCAGCATGTTGTGGTTGACGGCAATTACCCGATGCAATCGATGGCGCAAATACAGCAACCTCCAACCATATCGAGACGGGGTTCCATCGTAGATGGGCGATTGATCGCACCTAGACCTCGGGTTGGCGATGCGAGAAGCATAACTACAGGAGCGATACCCACCATGAACACTTTTGGAATGACCGCCATTCCCGCTTCACAAGCTGTCAATCCATTCCATCAACAACCTGGAATGGAAGATTTCGCTCTCGACGATGCCGAGCTAGATGAAGATTTAGACGAATCAGATGACGACGAAGGGCAACTGAAGCGTAGACCTTCGAAGCGGCGCCGAAGTTCTGATCAAGCGACATCGTCGGAAGGGACGCTGATTCAGCCACCAGACCTCATATCGGATGAGATTCGCGCAGAGTTGGACAAGATCATGTATGACTTTCTGAACGATATATGTTCTGACCGTAAGTTGTGGTCTCCGGCTGCGAATCTG
The DNA here is from genome assembly GCA_025758675.1 of Naganishia antarctica. Classification (NCBI taxonomy): domain Eukaryota; kingdom Fungi; phylum Basidiomycota; class Tremellomycetes; order Filobasidiales; family Filobasidiaceae; genus Naganishia; species Naganishia antarctica. Next base: position 13,705 of record JANGFJ010000013.1, read on the forward strand.
TCGAGTTTACCCTGAACTGCTGCTTCGTATCGGCCAGTCAACGCTACGGATGCGAAGGGAGAGCTCATTCATCAACCATTGATGAAGAAGAAGATGGACAGGCTTGATGCTTCGACCGACTTTAGGCCTTTTAAATTCAGGATCCAGGCTTTCACGAATGCCTTCTCCGAGTTGGTAAGTCGAGTGTAGGAACTCGACATATTTGCATCCATTTGCTGACCTGTTTCCACAGTTACAACGCAAAGGTATTTTGGAGGAGACTTTGCCTGCAAAAAAGATCAAGTCATATCTTTGGAACCAAAGACTCATCTCTCGCTTCAACGACGATGGCAAGAAGTCGAAATCGAAGGGCAATCATATCTGGAATGTCGATGCGAAGAGGTTACCTGACGGGCATTGGATCTTCCGACCTTTCCAGCGGAAAATCCATTTGCCAGAGCCGTTGCATGCTTGGTATGGGTCAAAGTTTGCTTGGCAGCCTAAAGTCTGGGATCCACAGGCGTCGACCAGCAACCTGAAAGTCGACTGGAGGTTTGAAGGCCTTCCCTCTTGGCTTGAATTCAAGGAGAATGTCAAAGGTCTGGAAGGCATTCCTATGGAGGGCGATTCCTCCGTTGATATAACCGTCACAGCAGTGGTACGTCCAAGTCCATTCTGATATCTTCACAGCCTGTCTGACTGGATCGGCTCTTTACCAGTTCCGCGATTCAAACGGAAAAGAGCTCTCAGTATCCACTCGATTTTTCCTTCCGGTGGGACACTTAGAGTCGAGGTAAGCAGTCGTCTCATTCGATGGAGTATCACGATTCCCTGTTAACGTATAATCTGTTGCTCCACACAGTAACGCAGCATCGACGACCACGCCAGCGGGTTTAATGCTGTCCGCCATGAATGCACCGGGCCAATCGGGCGGGTCGATCGGCGACACCGTCAACGGCGTTACAAATCCAGCGATGACCGAGATCAAGCAGGAACCAATACGGATGACGGACAGTCCGTTGAGAGACATCCAGTGAGTGTCATCTCCTCTTTGCCACCCGGTGGTGAGCTAATCCCTCCTGTGCCTAGTGATTCCATGACATCCTCATTTCACTCACAGGCATCTGGGATGAGTCATATGGCAAATATGGATCCTTCCTTATTTGATGCTGTCAACTTTGGACAATTGCAGATGATTGGCGACGGAAACTCGCAGATGATGTCTTCTGGCCTCTTTCATCATCCGCTGTCGGGCGAGACATTGCCGGCGATGACACAGACACTTCCGGTCCCCCTTGACCTTCTCGACATGCAACAACGACATACACATCAGGCACATCAGCAAGCCCATCAGCAGGCCCAACAACAGACCCAACAACAGGCACACCAGCAGCATGCTCATCAGCAACAGCATTCCCTGCTACAACAACATCAGGAGGAGGACCACCAACCATAGCTATGACGTATATCAGTCTTTGATATATACAGAGAGGAACGACAACTCACTTCGAGGAGCCTGCTTCGAAAGCCGATTATATCCTGCAGGCCCACCGGCACAATAGCAGCAAAGGTTGGAGGGCCAAGGTAAACAGACACCGCACGGAAAAGTGTGAAAGCGTTGTAAATACACTTCAGCTTGCGATAACCAGATAAACATTGCATAATGTAGAAATCCGCTTCGTATTGGAGGACAGCACAGGGTTGGGCATGGTCTCGATTCGGACCCGCCCATAGAGCAGGTAGGTGTTGGGTCACTCATGGGTGGGCACTCTGACCACCGAAGGGTCACTCCTCATCAAGGGCACTGGGGGTTTCACACATCCCCAGAAGCTCGGGAAACCCAGGGAAAAACCAACTCTGCCCAAGCGGCCCTGGCGCAATAAAAGGCGCGTTCAATCGGCCCTCGCGGAATTTGATCGATCAACGCCTTAAGCTGGCAGTTGTTGGGTGAATCACGCCCAACGTCACTCGTTCAAGTCGCCTTCCTGCTGATCTGTCCGATATCAGGTGCAATTGCATCGCTGAAGCCACTTTCCTTGCCGGGTGCGAGTGAGGCTCCCGATGTCCAGAGCAGTGCCTTTTTCCGGACGAGCTGCCGCAACTCTTAGCTCCACAACGCACAAGTCAGCAAAGGCCCCGGCGGACTCTGTGAATCGATATTTGAGAAACCTTCGGCTTCGAACGTCTACGTTTCGTGCGGAGCAACATGATCTTGGAGTTGGACCCGTGGACAGGGTTCGTCCCGAGAGTCTGGCTGTACGTAGAGTCAAAAGGCGGACTTTGGGTAACGGTGAAACTGATGAACTGTTTTTAAACCAAATTCAGTATCTTCGACTTAAACCCAGATCTCTGGTGCATATCCGGTCTGCTTCAAGTGCAAGCGCGGTCAGAGTCAACGACGAGGAAGAAATACAGGACTGGTATGATTGGAACCACAACTACCAGCTTCCGGCATACGTTGATCCGTATATTACATATGCTTTCAGCTCTGAGTACGACAGAGCTCGAAGACATGATATCGACGGAATAATGGTGGAACACAGCGTCGATGAACCACGAGGAAGCCGGAAAGAGATGGTATCCGCAGGCGAATCGTCTACAATGGTCAAAGAGGACCGGTCAAACCGCAAGGAGAACCCTGAAAGCACCGAGAAGAGCAGCCATACCACCAAGAAGAGCTGGGAGACAATACTCGCCGCCCTCCAACTTGACGTCAAAGCGGGATCTGTAGCCTTGAATGATTGCATAAAGCAAAGTGCCTTTGCTGCCATCCATCTTGCCGAAGCTCGCGCGACAGCCAAAGAGTGGAGAAAAATCCTCGACAGGTCACGCGAAGGCGTACATGCTCTCCGGTCCGAGCGCAAGTCGGTAGCTTTATCCGAATCGGCAACCCCTCTCCGGCTTCTGCAAGTGTTGGCGTCGATACACGTCGGGGAATCGACGAAAGCGTTGGGTTTGCTCTTCCGGCTTCTTTCCGATACGTCTTCCAGGATAACAAGACGACACATTCTGTCACACCTTTCGATGGCTATACAACGCTTATCCGAGCGGGAGCAACCTTCGGATGTGTTGGCCGCCTTGGCTCCTCTATTCGGAAAACGACACGCGCTTGGATGGGATCTCCCTCCAGCTCTGCGAAGTGCCATCATACAACTCAGTACCTCGATCGGAGACCCTATTGCCTGGCTTCAACAACAACTCGAGAAAGTCCAAAAAGTCACCCATATCGCAAAACGTCAATCCCTCGAACACGGAGTTGTGGAACTGATTCTCTTTGGCGTTCTCGACAATGCGTCTCCCCGGACGCTCTCCAACTTATACAACGAAATCCGTCGGTTCGACATTGTTCTGGGCAACTCAGCACTTGCGTCATTAGCCTCTAAGTTCGCCCGAGCGGATTTACGAGAGAAGGCCATCGCTATATATTCTACGATGGATATAGCGAGGGAGATGGATAACGTGACGACTACCATAGTGATCGGCATGCTACACGAGCTCGATATGATTAGCGAGGCGGCCCTTCTACTTGCGGAGAATTCCATCAATGTCGACCTCAAGCTGTTCTTGGACACGTTGAGTTACAGCGTAAAGCACCATCAGAAGGACGTCGCGATGCGGATGATATCGCGCCATTTTCCCCGTCTTTCCGAAGCTATTTCTGGCAGGGTGACGGTGGCGGGTCTGTCCAGGCGTGAACAGAAGGTGTTGAAGCGTCTGTTCACGTCGTCTCTCGCCGGCGAAGACCTCGAACAAGCGGACGTCGCCATGCAAACTCTGGCCGCTCATGGTGTTCCGCTAAAGACCGCCGAATATAATATTCTACTCAAAGCGTTCACGGTGCGCCACGACGCAGAATCAGCAAAGCGAATTCTCCATCAGATGCGTCGAGATTCGATCTCCCCGGATCGCATTACGTATTCGACGCTCATGTCGCTCTACGTGAACCAAAAAGATACGGCAGCAGCACAAGGAACATTTGACGAGATGCAAAAGGAAGGCATCGTTCCAGATGCGATCGCCTTTGCAACTCACCTCAACGCGTACATCGAAGCCGGAGATTGGATTAAAGCTTCGAGTATATGGCGAAATCTTCCGCGACATATGCAGACCGACCACAGCATCGTCAACCCCTTACTCAAAGGCATGGTCCTACTCTCAGCTCCGTTTCAAGAAGTTTACCGCATGTTTATCTCAGCATTTCCCTACCCGAGCCAAGCGGACCAATGGTCGTGGACGATCTTGATTCAATCTGCTTGCGATGGGGGCAATCTAGCCCGCGCTCGCGAGCTTTACCACGACTTCAAGCTCTTGACCCGGCAGAAGCACTCAGCTCTCCGCCTGGATCACTTCCTTTCGTCGATTCTCGTTATGGGACACATTCGTTACGGGGAAATCGCAACAGCCAAGCAGCTTTACGATGACATGCAGCGAGAGGGTGTCATAAACACCTCGGTCACCTATGCAGCTATAATCGACGCTGCACTCAAGGGTCGGTGGCCGATGTCTGCTGCCAAAGCCAAAGAATTGGCTTATCGACTATTGGAAGAGTCGACCACTCTGCACCGGGAACCGTACAAGGGTCGAGGGCAGCCAGTTGAAAACATAGTCGTGCCGTTAATCCGATCAGCCATGCGCAATGGCGATACTGAAGAGGTTGAGCGCCTTTTCAAGCTTGTCCTGGAAAAGGATACCCAGCCCTCCTTATTCTTATACAGTATGCTGCTGGATACGTACAGGCACGCCGACGAACACGATCGCGTGCAGCAGTTGTGGGACGCCATCTATGCATTGGCCCTCGAGCAAAAGGCCAGTTCCGGACCGGCCGACACTGACGACGTCACTGGTCGCGATCGCCGTCTTTGCATACCGCTATCGATCTATATCGATGCGATGTCCTCGGCGAATCGTCATCAAGACATTCTCCGCGTATGGTCTGACCTGCGTCAGAATGGCTTCGGCTTCGACGCACACAATTGGAATCATCTCGCTGTCGCTTTGATCAGAAGTGGAGATGTTATAAGGGCGTTCGACATTGTGGAAAACGTGTTGATCAAGCGCCAGGAGGAACTGGCATCCAGGCAATTTGCTGGTATTCGGTCTACGGCTAAGCATGAAAACATCTCTGCATTGGACCCAGTCATAGGCGGTAGCGCTTCGCCACTCGAAGAACACTTGCTCCTTGACCCAACTCAGCATCCGCCAAATCGGCGACATGAGTTCCGCAATGACGCCGTTGCCTACCGCGCGCTGCGTATGGAGCGCGCTTCAGTGGCGGAATCGTCTGGCCTACATTTTGACCCCAACATATTCGAACGATGGAGGCCTGCCGATATCATGTGGCGCCCTGCATACCTCACCGTAGCGGTACTCGACAGGACTTATGCGGATTTGGAGAAAGGGAAATCAATGCTGGCCCTTATGGCTGCGGAGGAAGAAGAAGCAGAAGCAGAAGCAGAAGCAGAAACAGAAAGGGAACCTCGATTAGGGGAAGCACAGTCTCGACAAAGCTCGCCAATAGCGTTGCTCGCCAAGGTCAATAGCAAGTACGCGAAAACAGTGTCTTTGATCATGTTGCATAGGCGAAAGCGGAGGGACGGCGATATCATCCGCCAGAGAGCGGTCAAAGGGCCTACATGATATATAATCAAGGTGTATCGTAGAATTATGGATAGCAGAGAAACCCATAATACATCATTTGAGGCCCGAACCAAAGAGCATTTTCGACTTCCGGCTTTCGCTTTGAAGTCGGCCAAATTGCTAGACTTGAGAACTTATGTATCGCATTACAAGTGTCTTTCATACCTCGGTACGTGACTTCTGGATCACAGGACGCACCCCAGCAGACAATCGACATCCGGACCTTACTTCTGCATCATCATCTTGACGAATTCGTTGTAATCCTGCGTTCATGGCAGAGGGTTAGACTATAGAGTGATCGGGCTGGTGGAAAGGACTTGCAATTTGACCATCACCGTCGCCATCAGCTTCACGAATCATCTCGTCAACCTCTTCATCGGTAAGCTTTTCGCCCAAATTAGCTGTTTGCAAGGCCAGAAATGGAAGTCTGCAACTCGCTTTAGCAGAAGGGCGTTAAAAAGTCCACTCACTCATAACGTGTCGGAGTTCAGCAGCAGAGATGAATCCGTTTGCGTCCTTGTCAAAGACCTATCCGCGTCCCATTGTTGAGTACAACGCGAAGGGGAATACCGCGTCCTCAAAAGTGAACGCACCTTGAAAGCCTCTTTGATTTCCTCTTCCGAATCCGTATCCTTCATCTTTCGTGCCATCATGGTCAAAAATTCGGGGAAGTCGATCGAGTTGTTCCCATCGGCATCGACCTGTTGCGTAAGTGTGGAAGTCAGCATTTGGGCAGTTTATCATGGTCAAAGCGACGTGCCTCGTTGACCATGTCCTGCAATTCGGCTTCCGTTGGGTTTTGGCCCAAAGATCGCATGACGGTACCCAACTCCTTCGAGGTGATAGTTCCATCTCCATCTAGACGGCCGTTTCGTTATATCAGCATGCGTTCGTAAGTAGGAAGGAGAAAAAGGTCTCCATGTTAAAACTACTCACCCTTGTCGAACAAGGAGAAAGCTTCCTTGAACTCTGTGAGAAACAATACGCACAGCCCAACACCTCAGTCAGCCTGCACATCCCCGCCGTCACTATGGCCTCTTCGGTAGGGGGAAAACTCTGCATACCAGCGATTTGTTCTAGCCGGGAAAAAAAGCACAATAAGATGAGCACCCGTTCCTTTGCAATGACGACCTTTGAAAGCTTTCTGAACATACCTTCTGTCTGTTATCGATTGAGCATGAAGGCAAGAGCGAGCGGGACGAGGTGTAAGTCTGACGGCATACACAATAATTCGACGAGAATCACGAAAAAGATGGAAATCTCGCCGGAGAGTTCTCGCTTACCAGTTGATCAGCCATTGTGCTCTAGATCGATTGATGTTGAGGGACAGTAGGTTGCTGAATAACACAATGTAGAACGATGTAGATCTGCGTATGGCTCTTGCCTGGTATACCAGTTTCGTTGTGAGAACTATTATGCCTCTCCTGACAGCATTCACCTTTCCCTGCGGCTGGTTCCGCTGCAGCTGCGGAATCAGCTGATTATGCGGATGAACGCGTCGCTGTGCGACCGAGTATGTGGGCTTGTAATATTTATATATATGGATGCATCTGGCAATCATGATCAGGACCAGATACGAACTAGATATAGTATATATTCAGGTAACTTGTTTGATCATCTCAACAGACGGGATGAAAAGCACAAGCTCAAAGTCTGGTTCGGAAACATAGATGGCGACCGGCGCCGCATGGAGCATGGCAGATATCGAGTGATGATTTGCAATCGCCTGACCAAGTCTCACTAGGTTTCGACCGTCTGCATCGTTCAAAGTCTGTATTACCGACAATCCAGCTTGTTCGACGTCCTTTCCCCCCTTTCAGGCCGGTCGCCGAGGAGGGATCGGGTTGACTGGGCGGAACGCTGTGCTCCTTATGGAATGAAGAGTCACGACGGGTGTTCAGGGAACCACTTTCGACATTATGGCAAATCGCAGGGCTCCGGTAGTAGAGCGATGCTAGCGGGGTGATAAAGCAGTAGTAAAGCCAAATTGATCTGTTAACAGGGATCGTTCAGCAAACGTGTTGGTACTGCTAGATTGGGCTGAGAAGGTCCCATAATGCCAAGCGTTGTAACCAATTCCAACACTTACGAGGATTCGCTTCATCTCCAGTTTGGATTTTGACGTCCACACGATGTGCAGATTCACAGCCGCCTTTGCATAATTGCGGGCGAAGTTGCTCCAGGGGCGACAGGGTCCGAAGGGGTGACCACTATGAGGTTGTACCCGGTGGCCGACCTGTTTACGCCGCCGTTCCCTCCCATTCTAGTTGCCGATGAGCGTTGTGCAATTTCCTGCCTTGCCATTTTCTCCGCGTGTGCTGCGTCATCCATCCAGGGGTTTCACCTCCTGCTTCAATGATTCTTGCAACTATTTTCCGACGCTGGTATTCCCTTCGAGATCGAATCAGCCTGGCGATCTGGTAGTTGAGAATTGAGGGAAAGATGGTCAGTGAGAGATTTCTGCGCATGGAGGACGCAGGCTCTTCAACCTACTTTGAAACCAGCAACTGCACCGGTCACCAGTAAGACCATGATAGCACAAGCGATGGTGACCTTGACGATTTTGGAGCTATCCGGGTTACTCAGAGGACGCGCTTCTGCAATTCCGCTGGTTGACACTTGTGAGGCTGTCGCTGTGCGTGTATTTGTGGGCTGAATCACCACGGGCGTGCTCATGAGACTGGACATGGTGGATAGGAGCGATTGCCGATGGGGAGGTCACGGTTACGGTTACCGTCTGCTCGAACGCGCAGCCTGGTTGGATGGCTTTCTCCTTCGAGCCGCGAATGGGAATATCGCAACCAGTGGTCGTGGGCTATCTAGCTGTCAGGGAGGCCCTGAAGCCGAATTCGACGAGAAGAAGATTATTTCTTGTATCGATAAAGGATGGTGACCGGTTGGGCTGAACGGAGATCTGCGCCATGTCCGCCTCGGGTAAAGTCGTCACCCTTTACCGGGCCGGCAGAGTGATGCAGCTGCATGTCGATTCACAAACACTACATACCACCAAATCCTGCTTGGGTTCCCGACGAGCAACCAGAGAGTTCGAGAGTTCCTCGTCCGCCCAAGGCCCAGAATGACGGATCTGTACGCGGCAACATCAAAGCACTTGCTGCTCCGCCAGTATCCCTCCGCGATATCCACCGTACACGCTCTTGTCAACGACCTCCGATCCCGTCATCCGTTCGTCTACAACCGGACTGAACGGCCAGCTTCGTCCAACACTCCGGCCCTCCTCGTACAATGGGAAACATATCCGTACTCGACCATTCAAGCTCTGAAACTACTGTGCACGGTGTATGTGTCGGCGTGGTCTGGTGGACTTAGTGGAACAGAATCACTCCGCAAGACAAAGACAGCTAGCACGGCTGGAGGAAAGAGACAAGATGGGGCGAGAGATGTCAGGTTGGAAGTATTAGCCAAATGCCTGCCTCCGAATTCGTCGTCACCCACTGCCATATTGGAAACAACCCTCGGGATCTGCTTGCAAACGCTCGTTTCGTCTCAACCCCCTCACTTGGGCCAAAACAAAAGCTTGGGCCGTACCGACGATCAGACACCGCCAGTTCTCGCTCTTCCGCCCTCGCTTCTCCTCACGTTTCTACTCGCCTGCATAAAGATCAACTCGTCAGCAGATGCCTCGAGGTCGACCTCGGCCCAGACGTCACGTCAAGATCATGGCGCAATCCCGTTTGCTCGAAAGCTGTTCGAGGATTGGCTGGCGATCCTTCCGGACGAAGTCCTGTATGCACTTTCACAAGCTCGACCGATGCGGACGCCACGGAGGGCAAGGAAATCGCCCGTCACGGCACCCCTGGATACGTCTACTTCATCCTTGGCCTCGAGCGTAGCATCATTGGATGGAGGCAATCCGTCAGACAGTTCGCCATCCGCGTCGACGGTTCTCGTCGACACACCTTCGTCCGATGAACAGGACCGATCCTTTCTCTTGCAGTTTAAAAAGGATTACCTGCGTCTCGTGGAGGTATATGTCCTGGAAGTCTTGCCGAGACAGGATGATTGGGATATCGCGAGTGATTTTGTGATGGGCGAGTTCGTAATGGGAGCCAAACGGAAAGAGGTCAGTCTATGTGATCGATGCGCAAAGCCAAGGATGGCCAACTGACGCGAGGTCCGTTCCCGCAGCAAATGCTTAAACGTCTGCACGACTCAAAAGCAAAGCAAATCGCGTCGTCGACTCGAGCTCGGCGGTCTTCCGGAAGCGTAGGTTGGGGAGGTGGTCCAGACGCAATGACGACGCTGTCATCGTCTTCCGCTGCTGAAGGGGGGGAAGACGTCGACGCGGATACTATCCTGGCTGGTGGAGCTGGAAGCCGGTCCATCTCTCGACGAAGCTCGGATGCATCTACAGAACGGACAGCTAGGCCATACGACAGGGCCAGTAGGCCTGGGAGGGGTCATGTGATAGCCAGCGACGTGGCGGAGAGTGAAGGGCGGGATACTACCCGACTTCAGGAACCCGCGGATGTACGGCAATCGCTCCGAGATGCATCCCAAATTACGGATAATGTCTCGTTGTCGAGCGCTCCCACTAGATCGAGCGCGATTCCCGAGCAATCCGAAAAGGGACCAGTCACTCGCGCTGTCTCCAGCTTTGCCGCGCTCCGAAGTCGAATAATCGAATATCTAGACGAACCTCTTTCGGAACCCCGCGATCCAGCAAGCAGAGCAAGAAACGTATCGGAGAGTGATGCACCTCGTGAGAACCCTAGGCGAAACCGAAGAAATCATACAACGTCAACATGGAGCATGCTGCAACTCCTCCGACCGAAATCCCTCGCTACTGTCGCCGTGCTTGTGATTTTGCTGCTCGCAGGCCGTCGATATCGTCGAAAGAATCGGCAGGGAGTAGCGGGCGACATAGCCGGCGATATGCCCTTGTGGTATATACTAGGAGCTCAATGGTGGAAAGATGCCTTGATGCTGGCTTGGCAGAAGCTTCGAGTGATGATCTCAATGGGGACAACGTTGACCTATGTGTGAGTGGTGGAGGGGGCTCGGGGTGGCCTAGCAGCAAAGCCCAGTGCGCGATATCTGTCATGGGGATCAGAAGGGATATATAAGATAGTATGCATGGTCTACAATTTGGTCTATCTATATCATATGATATCTATTGGGCGGATTCGTGCAAGCAAGACCTCTAATGCAATAGTCAGCTGCAGAAATGACATTCAGACCTCTAGAACGAGCGTCACGTTCGTTTGACTCCTTGGGCTCAAGCAAGTCCTCTATCCATCATCTATCATTCGAATTTCAATTTTGCTTGGTGGCCTTGACGATGACGGGGATCATTTCACCAGTCCCGAGAGAGAACGGGATGTGCGACAAAACGACCAAGAGCGATCGCAATGCACACGAGTGAGACGTGATGGAGACGTCTGGTGCGAGAAAAGAGTGTTTCATCCCTTAGGCTCCGTTGCAAAGCCTATTTTCGCTGCCAGGACTCACAAGTCTCATCATTCTCATCAAACAACTTCCACATGGCGTTCCTCAGCCTTTCTCTTCGATTCGCCTCTCCCTCTCGCTCATCTGATTGCGACCGTCAGCGAGGGCCCTGGAGTCTCAGAGTTCCTGCTTACGTACCTGTCTTCCACCAAGGGTCTTCCTCGAAGAATCCCTCTTCAAAGTCGTAATCGGGGAATCTTTCCATAAGGTAAGACTTCGATCGCCTCATGTCACAAGTGTGTTCTCCATAGATTTCGCGGATAGCCTGGAAGAAGACGATGATAAACCAAACCCGCCGATTGAAGATTTAGGGAGGGGTGGCGTACCTCCATAAAAATTGGTCGGTTGCCGTTCTTCGGTAATAAATCGCCGAAGCTTAACCTCATGGTGTCTGCGGTCCTGGTCAACGGACTGCAAAGCCAAAGCTCGGGCAAGGGAGCTCCCAGAGCAAGGTTGCGTTTCCAACCTTCTTGTACAGCCTGAGATGCGTCAAGCGGGCTGAGTTAGTGGAACGACGCAATATCTCCTTGAAGACTTACCAGGGCCTGTGATTGTCCCAAAGGCGTAAGCTCTGCATCGGGTCCCCAAACAATCTTGCCATCTCCGTTTCGTTTCGTGTAATCCAGTTCCCAGCTCTGTGGGCGTATGCAAATCAGAACCGGGGAGAACGACGTCTGAGTAGAAGCGATGGCGATATACGTACCACTGGATCGTACTGATCGGCTCCGTAGTTGTGCCATCCTTGGCCGTGCCTGCCACAGAACAAGACCTTGTACTGGACGTTCTCGGGAGCTTCTCTTTGAAGCTCTGGTTGAGCGAATGAGAGGTCGGTCAGAGCAATCGCTGAGCAGCGTGCCGGGAAAGGGAAACTCACTATTTACGGCCTCCTTGAACTTTGCCCATCGGTCAGGCGTCTCATCGAGCAAGCCAAAGCCAGTTTGCAACTAACGGAACGAGGAAAAAGAGATTGATGGCTGAAGTATGCTGGCTTGTTTCGTGACGTACCATTTCTTCAGGCGTGAGCTTGTGGGACGCTTCATCGCTCTGTCGGAAGAGACCTTGAGCGATCTTCAAAAGGACGAAGGGTGTTAGTCTGCACGATCTGTCCTATTTTTCCAATTAGACGCACCTCAAACTTCCAGGGATCTTGACTTTCATCCCGGTTATCCGGCACGTCATGCGTCGCATAAGCAGCAAAGACAGCTCTGATCCTGTCATCGGCTCCTCCAGGCTTGTAGTCGAGGGCGTTACCTTTCCTGTTCGCCTTGTATTCCGCAACAGCAGCAGCGAGATGTGGCGGGAGTTGAGTGAAAGCCTTGGAGGCTGACGTCTCGTTGGGGTTCGAGGGTTCTTGAGCAAGGACGCCGCTGGATAGAGTCATTTTGGATATATGGCAGTAACAGGATGCTTTCAACGAACGGTGGATACTATGCGAGTGATATATACCGGGGCTGTATCAGCATCAGGACTAGCATCTCGTCCATATTCCGGCAGTATTCCAACCGCTTTTCAACGAGTCAATAAGGGCGATCGGCGATCCAGTCATCGCCGGGGCTTGTGGCCTTTGCCGCAATATGGCGGACCAAAGCGGCGGTATCTGCGGTTGGTAACCAGCTTGGTAACCTCTTGCAAGGTGTCACCATCCGTTGTTCAAACTGTTGGCAACTCATAGGATGGAGTGGACATGTCGAGCGAGAGAAAGTCAATTGACAGAACGTTTGGCAGATGGTGCAAGTCGCCAACAGGAATGGAAACAACGGACGCGATAGCAAAGCAAATGAGAACAGTGTTCATCATATATATGTAAAGACCAAATGTCCTAAATAACAACAATCAATGCTAGTCTAAAGCAAGGGACTGATCAGGAACCTCGCTGCAAAGTAACGACATAGACAGCTTTGGGTGCGTTGAAGATCTCGACTAGATGGTAGTGCGGGCGAGCGAAAAGCGAAGGCTGAAATGGCGTGGCGCAGAAATGCAACCGGGGTGTGGATGTGGTCGATGGATGGTTCTACGTTTATTGGCCGAAACCGTAGAGGGTCTTGCCCTGTCGCTTCAAAGCGTAGACAACGTCCAAGGAAGTAACAGTCTTTCGCTCTGTGAAGGAAATAAACGGTCAGCAAGATAAAAGTGCTGCACGTGGAGGTGAATACGTACTGGCGTGTTCAGTGTAGGTAACAGAGTCCTTGATGACACCTTCCAAGAAGACCTTGAGCACACCTCGGGTCTCTTCGTAGATCAACCCGGAGATTCGCCTGAGAAGAACGAGGTAGGAGCGATAAGCAACGGAGTTGCAAGGTATGATCGAGATGCAACACTTACTTCACACCACCTCGTCGTGCCAATCGTCGGATTGCGGGCTTGGTGATACCCTGAATGTTGTCTCGTAGTACCTTTCGGTGTCGCTTGGCTCCACCCTTACCCAGACCCTTTCCACCCTTTCCTCGACCGGACATTGTGTGTTGTTTGTTGTTGGGGTGGTGGTGGGGTGTGTCAACGGGGGGCTCGAGAGCTGTTGATGAATATGAGGCTTGATGAAGAATAGAAGAGAAGGTAAAGAAGGGAAGAGCAATCTGAAGAGAGTTATATAACAAGTTGTTGCTAGGTAGACTCGCTGCGACGGTGAAGCTGACGTGAGCCCGAAGCGAGTCTATGTGAAACACTCGCGCCCGAATCACGCCCATCAACGCGTAGTCAAGAATATCAGCCTCGCCCACGGTCTGAAGCTCGCGATGGGAAAGATCAGGTCACGTGCGGCTTTCCGGGCAATCAGATTAAACACTCGTAACATCGTAAACAAGACGCGCACGGCGCGTCAGATTCGTCAATCTGGGTGGCTGCTCCTCTTTGATGTGCGATACTGCTATCATTCGAACATGGGCACCTCGCACATGAGGAGACGTGGTCGAGGTGATTGCTGTCGAATGGCAGCTGCTTGTCTCCTGTGATACTGTCATCGCAGGATTGAACTCAGCATCCACCCACGCTACTACCTTCACGATAATACAATGCGTCAATGCGACTGTCTACTGTCATGTCTGGCGGCTATGCAAAATGAGATTCAGCCCGGTTCAGCCCAGTCCAGCCTTTCAGCATGCATCGGCGTGCGACGATTCAATAGGCCGGTTGTCGCTGTTGCATGATGCTCATCGATGGCAACTCGCGGCACCCGGGACATCATGTTAAGCAGCTACTTTTGCAGGACGACACCCTTTACCGAATACTGGCGAGAACAGGCAAATTCAACCGACCATTAGCACTCTGAGATCGCGACTTCCCTTTCATCTTACACGCCCTCGTAGTTGCAATGTGTATGGCAATATACCAGATGATACTATATGCATTGCATGAAAAACCCATGCGACAGTCTACGTTATGTCTACCAGCCAGCAGGCCCTTCATGCCCAGGTGAGCCTGCGGAACTCGTCGGTAGCCTCGACCAACAACTCGAACGTCTTCATTTCTCGAGCTGAATGTCCCGCATTGGGTACGACTCGGAGCTGAGATTCCGGCCATTGCTTGTGGAGGTCCCAAGCGGTCTTGAACTGGAAGGCAAGCATAGAGGTGTCTTAGCGTTCGGGACAGCTTGTGTGCCCACGCAAAGGCTCACTGGACAAACGATATCGTATCGTCCTTGTACGATGATACAAGGGATGTGCTTGCTGTAATAACACCCTCTGTCAGTGGGATTTCGAGTACTCTGCTCTGCCTCGGAATGGACTCACATCTTATCCACGTTCTCCTTCTTGAGCAATTGGCCTTGTTCCATCCAGCCCTACGTACCATGAGAAAGGCGCGTTAAGCATCTCGTTCTAACTTAGGTCAGCGTCGCACCCACCTCGTTAACAAAGAAATGATTCTCAATTCTGGCAAAAGCGCTGAGAACAAAGGTTTATGTTTCCGCAGACAACGACCCATACGGTACAACTTACTTTGCCCAGGTATCCTGAGCCGCTTTCGCAACGTCGAGCGGGTCGACGATCAACTTGGAAGTCGCCATCCTAGAAGGTGCACCAAACAGATGGGTCAGCAACAAAACCTCCATCGGTAGCGGACTTTCGATGTTACTCACTCCCATTTGGACCAAGCTTTAGCGGCATTGACTCTGTTTCGCGAGGTACTGTTAGGGAAGACGACACTTTATCGAGCAAAGGCGTACCTGATATCGTCATCTTCCGAGTTTAAAAGCTTGTGGTAAGCTTTCACCATATCACCTCGTTCGTTCTCTGGAACTGGCGCGAGATATTCCTCACTGCCAGCGAGAAGGCGAGTAAGTCGGCGTTGCTTGGCTAAATGACTGGTGGGTCTGCTCACAAGGCTTCAGGGTGAATATCTAAAGGCACAAGTAAGGAAGGTAGTATTAAGTTTGGCTTGCCCCTGTAGATGCTATAGCACTCACGACTTGAACCGTTCTGGTAGAAGAAATCCAGCTCTGTCTTTCTAAGCGTAAATATTCCTCCTGGAAATCACACATAGATTAATGCGTGTCTCCGACTGCGACAGGCTGAAGACCGACGTACGCAATACGAGACCGACGACTCGCTCAGCATGTTTCTAACGAGTCGCGCATCACCGTCAGTCCATCCGCAGTACACACCCATAATTTCAAGAGACGACCTACTTGACTATACGCTAGAGCCAAACAACTTCCCCAACTTCCTCCAAAGACTAGCCATTTTGCGATGCCCAGTTTCTCCCTCAAGCGCTCGATGTCGTCGACTAGAGATGAACAAGGCGTCAGACCTGTATGGAAAGCAGGTATGAAAGACGCTCGCCTAAATCCCAGGTCGTGCTATGGTGGGAAAGAAGCGTGAATATCGATTACAATACAATCCGAGTTTAAGTACTCACTTCTCCCTAAGATCGGCGGAAGGAGTAGATCTGCCAGGCACAACGTCAGAATCGTGTGACGCCTTACGCCCAATGACCACGGCGCCTTAACAACTCACTTTCCACTTCCGCGTTGGTCGAACAGAACGATCCTGTAGAACTCTGAGTCAAAAAAGCATCGGTCCGTGGTACTGATCCCGCCCCCGGGTCCGCCGTGGAGGAAGACAACAGGCTTTCCGTTTGGGTTACCGCATTCCTCGTAGCTGTCATGCGGGGAGGACTCGGCGACAATTAAAATTACCGCAAGGCCGTGTTGGCGCAACGAACTCACTATAGCGTGTGGATATCCGACACCTTCAATTCTCCAGTAGAGTAAGGATCGATTGATGGATAGGCCTTGGACATCGTGGAACTGAACTCGGTGAAGGATCTGAAGTCGATACGTTTCTGTTTCAAGGGTGTTTCAGATTGGTTCGAAGGCGCTTTGACTATTCCTCATAATCGGGAGCAGCGTGGAACAGCTCAAAGTCGACTCGGTCATATCCGACGAGTTTTCGAAGCTTAATCAACGGCAGTATCGCTACTTAATCGGTGAAGGTAGCTGTGACGAGGCCAAGAGGAGCTCTGTGAAGGTGCGTCTGCTGCTATATTGAATGACTATATGTATAAATCACCAGGGCTGTGTTCAGATACTCGCTTGCTTGTGCCCATCCTTATTATAAACGGCAGAATGGTACAGCATTCTGTTCATGGGATAGGTTGACATGCACATAAGATTATGAAGATCAACGACCGATGAAGCGTAGCATGTGATCTTGTAGACCTGGCTGTTTCGACAATCTCTCGTCGTCGTGTGCTTTGCGCTTCGGCCCCTAGCTTGGTCCAGATGTTCGCCTCCTTGCGGTGAGATTGTTACATCCTAGTTCAAATGACAGTACCCACGCCGCCCGGGTCTGCCACCTTATTCCTCGTACCACTTTTGTCCATATCGCTCCATCGGTTCGCTATCTATCCATCTGTTGACTGCATCAATCATCGTCCACTATAAACATGTATGGGGACGACGTCAGCGAAGACCTACTGTTGCGGTCGGCCTGAATGACTTACAAGAAGACCGTGAGTCAAAACTGAACGCATCATCGAGATCCCCAGCCTGTGTCGAGATTGTCATGAGCCGAATACGTTGTGGCCGCCATCGTCGAACTCACCCTCGGTATAATCTCGATATGCCAACCAACAGTGGCTGCGGATGGGCTTCATCTCTTCCTCGTACAAGTCTTGAAAGCTGGATCAAGAACGGTCTGCCTTTTAGGCCTGATAATACCCGTTGTTGTGTCCGTGTCTATGAGAGGGAATTAATCAGCGAGGCAACGGAAGTCGCGCCTGGTAGACTTGATTACCTTGATAGCCTACAACGCAAAAGGTCAGTAAGGGTCCGAACATGCCTAGGTCGCGTGCGTAAAGGGTAATACTAAACTTACGTCTACTGGATATATTAAAGCCCAACTGGTGACTCCGGCCACTGCACCGGCAGAGAAGGGTATCAAGCTGACCGGTAACCATCTTTTCGCCCAATCCGGAACCGGTCCTTGCTTATCCGTCAAGGGGTCTCGTCCCAATAGATACCGAAATACATCGTATTCCGCAAAGTACAGCGCCGTACCAAGCGTGTCTCGCACTTGTAGCACTAGATGTCAGACTCTGGCCATCGGTCGAGGACTGCAACATACCTGAATGCAATTTGAAACCAGCCCAGAGACCTGTTATCCCCTTTTCCCTGTAAATATCCTTCACGGCCGTCCAAGTGCCAGGAGGCTTGTAGTCCGCCATCAGATCCCTGCTAGAGTGCAGCAGAGGATCGAATTTCTGACCCATCGCCAATACCCGTAACCTCTCCGACCTCTCTAACCTGTCCCTTGCAATCTGATATTCGAGTTGTCTGCGCACTTTGACGAGCTCGAATGGACAGGACCCTATACTGACGACGGCACCTGATGCCGCACCGGCGATAGAAGATGTCAAGGCAACATTTGTGATGGACGGCGTCGAAAATAGTCCGAGTCCTGAGCCACTCTGCAATGCTCGAGTGGCTTGAGCTGTTATCGAAGATGTCCCTGTTGATATCCTCTCTTCACCATCCAATCCAACGAATCCATCTATTTGATTTACTGGTGCGCCGTTATTGACGTAACGCTTGGTCGAGGTATATATCGTGAATGATATCGATCTAACAGCGGCGATTGTGATCAGCGGTAAAGGGAAACCTCTCCATAGTCCTGCGATCCCTTCCTCTTTGACGACGTCTGCAGCTAATCTTGGCAGCGATATGGGTTCTCTTGTAGATTGAAGCCGCGATTTCAGAGAGTCCAACTATAACGCAGTCGGACAGGTGATGAGTACAGCTTTGCCAAAGGCCAAGAGCGGAGAAGCGACATACCGGATAGCCTGTAAAGGTAGACGCCAGTGATGCTGTTCCTGCTGCAACGACCTATTGAACAGTTGAGGGAATTGTGAGCGGTGCCCCCTCTGTCTGATATCCTGCGCGCCTACAGTGTTATGGCCTGATTCACGCGCTCTGTCAGCAAGGTAGTTCAAGAAGAGAGGGCCGCCAGCACTCACGCTTCATCCACGCATCTACA
Source organism: Naganishia antarctica (assembly GCA_025758675.1). Lineage (NCBI taxonomy): Eukaryota > Fungi > Basidiomycota > Tremellomycetes > Filobasidiales > Filobasidiaceae > Naganishia > Naganishia antarctica. Next base: position 32,256 of record JANGFJ010000013.1, read on the forward strand.
TCCTTCAGCCACAAGGGATTCCCACGTTCGCTTGCTGCCATCGGACATTTGCCGTCTAGGCGAGTCGAATACTGGAATGAATGTGCGATGACTACGCCTTATAGGTAGTATGCTGATCTGAGTGGTTTGTGTATGTCAAGAACTATGCCTTGCTGCATCATTGAGTCTGTCGTTCAGTTGCGTTGGATTTTGACACATCGAGCACCAACAAGCGGGAATGGTGATCGGAATGTCTCACACAGCGGGACAGACCCCCATTTTTTCGGACTCCAGCGGCGCCGGAGATCAAAGTGAAGAGGAAATCCACAAGCGGATTGATTTCCACTAATTATACCGAAATCTCTTGGACGGTGAAAATTCATCCAAGCGAGACTCTTATTTTAGGTGCAATACCTATTGAAAGTGCAGAGATTCCCGCCTCGAATCCGAGGCAAATCGGTGTCGCTATCTGGCGAGAATGCGACTGAAAAGCCTGTAGGCGATGATGTTAATCGTAGCAGAATCTTGATGGCGAGCGAATCGCAGAATCGTACGCAGATGAACGTCTTCTTCGAACTACCCATCTAGGGGAAAGCTCTGCGCCGAACACCGCATGACTTGACGCAACCAGATACCTGAGCGTGCTTGAACGTTGAAAAACCCGACGTTAGCCAGCTCGTTAGCCTTCTGTGCATTCAGGGAAGTCCGAAAATGGGTATATTTCCAGTCTAAAAGTCCGTGGGTAATCGGGGGGTCCGCTTCGCTATGTTCAGGGGGTAATCGGACGGAAATCCGAAAGCGGCTCCAAATTAACTCGAGCGGAAAACGATGAGTACAATACGAGTGAGAGAGTGAGAGTAATAAGCGGGCAGACAGCAAGCAGTCAGGGAGGTGATGAGTGATCTGGAGCTTGTCCCTGACGTTAGATAGGTGTATCAAGATAGTAGTGTTCGGCTTCTGGCTGAAGACGTCTCGGCGCCGCTGAACGTTCACAATCGGGATTTAGACCCTCATGAGACATCTTCAACAGCGTATAGACTCATATGGACCGATGATCTCCACTGATCGCCGTCCTGGCCTATGCATGTTTACACTTATTCCTACCCCAAGATCATGAAACCTCCATCGGCACCGACTCGCTACCGTTCGCACTAAATGCGGTCCCCATGGGCTGACCAGCGCCATTGCTGCTTGTCGGGGCTCCAGTCTCGCCAAACATCATCAAGTCCTGCTGCTCTTCGATGAACGCCAAGCTTCGTCCGACGTCGGTAAAGTACTTGTATGCCAGGCGGAGGTCCTGCACGGCTACCTGGGAACCTCTTCGTCGTTTCGCGACAAGACTCGAAGGCGCGATGAGGTTGAGGGCGTATCTGAGCGAAGTTTGAGAACCGATATGTGTAAGAGCGTCCAAAGCACTTTCTTCAAACGTCACGTCTTCTTCTTGCGCTCTAGAAGCGAGGAAGTCAGGTGAGTGGAGTGCTGCAGGGGTTCTCACGAGCACGACAGACTTACCGCACTTTGATGATATGCTTGATATCATCGAGCTCATATTTCTTCGTGCTGATAATCAACACTCGATCCAGAAGATCCAGCGGAATACCGTGAGGAGACATGTACTTTGTGCCTCGGATTTGAGTTATGCCTCGGTTCGAGGCCATTACCACCAAAGGAGCAAGTTCGGATTCCAATGCCCGGTTAAGGAAAGAGAAGCATTCGATGTCGAGCATGTGAACCTCGTCGATGAAAAGGACCTGAGGGATTCCACCAAGGTCAGCCTTGAGTGTTTGGCCCTGAGTGGGCAGACTTACACCTGGCACAATCTCGGCTTTGCCCTCCTCTCTCCATTCAGAGACCTTGGCATTGATTTGTTCTCGCAATTCGGGCTTGATCTCTCCAGTGTCACCTGCGAGAGCTGTCAGTCAGGTCGGTCCCAAAAATGTGAAAGCAACATCGCTTACCAGCGAATAGAGCCAAGAATCCCTGAGTTTTACTGTTAATGACATCAATCTCGTGTAACGACACGGTGTGAACGACTTCCTTCCTCGTCTGCAGTTCTCCATCCGGACATTGCACGAATTTGGTCTACAGGTGGTAGAGGCGTTAGTGTGGTTTACATCATTTTGAACTGTTTCACTTACGTCCGCACCGAGAGCGTCATAATCCCTAGCTCTTCCGTAACTGCGTCCCAATTTCGAGATTCTGCCCGATGTTTTATCTATCTGGATCACATCTCCGGCCAGTACCTTTTCCTTTGTGAGTTGATCGATCATCTTGGTACCCAAGTCGTATATCGTTTCCATGTCTGTTGTTTTGAGAGTCAATCGTCCAGTTTTCGTGGCCTATGCGACAACGAAGTTTAGGTCTCAGCGCATTCCCACATCCGTCAGCGAGATCACTGACACCTGTGACACTTCGATCAACCTGGATTTCGACAACCTCTCCTTCGATAATCTCTGTTTCCTCCTTAATCCTGACACCTATCGACCTCCTGAAGGCTTGAGTAAGGGATTCTGTTTTGGACATCTTGATTCGAAATCAAATGAGCTGACATTCCTGACGAAAAACGGCCGATAGATCGACTCACTTCCAGACTGTAGATTTCGCTACCCGTCAACGTGACAAATGGCACATCAGAGCCCAAAGTCATGGCCATGCCCATCGCGATTGCCGTTTTCCCACTGCTCGGTGGACCGGCCATCAAAATTGATCTACCAGCAATCTTTCCTTCCTGTACCATCTTCAAGATAATTCCTGCTGCTCTCCTTGCAGGGCCCTGACCGATCATTCCTTGAGACGATGCTCTAGGCTCCAAGTTTTCATCCAACCCGAGGCCGTGGATATGAGAGTGGGCACCTGAAACACCAAGAAATATCAATTCTTCCAATCCAGGGTTGTGGGATGTTCAATGAGACCGACCTATCCTCTCCATTTTCGTGACATCTTTGAGAGTAGCTGATGTTGTTGCAATATTGGCCGTCTGGCAAAGACAAAGGCCATCAATGATGCGGGATTCGAGGAAAGAGGACAAGGGGGCTTACCATGCTGACTTTTGCTTTTGGCGATGGATGCAAGTGTTGTTTGTTGCGCTGGACTTCTGAGGATTTCGTCCGACGTTCACGATGGATGCACAAGAGTATAGGGTGCCCTTTGAGTTGCCGGTATATCGATCAGAGAAAAGACCAAGGTGCACTGCTAATCGTGCATCCCACATAATACTCATCTGCTTCTTGGTCCTGGCAACACGTGACCGCCCGTGCGATCGCCCGCCCGCTAGCCCGCCCAACACCTTCATCAACCTTGTCAACTATCAGTGTTGTACTTTCTGATGTCCATGACGCCCTGAATCTTCATCCTGCTCGGCTCGGGGCTTCACTGCCTATCACACAACATCCTAACCACGGGCCACCAGCTTCTTCGCCAAACATCAGCATGACCTCGATGGAGAACGTCAACATGGACGAACCCGGTCCCTCGAGGCGTGCCGTCGACGGAAATTTGGAAACCAGGAATGGCTCGACGTCCAATCCCCCAGTCTTCATACTTCCTCCTGATCCATCAGAGGCGAAAGCCAAGAGCGCCAATTTCTCCTACGTCACTGCAGAGTCTCGACAGGAACCACGAGACATCAAGGATTTCCCTTCATCAAGAAAAACTGGAGTCGTCTACGATGCTCAGATGATGCTCCACGCACCGCTGAACTATAACCCTGACGTCGAGTGGGAACAGGCTCTTGATGACGATCCCGAACATTATCTAGCATGGCATCCCGAGGATCCTCGAAGGATTCAAAGAATATACGACTTGTTGCAGGAGAAGGGCTTGACAAAGCAGATGTTGCCATTGCCCTGCCCGACAGTAGCGCCATTGGACGTGCAACTAGTTCACTCGGAACATTTGTGGAACAAGGTAGAAAAGACTCAATGTAAGCGCGAATACTCATATATAATCAAACTATGTAATATCGATCCTATTCTCACGAGTACTATCATACAGATGAAACCAGGGACGAAATCCTGAGTCAAGTGGAACTGTACGATTTGAACTCTCTATACGTCAATCAACACACGTCGAGAGCTGCTAGTCTTTCATGCGGAGGTGTCGTCAGCGCCGCCAAAGCCGTTGTGACGGGCAAGGTGAAGAATGCGTTTGCGATTGTGAGGCCGCCTGGGCATCACGCAGAGCCCGAATGCTGCATGGGTTTCTCCTTCTACAACAATGTTGCGGTGGCTACTAGAGTGGTGCAGAGGGATCTTGGGGTGAAAAAGGTGTTGATCTTGGACTGGTGGGTCGTTAAACTGTCGCTCAAGGTTTTACTGTACTGATGTGATGTTGCGATTTTCAAGGGATGTGCATCACGGTATGTTGTTTCTCGCCCTTACTGACTTCAGAAGCAAGTCGCTGATTAACTCGGTCTTAGGGAACGGCACGCAAAAAGCCTTCTTTGATGATCCTAGTGTGCTATACATTTCGATTCACCGTCATGACGGGGGGAGCTTCTATCCTCAGTCAGATTTCGGTGCCCTGGAAGTCACGGGTTCCGGCAAAGGTGAAGGGACGTAAGTTGAGTCTGGATCTACCCTCTTATGTGTGGCAATTGATCACGTGGCCCGCCGGGTGCAATAGGAGCGTCAATATCCCTTGGCCAAAACGAGGATTCGGTGACGCAGACTACCTGTACGCTTTCCAGAAAATCATCATGCCCATCGCGTATGAATTTAGTCCGGAACTGGTCATCAGTAAGTTCCGGGCGATCATGAAGTGCCGCTGCCAATACTGACATCTGAGTATCTGACCCTGTTGCTTTCGTGCAGTTTCCGCAGGTTTTGATGCGGCGGATGGGGATACGCTAGGACAATGCAAAGTGACCCCTAGCGGCTACGCCCACATGACATATATGCTATCAGGTCTCGCTGAAGGCAAGCTACTGGTTGCGCTTGAGGTATGCACGATAGTCCATTGCGCCATCCGTATAATCTTGCTCACCTACACCATTTTCCTCTCAGGGAGGGTATAATTTGGAAGCCATCTCGAAATCCGCGGAAGCCGTCGCTCGCGTCTTACTGAGTGAACCTCTTCCGGCGCTTGGCCCAATGCAAGCCAGCGACATTGCGACCGAAGTCATGTATCAGGTGGCCAAGATACAGAGCAAATATTGGCGCTCAATAGATGTTCCCGCTTGCTTGCCTATCGACGGTGAGTTGCTTATTTTCGCCGAAGTCGCTTTCATGTGGTGCTCAGCGATCGCTTGATCAATAGAAATTACCGCCAACCCGGATAAATACAAGGTCACATTCATACCGGGTAGGTGCTTCCTCTTTTCAATGGTATTCCCAGATGCTGAGATATACACCCGTAGACATGATCAAGGTTCACCGTGCACATCATCTATACAACAAGTATGGAATGACATGTCTGCCTTTCGCTTTGAAGGAATTACAAGCCAAGTTCCCGGAGCAAGTCATGAACACGTACGTTTGTCTACTCCGGTTTGTTCATTCATGTTCCACATGTTCTGATTTCCTCGCTTCTTGCCTCACAGTGGCAATACCTACAGCGCCAAGACTCTGGTGTTGTTTGTGCATGACTTGTGAGTTGTCGTAGACAAAGAACTTTCCGAGGACTGCAACCCAAATTGATAATATCGTCGCCATTTTCTCTTCAGTGGAAACATGTTCACAGAAGGACAAGCAAGGTTGCACCATCACCCAGATATGGAAAAGACAGCGATTGTACGTTGGATTCTCGCTTGTCAACAATAGCGCCTGTTTCAATACTGCAATTACTCCCTTGCGTACAGCTCAGCACGAGCGACAAAGTCGTCGATTGGGTCAAGTCGAGAGGTTACAGCTTGATCGATGTAAACGTCCTCCGAGCTCTACCGACGCACCGACTCGTAAGAAAATATGACCTTGACCTTTTCGGTGCATCCCTTGACATCTTGCTATTCGACAGGAAATGGAGTACAGGTTCAACAAAAGCGCTAATCAAGACGAGTATGCTCCGATTCTGGGGTATACAACAAAATTCCATCCGGATGGCTTGGTTTCCGAGACAAAATTGCTAAAATATATTTGGGACAACTATATCCAGTAAGTGTACATATATGACACGGCTCCAGACGTGGCTGAATGTGCCCCTTGCATAGGCTGACAGATGCCGACAACGTGATTTTCATCGGCCATGGAACAGGTTGTCAGGCTCTCATGTGTTTGATAAATGAGCGAGGTTAGTCGCTTGCCGCAATCAGCCTGGGTATGTTGCAGCACTGACTGACTATGAATACCCTTGTTTATCATTCTCAGCTATCGAAGATCAGGTGAAGATGGTGATCCAAGTAGCGGGTATGAACACCTTGGTGAAGCCAGATCCACGCCAAGACGATAAGATCATTTGGTTCCGACAAGTAAGTCTTTGTCGGACTTCGCGCCCTTCTGATATCGCTGTGTGCGACTGACACCCCGCCCGGCGCTTGATAGCACTCCTTGTTATACCTTCCCCAGGATCACCCGGTGATGGACGAAAAGGGAATGGAGAAGCGGCTGAAGACGCAGGTGTTCACATTCCGTAAGCTGATGCGACCTACGCATATAAATATTCCGCTCATCGCTGTCTCATGATCAACCCAGCGAACACCAAGCCAACAGATATAATGAACAAGGCGTTCCCTGAATTTACCAAAGCGATCGCTGAAGCATTAGGTGAACCAGTACCAAAAGAACCCTCACCTAGCGTTGTGTCGAGCGCTGCAAATGGTGTGAATGGCGCGTTCGCTACAGCCTCGCAACGAATCGGTGCTGCTGTATCTGGTGCTGCTTCAGCAATAGCTTCAGCAGTCCAATCTACGATGCCCAGTGGACGGCAGTAGGGGGTTGTTGGTGCAGATATGGCGGGTGTAGCGACGATTCGGTAGTATCCATATCTTATGTGCATTGCCACCGGGTTGTAATTCCGCCTCATGATTCGGCTGTCACATCAGATCCATTGGAGGAAGGGAACCCACATCTAGAGGGAGGTATTACGCAGTTGACATTCACTAGATTTTGCGGACATGGAATGTGGATCCTTCGCGTCGCGGGTTCTGCATTCGACATACCATACGCATGAGTCGTCACCTCGTCACTCTTATGACTACTACGTCTGGTAAATTGTCCTAGTGGTAACTACGTCGGGATAACGACAGAACTACGACAGACAACGTAACGCCCGGCGCCAGCGAGCACGAAAGCACGTGCGGAAGCAAAAGTGATTCGTGCTTCGTCATATTATCTAGGGACGCTGCTGCCATGCTGCTAAGGTGTTCTTTATCAGGAAATCGTTACCATCGCTGGGCTAACAACTCAATCATTAACATTGCCTATCAATCGTGCCAAACGAACCGTCGTCCTCAGAACATCTACGAAGATCCAGGACACGTCATGTCGGCAGAAATGGGTAAGATAGATACGCATACTCAATATCCCTCTGAAGGTTGCTCATGTCTTCTCGCCCATCCAGGATCCGTTTTCGCCTGCAATCCAGCGACAGGGCGATTGGCTTCGACAAAGCTTGGCTGCGACCCCAAGGGAGAGAAGATTGTCTATGTCAATGGGAGAACGGTTGTTGTGAGTTCGCTCGAGCCCGATTCGTTTTCGCGAGGTCGTTGACGCAGACTATGTAAACTGTGCCATAGATAAGGGATTTGGTAGTAAGTCATGGTCGGATACTCGAATGCTTATCGGAGAAGCTCAATCACTCTATGACTTGAAGGATCCAACTAAATCCGTTACCTATTCTCGTGCGTAGCATGCGTAAGTTGCTAATGGACAAGGCTTGACTGATCGCGTGTGCTCCACCAGAACACACACAAACCGCCACGGTAGCCCGAATTTCTCCTTCTGCTTACTACTGTGCTTCAGCAGATGTAGCTGGCAACGGTAATATATATTCTCTTACTCTGCATCTGAAGCTTCATATTAATAGCGGCTTATACAACATTTAGTCCGGATATGGGACATCGCGGGGTCCGATCAAGTTTTAAAGCTCGCTACAAGGCCTCTGGGTGGCCGAATTAACGATCTCTCTTGGGACGGCGAAAGTAAGCGGATTATCGCTGTGGGAGATGGGCGAGAACGGTTTGGCGCGGCGTTTCTGGCAGATTCTGGTTCCTCTTGCGGGGAGATTCAGGGGCATTCAAAAGTGGGTCTTGAATCTGCAACGATCTTGTGGCATCGGCTGACATAACTGCAGGTCATTAATGCAGTTAGCATAAGGCATCAGCGGCCTTTCAGGGCTGTCACCGCCTCTGATGATGGAGCAATCGTGTTCTTTAACGGGGTCCCCTTCAAGCACGACAAAGTACGCTTGTCCCGTCCGAACTAATGGCATGAAGCTGACCGATTCCCTGCAGATTATACGAACTCACAGCAACTTCGTTCAAGATGTGCGATTCTCGCATTCTGGAGATCACTTTGCATCGGTCGGTTCAGACCGCAAGCTGTTCTTTTACGACGGAAAGACCGGAGAGACCGTTGCCGAAATCGATGCGCATAATGGCTCAATTGTAAGTTATGTTGATCAGGCGCGAAGTCATCGCTGAAAAAATGTACCCTGGTAGATGGCCTGCTCTTGGAGTCCCGACTCGAAATCGCTTTCCACTGCCAGCGCCGATGGTACTGTCAAGCTTTGTATGTGTACCTGATACCCCTTCATTCGGCTACATCTAAGGACCTCGTTGACAGGGGATGTCGAGACCAAAGCAAACACAGCCACATACACTGTCGGTGGCGATGTCGCTTCTCAGCAGAATGGCAATATCTGGGCATCGGAGAACGCTGTCGTATCGCTGAGTCTTGACGGTACTCTGACCGTGTTCGATCCACGAGATGACAAGTCTTGGCGAAAGATATATGCAAGTAGCTAGTCAGGAACCCAGGGTCTAGGGCGCTAATGTGACATTTTGTCTAATAGGGTCCTACAAAAGCGGTAACAGCCTCGGCTTTGTCTGTCCAATCAGAACCCACGTTTTACACGGGCTCCTTCGACGGCTCCGTTCGGGCCTTCGATTTACCCTCCGGACAGGCGTATGCCGTGGAGGGTCAACCTGGAGAGGGCCAGATCTCTGGAATGACCGCCGATCAGAGTACAGGTGAAATCTGGGCCTCAACCTGGACCGACGGGCAAGGTCTAGCGCGATTGGACAAGAAGTCCTTCAGGTTCGTAATCCCGTTGCTCCAAGCGAAGGGCGGCAATTGACGTGAGCTGCCTCTATAGTCCCAGTATTGGTATTGATGTTTCACTGTCTGCCCCGAAAGATGTTGCGGCAGATGGCGGCGTCGTAGCCGTCGCAGACTATCAGGGAATGACTGCGTTCAAGGAAGGAAAGACGGTCAAGTCGGCCTCATCGAATGACGGCTATTCAGCCGTTGCAATCCACGGTGATCTTATAGCGTATGGTGGCGCGGTGAGCAAACGCCTCTACCGTTCATTGTGTCCTCGAAGCTCAGTTTGTTCGGTGAAACGATAGGATAAGAAAGTCCATCTAGAGAGTCTTTCTTCCGACGCGAACAGCACCGTTTTAGACGATAATCGTGGCGAGGTCATCAGCCTGACGTTTTCGCCCAATGGCAAGCTCCTCGCCGCTGGTGATGTAAGTGATTTACTGGCGATGGGTTCTTCAAATAGCTGATCAATATACGATAGAGCTCCGGCCGAATTGTCTTGATAGATGCTGTCGAGAAAAAGGTGCGGCGGTTGACAGGTGACTGATAACCAGACGCTTACATTTACCCTCTGTCGCAGACTCTTGTCAGCTCCAGATGGACAGCGCATACTGGTCGGGTCAATTCACTGTCCTTCAGTCCAGACGGATTGCGGCTGGTTTCAGGTGGGCTCGATGAGAGTATCTATGTCCACCATGTGGAGCAGTTGCTCAAGAAGATAGCAATCAAGGTAAGTGGTATGGACTGCACAGTAAAATCGGTAGATCTCATCAAAAATGAAACCTCACACAGAACGCTCACGCTGCAGGAGTTACCGGCGTTGCGTGGCAAGACGATCAAACAGTCATTAGCACCGGGAGTGACGCTTGCGTACGGACTTGGGCTATCAAGGGAATCTGAGTATGATTTTGTTTGCATACATTGTTTGTTTTCCACATTAGATACCCGTTGCCTACAACGTTACACGTTCGCCACACGACGAGTGTAGTCACGTGCCATCATCTAGACCAGACCTTGCCTCTTCAAGTCTTCATAAGTCTTCTTGTCGTACCTAAATAGAGTGCATACTGTCAGCATTGAATCGATATCAGAAATCGAGCACACTCACACATTGCCGTCCGCATCTTCGAATTCTTCCGTTCGCTCAGCCTGATTCTGCTCTTGTCGGCCCTCCCTCTTCAGACGGTCAGCCACTAGGCAAGCCAAGAACAGGAATAAGCCCAAGTGCAAGACGCCCGCAAAGATAGACTCACAGGCTAGCGCATCAGCGATTTTGGTGATTTCGTGGAAATGCTTGGTGTTCGGTAGACCGAGAGCCCGCATACCAAAGGCATGCCTTGATTCCTGGAAGTGACGATCGAAAGCCTTCCTGCGAATTCAACGTTTTCGCGTTAGACACGCGCTGAAATCACGTGAAACAATCACTCAACACTCACCTTCCCATATAGACATAATCCGAGCAAATTTCACATCTGTATTCGACGCCCAAGCCATGCAGCTTGTAAAGCCAGTACGGAATCGGCTTGCCATCCCAACCGAGGGGCAGCTTGAGCGGATTGTAGATCCTGCCGTCATCTTCTTCCTCTTCGGCAGCTTCATCGGCAACCGCTTTGGTCTCCTCCATTGCCTCCTCGACTTCCTGTTCTCGTTCTCGCGCTGTCAAGGCAGATTTTCGTTCAATGTTCTGCTTGGTATCGTTGATGAGAGCCGGAACAGGGGGTAGCAAAAGCAGAGTTTCCGTGAGACGAGTGAGAAGCGCAGCAGCATGCGCCTTGCTGGTTGTTGTGTGGGTTGATGAGCTTGATTTTGCTGTCGGCTGCGCTGCGGCATTGTCTCCGTTGGCAGACAGCTTTTCAGCAGCCTTGATGTGTTTCTTCGATGTCAAATGGGCGTCGTAGACTGTTTTCTTGGCGTATTGCTTTTGACCTGGCCACGTCGAAGTCGGTAAGTGTAGGTTCGTTCAACGCAACAAGACTGGTACTTACAGGCAGCACACCAGATCCCTTCTTCGGCATCCGCAGCATCCCCATTTGTATGGTTCGTCGTGACCGCCTTCCTTTGCCAGCCTTCCACCTTTCCTTCTTTCCATTCCTTTTCGAATCCCTCCTCGACCGGTTTGAGAGCGGTATCTACTGTTCCCATTTCCAGAGGATGTGTCCGTTGCAAGAAGTCTCGCAGATAGCTATTGAGGGTTTGAACGTAGCTACATATGGCATCGAGGTCAGCATTACGCAAATAACAAGCTAAGAGAGGATACGTACTCTAGGTAAGCGGCAGACTCCTTTTCCTTCTGGTCAACCGCCTCTCCGACCAAGCCTTTCGATAACATATTCAGATACTGCATATACGTCAATCTGCGCTCGAAAGAAACGTGTCAATGTCTCCGTATCCACATCGAAAGTACTCTCTTCCAGGCCAAACATACCTTCGAGCGCTCTTCAAGTTGACAAATTGTGTGTGAGGGATGTAGAGGTCGAGATATCTGCCCATTGACTCCTCTCCCGTAAACATTGTATCCAGAGCTGAACCAGTCGCGAAGCGGCGTTTAGTAAAGTCTTCATGCAAAAGCGAGACCCCATACTCACGATCAATAACTTCCTCTTCACCATCATCCAGCGTTATATGTTCCAAACCATCCGATTGTACAATCTCTTCCAAGCTTCGCAAGAAACTTCTCAACTCTGGTTCCTGACTACTTCCACTCGCCTGCCTGTCCTGGTGAACTTTGTTGATGCGGTTGAATCGGGTGTAGAACTCTGTGAGATCGTTTTGAGGATTCGGTCCACCGACACCGGAAGACGCGGGCACGGAAAGGGCTTCAATCTCGGCCGCTCTAAGACTGTTGGTTTTCGAGACGTTAGCCGAAGAACGGAACAGATCAAGATACTATAACAGCGTACCCTTCTGGGTCTTCATACTGGGATTTCAGCAGCCGCTGCCTATCAGCTAATCGGTTCAACACATCCAGGGCCTTATGCTGATTCCTCAACTCTCCCCTACGCTAGATCCTCATAAAGCGATGATCAGTCCCGACTCAAAGAAAGATGCAGCGGGAAAGAAACTCACGCCAGTGACGGGCTTGTTGAGGATATCTGCCAGAGCCTGTTCGTATCTCTCGATTTCCTCGTGTTCCTGGCGCTGAAGCTCGACGATTGACTCCATTTTGGCGATGGTTTGTGACGAGATGTCCAAGCGGTAGGCACACTATTGTCGGTTTACTACAGATGGGATGTTGGTTCCGAGTTATGCATGATGAACAGAGTATTCATTCATCGTGTCGTCAACCACGCTTGCCTTGCCCGCGTGCACGTGACTTGCGATCGCTCGACGCATGGCGAGTTCCAGACCGAGTCCCTTTCCGGCTTTCCTTCTTGTCCTGGTACGGGTTGTCTTCCAAGAATCCACGTCTATAAGCAACATAGGCTAGGTAGTGACTCTTGAATCCTATCTCATTCGGTAGACAGATCCTTTTACTGTATCCTTGAAATGGCTGTGAGTTTGGAATCCTCGGTCCTTGTGTCGAACCCGCTTATTGACTGATTCATTCTGTCTCTTCTCAGTTGAACACGTAAGATACAGCACTATTACTTGGCAACACAGCATTAAAACATCTCTCAACAATACAGTGGTGATGAAAAGCTCGTCTTCGAGTCTTCCGAAAATGTCAAGGTCGTACGTATCAGAGACAGTCGTGATTCCTGACCGCAGCCCTGTTTCTTTCCCGTCTTCGCTGTGATGGAGCAGTCGAAGCATCGGTGAAGATATCGCGGTGCGGATCAGTGATCAACGATCATCCGTGTTTTACCGGGGGAAGTGAAAGTGGAGAACATGAACTCATCTTGTCACTTCCTTCGGCTTATAGGCTGGTACCTGTAAGCATACAGAAGACTTGCAGCAGTTGATCGCGTCGTCTGACATCCATCTTGTTGTTCTTTCGCTTGGTGATGCATAGTCGAGCAACTTGGTTTGAAAGAGGACCTTTTGAGGGGTATTTATGCATACAGTTAGTACCCGCCGGGCTGATCATCCCTGTTATGGCATGCCTAAACCGAGCTTCGCCCCGGACAGACTTCGAAAAGCCTTCTGCCATTCAACAGCGAGCTATCTTGCCCATCGTTTCAGGCCGAGATGTCATTGCTCAGGCTCAGTCCGGTACCGGTAAAACCGCGACCTTCAGTATCTCGATCCTCCAGTCCATCGATACCTCTATTCGAGAGTGTCAAGCCCTCGTTCTCTCGCCCACCCGAGAATTGGCTGTGCAGATTCAAAACGTCATTCTCGCCTTGGGAGACTACATGAACGTCCAGTGCCACGCCTGTATCGGTGGAACCAGTATCGGGGAAGACATCAAGAAGCTCGAATACGGACAACACGTCGTTTCCGGTACTCCCGGTCGAGTATTCGACATGATTCGTCGACGAACGCTTCGAACCAAGAACATCAAGATGTTGGTTCTCGATGAATCCGATGAATTGCTCAACAAGGGTTTCAAGGATCAGATTTACGACATTTATCGATATTTGCCTCCTGCTACCCAAGTCGTTATCTTGTCCGCCACCTTGCCCCACGATGTGCTCGAGATGACTACCAAGTTCATGACTGATCCTATTAGGATCTTGGTCAAGCGTGATGAGTTGACTTTGGAAGGTATCAGGCAGTTCTTCGTCGCGGTTGAAAAGGAAGAATTCAAGTCAGTAAATAGTGCTGCCGTCTCTTGAATGCTTCCACTCACACACAAGTTTCACAGGTTTGAAACTTTGACCGATCTGTACGTGATGAATTTCCGTATCTTCTTACATCGAGATATGTCGCTGATCTGAATGGTCTGGCAGCTATGACACCTTGACAATCACCCAAGCTGTCATCTTCTGCAACACCAAACGAAAGGTCGATTGGTTGACTGACAAGATGCGAGACGCCAACTTCACTGTGAGGCGGCCTTGCCTCTAGCTGGAGATTCTCACGAGACTGATGGTACTCTGAACTGCAGGTCTCGTCTATGCACGGCGACATGCCTCAAAAGGAACGAGACGCTATCATGTCCGAGTTCCGAAGCGGTTCCAGGTGCGCAAACGGTCTTTCTTTACGGCCATTATCCAATATTGATTTCACGCTCGGTTTTGTTTCACAGTCGAGTCTTGATTACCACCGATGTTTGGGCGCGAGGAATCGACGTCCAGAACGTCTCATTGGTAATCAACTACGACTTGCCATCCAACCGGTAAGCAACACTCCGCCGACCTTCTGGGATGCATGACTCATTTTGCCATCTGCCCTTACAGAGAAGCCTATTTGCACAGAATCGGTCGAAGTGGTCGATTCGGCCGAAAGGGTGTAGCTATCAACTTTGTCACCCTCGAAGACGTCCGTATCTTGCGAGACATTGAACAGTTCTATAGTACTGTTATCGACGAAATGCCCGTGGGAGTCGCTGATCTTGTATAGTGTCCTGGACACGGTTCAATGCGGAACGTTTTGTAATTACATCAAATGTTGCAATTATCGGTGTATGGCAGAAGCTTATAGACACTTTTACGGATTCGGAACAGAGAATTCATTCTCGTCACAGGGGGAGGGGGAAAGCACGTCAGAGTACCATTGAAGGTATGGGTGTTTCGCTGGATGGCGAACGTTCGCCGTGGTAGGTTCCCGGTTCTTAGGAGCAATCCCGACGGCCCGCGCTGGGGATGTCCTATGAGTTATGCTCCTTGTCTGGCCTCTCATTCCTCAGCAAGTCGTCGATGTTGATGCAGCTGTGGGCCCAGGCGACAGTCTGCATGAAGGTCACTTTTATTTTGTACTTGCCGGGAGAGGCTACTAAATGACTAAATGCAAAAGGTGGTAGCGTGAGCTCTCGAGTGGCGACTCAGACTGCTTTTCAGGAAAGTATCATCTGTTAATAGAGTTATGGCAGAATGGCAAGGTCGTGGGAGGACGTCACGGATGGTCCAAGCCGCAACACAGCAGAGCATGCCTCAGGTGTAAATTGTTCATCTATATCTACATATCAGTTTCATCGATCTTCACGCCTCATCCACACAACCAGATACAGAACCTCGCAAGCAACACAACCTCGCAGGACATCGCCCAACGAGAACAGGGAGCTCGGAGCTCGACAGGGGACAGGTGCGCCCGGTGCCCAAACTGTAAACCTAAATCCCAATCCCCGAAATCACAACAACAAATAGCGGTCTACTGTAAGTAGATTCTACTTCTTCTCATCTTATTACTGACTCCTTGCCCTTCGTTTGTTCTGCAATCGTCAAGAAATTCCGTTACATCGGCCGCAGCGACTCCATCAGGGCTCTCCCACGAGGCAAGAAGAATCCGGTAACACACATGGCTTCCGCTGGTCTGCCGTCTCCGGACGCATATCTCGCTCCCAGTTTTGAGCCGAGTTCCCTGAAGGTTGGTATCTCCCTCGAGCCGATTCATATATCTGTAAAACTAAGCGATTCTCTCTTTTCCGCTTCAAGGTCGCACAACTCCGGTAACTATGATTATCTTAGATCGCTGTGACACTTGTGAAGCGGACTAATCGGATTTGGTGCCACAGAGGAATCCTGTATGCTCATCGGGTGCAAGTCCCGTCTACCGCAAAGAAGGCAGATCTCGTGCAACTCTTCGAGGACAATGTCAGACCTCGAGCTCAGGTATGTGTGCAAGCGACCTTCCAAGCCGTCAGTCCTGAGAACCATACTGACAGCGCCTTGTGCATTCAAACCTCATCTCTGTCCAACGCTCGCAACAGAAACTGCTGAGCGATGCTTCCAGCGTCAAGCCTTCGGCCGTTGGTATAATTGAGATCGGCCATGACGGAGAACCTATTCCCGTGAGTCGCATGCAATAATCTCCGACCTTTCCACTAACGTTCTCCGATACCGTTGTCAGGTGCCGAAAACAACAAAGAGACCAAGACAATCCAGAGCCCGAAAAGCTACTCTACCCGTAGATGAGCCAGCGGTAGAGGATGGAGACCCGGGAGCCGAAGGAGAAGAAGAGGATAACGGTGGGGACCTAGTCGAAGTCAAGAAGCTGGTGAGTGGTCAGACACGCCTAACCCCGATCTCTGTTCCGCTGCGCGTGGCTAAAATTCTATTCACTTTCGCTCGATAGCCGAGGAGAACAACGCGAAGATCTGTTGCAGCCTCTAGCTCTCCGCCAATGAATCCTATCCCTATTTCTCTGCCGTCTGCCGCTAGGAAATCCCGAAAATCAACTGCGACTCCGGCTCTACATTTACAGGAACCGTCTTCTCCCATTCAAGACAATGTGCAAGTTGTCGTGCCCTCTACTGTTCCGACAGCTATAAGGAAAAAGCCTAGCGTCGCTGTGCTACAAGAGGAGAGTGAGCCGGAAGAAGAGAAGGAGAAAGGATTTTCCAAAGCTGGGAAGATTGCTGAGGAGGTAAGCTTAGTGCAATATATCTGACCACTCATCTTACTTACCGAGTCTCTCTATAGACTACTGCACCCGTAGTAGCTCGAACTGTCAAGGGGCGGAAATCTGTCGTTCTGCAAGAAGAGCGCGACGCGGAAGGAAACTTTTCGGACTTTAATCCCTTCCAGTCGGGTGGAGAGGCAAGTCCAGCAATGGATGTTGCTGAAAGGGCTACGCTAAGAAAGAAGCGCCAGGTAAGGTATCGTTCGAAGCTATTCAGCATTGAATTCTAACGATCAGTCGGTTCATCGCTCAGACTCTCGGTGGCGCTTCGACATCTGGTACGCCATCAAAGGCCAATAGGCGAAAGTCCGAACCCGGTTACGGACAAAACCCTCTGACTCCCGATTCACCTGAGCGAACCCCGCTAAAGAGCGGGTCTACTGTGGGTTCGGGCGTTACACCGCCATCTCTGAAGAAATTCCAGCCTGAACTGGGTCAAATGCGCTCCCCTCCGGACGAGTGGAAAAGGAGCCGGCTGTCAAATGTCGTTACCCATCCAGAGGACATCGAAGGAGGGCAAGCTTCAGATCAGCAAGAAGAATACGACGATGTTCCTGTCGAGGATTCCGACCTCGCCATATACCAACAACACAATGAGCTCGTGCAGGACCGGATCGCCCAAGTAGCAGGTGCAGACGATAGAACCGCCGATGATAAAAAGGAGCGACCTTCCAAAAAGACTGTTGCCTTCCAATCCATCGATAACGACTCCGCCGCCCGGACGGTATCCTTCGCAAAAGACAGTGGAGACGTAGATACATCCCATGCTCTCGTCAAACACCGTGGAGATTCTTCTGCCTCGAAATACATATCGCAAATCTTGGTTATTTTGCTTGCTTCTATCCTTACACCCGTGCTTCGAACGTGGCAGGTCCAATCTAACCAGATCGGATTTTGTGATACCGGCAGCACCATCAATAACCGCTTGCTTCATGAGCGACAATCGGGCATCAAACGACTGGAATGCAAAAATCAAAAGATTGACGACTCGGAGTCGTCGGCTTGTCAGCTTGACCAAGAGTCATTCTTCGATATACTGGGCATAGCCCCAGATAGCTGCACTCCGTGCCCCGAGCATGCCATTTGTGAAAACGGTCAGCTTTCCCGATGTCAACAAGGCTATCAGCTTGTGCCAGACTGGCGACAAATCGACTTTACGAAATTCCTCTTCGATGGTCTGCCGGGTGCAGGCCCCGTAGCATTCCCACCTGGCTGTCAGATAGACTTCAAACGAAAGGCCCTTGGAGCGAGAATAGCGAAGGAGATCGAGTCTGACCTTGCAAAACGCCATGGCGACGTGATCTGTCATCAGGGGTTGTGGTCTGTCAACGAATCAGATGGGCAATTACATGTGGTCCGGGACGGTATGACCGACCAGGAATTGAAGGATATGTTGTTCTCTAAGGTATGCAAGATCCTAGCTTGTTACCAAATCCGCGTCATGCCTGACATCAGTATCTTTTAGATGAAGCTATCTGAAGAGGACTTCAACGAACAATTCGACATTGCAATCAAGGATCTTCTTGCGTACAACAATGTTCAAACGGCAACGGTAGAGTGAGTAATTATTCGGGGACGACGAGATTATGAACAGTCGTACTAAGACATTCGTTTTCTCAGCGGAAATACCTATTATGCGGCCTCTCGTTCTGTGGTCCCCACATCGTGCGCTTTGAGAATGAAAGCAGTGAAAGAGACCAAGCAACACAAGGGTGAACTGGGGGGTAAGTTGGCTAGGATTCTTTCCTACGTAATTATGTGTACTGAACAGCGCAATCGCCTACAGTGGTCAGCATGATCGGCACATTGCTTTTGCTGTTGCAGAATCGTTACAAACAACGGAAGGCGGAGAATGCACAGGTCAAGGAATTGGTTGCAATTTCGCTTGCAAAGCTGCAGGATAGGGCAAGTTGTGTTGCCAACGTCGCCCGCAGAGGAGATAACTGATATTGACCCACTCTCAACAGAAACACCTCCATTTCACGGAGCCTGAAGTAGCCCCCGAGCCATACCTCCGACCTGACCAAATGAGGGATGATGTCTTGGTCCTTGTCCCTCAGACGCAACGTAAGCATCTGTGGACGCGCGTGCAATCGGATGTGGAGCACAACGCCAATGTGCAAGTCGCTGAACAAGAATTGTTTGGGGACGTGTGGAAGGTGAGTTCGCGCGTCAATCTTACATGTGGGTTCGGCTAATCAACTGGGTCCCTTCACAGACATGGGAGTGGATTGGGAGTACAAGAAAGGACCTCCAAGAACGAAGCATGTACCCAGTAGCATAAGCCTATCATTGTATCAGTATAATTATCCCGCAGAAGCGGAGTCTCAATTAGTTTGTCATGGGTTAATTTGTAGTGTCTCGCGGTCCTCACGACGCAATGTGATTGGAATGAACAAGTACCTCTTGAATACGATATGATAATACCGGCTTGCATACATTAAGATTAAAGGATTCTCTTGTCCGTCAAGGTGTTCGAGAATACATGCTACTTTCCCAGCGTCGTCTTGTACATTATATACCTTCATGTCTTTTCGTCTTGAGATGTCTCTGCATCGCATCCTTCCTGTCACGGCAAAGGAATGAGACATCAGAATGGATAATACGGACCAGTAAACGATTGACTGACCTTGAGAATATTTGTCCACAGTTCGGGTACGGGCACGGCCAAGAGCACTGTGGTCTTCCAAATTCGATCCACAATTTGGCATACTCTTCGTTTAGTTTTCCACCTTCAACAGCACGGCCTTCGTTCCGTGCATGAATCGTTTCTCGATGGCGAGCGAGATCATACGTTCGGTGAAAGTGCGAGGTACACCTCTCGTGCGGCTACCAGATGTGAGAAAGTCAGAGGGGACGCAAGGCGAGACTCGAGATGATTCTCCGAGGCTTACCGGCAAAGGCTCGACATAGTCACAAAATACATCACCCTCTTCTGCCGGAGCGCTTTTCCTCTTCTTTCTGACCACGGTACCATCCTTTTTCGTGCGCGTCACCGTTGTGCCCTCTTCCAGAGGCGACTCGTCCCTATCGGTCGATTTCGAATTCGGATGCTTGCGCTTGGCAGGTGGTCGGACCGCTTTCCCGCCAGGGAAAGGACCAGTAGCGCCCCCGACTGCCTTCTGGTAGCCGTCTTCAGATTCCAAGGAGTCGCCATCCTCGTCATCCTCTTCGTCATCATCTTCCCCCTCATCGTCACTTTCGTTGCCTTGTTGATCCTTTCCAACGTGCGTTTTTCGATCAGTTTCCTGTTGACTCTTTTTGGCACTGAGCAACGCGCTGGTCTCCAGCTTCTTGTCCGACTTGTCACGTCGTCTTCTCTTCCCGTCTTCATCTTCGTCAGAGTCCTCCCCGTCTCCGCTTCCGCCATTCCCATAACCTACTCCGCCGACCGTAATACTTCCGGCGCGATACCTGGCCCATTGCTCCGCTTCTTCTTTCGCCTTGGCTTCACTGTCCCCGTTACCGCTTGCCTTTTCGTCCCCATTGCCCGAGTTACCCTCCGCCACATCCGCGTATCCGGCGTCGGTCCCGTCAGTAGTCGTCTGACTGTTATTCGCGCTTACGAACGGGCTCTTACTCCTGAACCTCCACCCGGCCCCGCGTCCGGATCGTCTGGCAGAACCGGTGGTTCCTTCGTCTCCGGATTCCCCGGAAGAACTGCTGGATGGGCTCATTGGTGGGAACACCGGAGCTCCGGAAGGGGATTGAAACGTGAACTTGGATGCGCCGACGGCACCGTGACCGCTACTGCTGCCCGCTGCTCCGGTACGCACTTTGGTCACGCTAGACAAAGGCGGGAAGAGAGATCCACCTCCCGAACCTGCAGATACAGGGCCCGCTCCGACACCCATTCGCGGGCTCTTGCCCATGCCACCAACAATGCTGCCACGCGGCGTACCCGGAGCTCCATTTCCGAATCTCGGAGATTCCTTTCCTGTTTGCTGTACAGGTCGATCTGACGAACGCAATGAGGTGTCTGGCAAGATCATCGGGGAGGACAAATCTTCTTCCTCGGAAGATGTGCTCATGAATGAATCCGCCGTAGCCTGTCGTAACACTGGTCGTTGATGTTGGGGTCCGACTCCGCCTGCCGGTGCCGATCGACTTGCCGAACCAAAGGCCGGACTTGAGCCACCATCCGGGCTCATCGGAATCCCGTTGGGATGGATTCGGGGAGGTTGTTGACCGCTTCCGAGCGGTCCCGAGGGTATTCCGGGAAAGGAGTGGTGTAATTGCGCAAGAGGAGATGCTCCCGTACCTAATTCTGCAATGTTGGCACCAACAGGTCGAGGAGCATAAGGGTAAGAGGAGAACGCGTTGACATTCGGTGGGGCTTGATTGTTCCGCTGTTGCGTTGTTCCAAAGCCAGAAGACGGAACGACCTTGTTCATTGGAGGAAACATATTCTGTTGCGGACTAGATGACAGCGCCGACCCCGTTTTAGGTGAAGTACCGGAGGGAATAAATGTCTCATCGCTTGCGATACTCAAAGTCGGACTTGCTTCCGGGTTCCCCATCATTCCTCCTCGGTTCTTCAACAAGGGAGAGAGCTGCGGTAGGACCGGAAGGTACTGCGCCGCTGAAGGATCCGGGAAAGAGATACTCCCTTGCGGATGTTTGGAAATGTGTTGCGGATCCGATGCGGAGAGGTAGTATCTCCCTAGCGCGGAAGGTGTTCCACCGGACAACGGCTTGGGCTGGGGCGTACCCCCACCGACCGACGCATTTGACGGCGATCCAGGAACAGGTGCCGCAGCCGCGGCGGCCAAAGACGCTTGTTTCCTCAACTGATCCGGCGGAGATGTCGCAAGATGAGGATACTGCGGAAGATGAAACGTATTGCTTTGAATCGGTTTCGGAGTGCTGACTCCCAAAGCGGGGATCAAATTGTGCAAATACTGCTGTTGTTTCGGTGTGATGTCGTCTTGCGCGCGCGGAACTGGGGATTCTGAGTGCAGAGGAAGTGGTTTTTCATTCGTCTCTGCGGTCGGCGTTGGATCTCGTCTGCGCCGTAGGCTGCGTTATTATATCGTTTCGCAGACGAAACTATGAAACTCACCCTTCTCGCCATTGATAAATGTCCGCTTGTTCAGCATCATCTCCGTCCTTGCCCATGCTCCCGAGATCAGCCTGTTCCTCCCGAATCTGTTCGGTTTCGGTCGTAAACAGATCCTCTGTCCAGAAAGGATCAGGGTTCCCCACGGTCGCATCATTTGCAGCGCCAAAGTCATCCGTAGCGGACGCATATTGCAGAGGTTGACTGGGCGGTATCGTTGGGGAAAACGAAAACGAGTCGCTTGTTCCCGTCGGCGTAGGTGTTTGATCCATCATCTGCATATCGTTGTCACTATCGTACGAATCCTGAGCAATATCGATGTGGGCGACCTCGTTCTTTTGACTGTCAACCTTGAAGACTCTGGTAAATAGGGACAGGCGAAAATCGTTTTGCGTAAAGGTGCGGTCGTCGTCGTTCTTGAATCTCGGCACGCCCTCTCGATCCGAGGGGAACACACAAGTAGGCGTCGCCAGCTTGAAGCGCCGAGGAGGGATCAGCTTGCGGGACGTGGGACTGAAGGGACAGTCGAGGTGTCGAGGTGGGCACGCGAATCTAAACTGGATCTGGATTACGCCCAACACTGTCTACGTCGATGAGTGCGCAGAAGGGAATTGTCTAGAGTCATACGTCACCACCATCGATCCTTTCTGGGTGCGTCCCGTACGAATCGAAGTCTGGACTACGGAAGCAGTGCATGGGGATATCATGGATTCAGGATTCATGGATGGGATATACAAAGAATTGCTCGGAACACCCATGGGTCTATAGCAAAGCGGTAGTACAGAATGGGGACGCCAAAATCATTTCATCCATCTCTTCAGCGCTCTGCGGACCCGTCAAACGTCGCCGACTCCACGCGCCCTTCTTCGTCCTTTCTCATCATGGGGGTGAACATTCTCACCCGAGGAAGGAAATACCTTCCGCCGAGTGATCTCTGCAAATGCGCACCATAGGATTGCTGTGGCGACTGAGGCGGTAAAACTGTCTCTTCGTCCGTCGCGATAGCAAAATAGAGGGTGTCAGGCAAGCTCGAGGTCAGACATGACAGCTGTGATCCACCAGAGGCGGGGATCTTGACGACTCACACATGCACCAATCGCCCGAGTTCGGCGTCATCCTTTCTAACCTTCAATACACAGACGTAACGAATAAAGGCCAACACCAAAGTGCCAACCACGGCTATCATGGATAACAGGGTACTTTTTGGAGGAAGCCATTTCTTGTTGAACAATGTGTATTGCTCGTACGGCTCCCATTTCATTTGTCGCAGCGCCCCCAGTATGCAGATCATGAGGACCACTGGCGACGAGCCGAGGCTCAGGAGCTTCAGCTACGAGTTCATAGGGTACTCTCGATGAAGGCGAGGACTCGAAAATGTCCGACTTACGAATAGCACCTGGCGCAAGAATGAAAGCCCATACCCAATTAACACGGTCGTCCTTAGGCTGAGTGCTTTTGATCAGGAGCATCTTGTTTTCGTTGCCCGTATAGCCACAACTGCTGACAACAAGTAGATGGTGGTGAGTCGTGTGATTCTCATCCGTGAGAAGCACATCACATCACACGACTTACCTTTGCTGCCCCGCGTCACACGCACCGAAAGGGCCGATGTACACCCTCCCAGCAGTACTCTGCGTGCTCATTATCGCAAAGGTCGCGTTCGGCCGACCGCATATCGGTAGAAGTACAAGGAGAAGGGTAAGCAGTGCCGATATTCTTTGGGCCCAGAATGAAAATGTGATGGGTTCGTTTGAGGCGGTCCTCGAATCGTAGTCGGATGGTCTGGGCGCCTCCTTGAGGCGGGACCACAGCTTCTTGTAGGCGGGACAGTTACGTTGTCGCCACTGCGCTTGAGTTCGTTTGCCTTGCTTTTTCTCTGGAACTTTTCGAGGAGATTTTGATTTGGGGTTCTTCGACATCCTGGGCTGTTGTTGACCGCGCAAAAAGGTGAGAGAGAGGTAGCGGTAAGGAGAGAGAATCTATCAACAAGGCAATGAATGAATCGGGAGGTGCTGTCTTACGTCAGCTCGAATCGACGTCTGAAACTCGCTCTTTATAGCATGGTATGAACCGACTTCGCTGATAGGGTCAAACAGCATCTTCTCCTTGAACACTGAAACATGGGTCATCAAAAAGGAGCAGATATCTACAAGAACAACGCAAGGGACGTAAAGCAGAAGGAAGGGCCCGTTCCTTTCAACTGTTACGGCTCACAACTTGCACAAGTAGACGTGTCATCGCTCGCGAGAGAGCTCCTTCAAAGTTTCAAAAAACGCCCTCCCTCCCCCCCCCCGCGACACACCTGTTTCAGGCATCGTGCGTCAAAGCAATATAGGATTCGTCCGAAGCTTTATGCGATTACCTTTGGCTTGCAGCTCGAATGGAAGGTGATTTACAGATCAATCGTGAGTTCAGGCTTTGCTTGATTGTACCTCGCAACCATCGCTACGCAGAAAAAACGGTGGCAACTCGGTCGCACCGACGTTCCAAGCCAAAACCCTTTCCGGCAGATACATGTGTGACTCGGTAAACACTCAGGTCAAGGTGAGCTGTCACGGCTTCGTTCAACAGCGCACGCAAAGATGTATGCAAGGTGATTTGATATATGTCATTATTCATGCTCTAACCCTTGAACTTCCTTTCTATCCTTCGTCGCACGTTCATGCTTTTAGGTGCACTCGAGCCGTAACGAACGCACACGTCTAAACGGTTCCGTTACCTGCAGGAGCATCCTTGCTAAAGTTCTTGTCGCCCCTGTTGGCCTTGGGTTGGATCTTGACCACGCCTTCAGAACGGAAGATCAGCAAGCGTCCTTGTCTTGACACCCCGAAAATATGCGCAGCTCACCCTTTGCCGGAGTGTTTTCATGCGTCGTTCCAACGGCAGGGTTATTCTTCGGCGGCTCCGCATTCGGGGCCTTGGGAACCGGTCGGGAGTCTGGTCGGTCGTGCGATGCCGTGTCGAGGATGGTGGTGTTTGACAAGGGGCTAGATTCATCCTGGGACGGGGGTTGGATGGATTCGTCGTCGTCTGCGATTTCTGGAGGCGGGTGGGGGGTTAGTACCGGTGTTTGCGAGGCTCGCTAGTATGTTCCGAACTCACCTTCACCGTAAACATCCGGGTGCTCCTTGAAACAAGCTTGCATCTGTCTAAACTTGTCGATGCAGTCCACGCCCTTTGGTTCCTCCTTGCTATACACGAAACACGAAAACGCGGCCTTGAAGTCTTCTCCACAGGGCCCATGTGCCATTCCGCCCAAGCAAGGGCAATCCCAGTTGATTTCTCCGGTTTCCTCGTTGTAGGCCGATTGTTGCGGGTCGGCTTCGGCTTCCGCGGCTTTATCTTGCACGAGGTGCGCTGCGGCAGAGTCGGTGGCGGCGGCGCCGGAGGTGGAGAGTGGAGGATTCGGTGTGTTCTTGCCGTCGGCCTTTTTGGTGTCGATGTGGACAGAGTTGGAAGAGGTGGCGTGGTTTGAGAGGACGGTGTCCGGTGTTGCGCCGGTTTGGGCGGCAACTGCGGGGGAGGGGCGCGGCGTCAGCGGAGGGATATTGGAAGGCGTGACTCGAGCGAGGGCGTTGTCCGCCTCGCCGTCCTGCGACGGGCTCGAAGCAGCGTAGCCTGCGGCGCTCATCTCTTCCGAGTCTCCTCGGGACGGATTGCCTGCGGCGCATACTATGCTCGTCTGTCCTACAACGGACTCGGAAGATTGCCTGCGGCGCATAATACGCTCGTCCGTCCTACGACGGACTCGGGAGAAGATTGCCTGCGGCGCAAACTACTCTCGCATCGCTCGGGAATGCTCCGCGCAATCCTCGCTCGCTCGGACTCACCCTTATGCCTATTAGTCTTCAAATCCTCATTATACTGCCCCCGCTCCGCATCCCAATTCCCCGTCGCATTCCAAACCCTCCTCCTCTCTCCGACCAACGAATAATACCCCAATCCCGCCGCCGCCGAGGCAAAGAGAAGCGGCCGAATAGGTTTGAAAGAGCGTGCGAACATTGCTGATGCGGGATAGGGAACCACTGCAACGGATCTAGTCTATAACCGCTGCCCTGAATTTCACGACGTAAAACTCGAAACGCGATCTCTCGATGACGACGCGACCCGGCGATCGGCGGATCCGTGTGCTTACATAAGCGAGAAGCGGAAGCAGAGCAGGCAGGATGCTTCTTGGCTCATTCCATCTAGGAAACGACGAATGCTGGCTCTGGCTCTGGCTCTGGCTGCCCGGTCCGCTGCTTCCTTCTTCCCTCAGCCACAATGTCCGTCGAACAACCCAAAGACCCGCGCGTGCACGAACTCGAGGCGATATTCCCCTCGGTGGATGGTTCGGTCGTTGCGGCAGTGTTGGAGGCGCATGCGGGGGATGGCACGGCGGATGAGGTGTATGCGCGGGCGACGGAGGATTTGTTGCAGTTGAGTGATCCGGAGTATAGGGTGAGTGTCGTGGCTCGAGCGAGAAACACCGAGCGAAGCGAGAAATCATCGGGGGAGGGAGGGACGACCCACCCCTCGAGCGCCGCAGCATTCCCGAGCTCGTCGTATGACGAGCGATATTACAGAGAGCCATAGGACTCTGCGGTGATATGAACATAAACCGCGACCTAGAACATCGGTTTGCGCGTTTCAAAAGACCTAGAGAATCGAAGACGCTATCAGCCGAGACATCCTTCCGCTACATTACGAGAGCACATCTGTACCGCGACTAATCTGATCATATTGCATTCCTCCTTCTACAGCCCGAGCCAATTCCACAGTCGCACCACGTCGATGCAGTAAGTCCTGCTCTGTTGCCTTGGGTATTTCGCTAACGCTTCTCCTGACAGCAAACACAATCAGCGCTTGACGAAGAATTCGCACGATCTCTCGCCATCGCAGACGAGCAACACCACCAACGCTCCGTCCCCTACCAGCCACGCTCAAGACGACCTCACCACACCCAAATCGAAGACCATTCCGAATCCTCATACGCCTACCGTGGCGGCGCCGGACAACACCCCACCGCCGCCGCCGCCGCCGACGGTCCCGGAATCGAGGAAAAGATTGAAAAACTAGCCGAAGTCGGGAAACAAAAGTTTGACTTGTTTCTCTCGCGTGCACGGGAAAAGTACCACGATATCTCCGAGGCGGCCGCTCAGGCTCAGCAGCAACGTGCGACGCAGGGCGGCAATACCTCGGCTGGTCCGCTGGGCGCAAAGGGACACGGGGATAATCCTCCTCAAGGGTTAGGGTACGAGTTGGCAAATACCTTGGGCGGATTATGGACCGGTGCGACCGCTGCTGTTGCAGCTCGGACTTCGGGTGGTGGTCCTGCTCCATCGGGACAGCAGAGCGGAGATGCGCCTGCACCGGGATGGAACGATCAGGCTGCAAAGTTGACCGCTGGTTTGGGGAGCGCCGCGACGGGTCTGAAAGGTTGGTTTGATGGCGCTCGAACGGCGGCGATGCAGTGAGTCGGGTATGCTGACGTGCGAGATCTATCCGCTGATTGCTAGTGATGTAGGAAAACACCGGGAGCTCACGAAGAATACCCTTCGATGGAATCGCAGGGCTCTATAGGACGTCAGAACGCACAACCGACAGGGTCGTACAAAAGGTGGCAACCTACTGATGCATACGGTACGATCCTCTCGCTTTCGCTCATCTTTCCCCGCTGACTCCTTTCCGCAGATGCCGAAACCGAACCACGTTCGATCAACGTCTACCGTCCTCGTTCTTCTGCATCGTCGGAATCTTCCCTCCCATCGACGAGCGACGATGAATCCGGACTGGACGCGAGAGATAGCACTCCTCGAGCGAGTTCGCATCTGGCTCGGGGACCGCCGCACATGGCATCTGTCGGTGGGGCAGAGACAACCGCAGCTCCTCCACCTGGAAAGATCGATCTCTGTACGTTCCCTTTACTCCTGCATCTTGACAGCATGACCAATTCCCTTGAATGGTTGCGTCTCCCTCAAGCCAAAATCGGAATGCTTCCAAAGAAAAAAGTCTCCCTGATCCCTTCCTCTGAAGCAACCTCGTCCACATCGACCCTCACCGATCCAACTGCCACCTCGTCTGACGTCCCTGAACCGCATGCTTCCCATTCGGCCAAGCAGGTCGATGAAGAGGATGAAGTGGAAGAGTACACCAAGTAGGTTCATCGAGTGTCATTCCGCGGGCATCTTTGCTGACACTGTATTTACAGGAACCCGTTTGATGAACGATAAGCTTGCGCGGGGTAAAGCCATCATCTCGCGCGGACATGCCGGGAAAGTGTTGTACGTTAGCCAAGTATAGATTGTATGCAGAACACTGCGATGCTATACCATTTGCCAAGACGGTATGGACGCCATGAGTCCACGTGGAATGTACAGTCCGCCAAGTCCCTTGCGTCGTTCCCTTCTGATCTATTAGGAAATGAACCAGAGTTTCCTGCCCCGATTTACCGATCGTACTGTCAAAGTGTGAAAATTAGAAGACGATATCGGTAGTGGTCTGATGATGAATGGGAGTCGGTTGATCGAGGAGAGAGGTGATGGTAAAGCCGTACTCAGATGCGTCCGTGGTGTCATGGGAAGGCAATTAACTGTTCCCATCTCGAATGTCGGAAAGGTACTGGAGCGAGCACTCAAACGCATTCGACACTCTGCTCAATGTTGATAAACCACAGGTTATTATACTATACAACCCTCCATTACATTTTTCGGCGCGGTGACATCGTACACACCAACCGCTCTCAAGAAGTTCCTCTTTGCGGTGCTTCGGGAGGATGGCATGATCCACCATACGACCGACATCTCGATTATCGTCACACCCCTTCCTCATCGATTCACCTCTTACTTTTTCCTCTTGGAAGGCCCTGGTACAGGTCAAGCGCATTAGCAGCAGAACAGGCGCGCCGTCTGTCTTATACATACCTCCGCTGGCGGCAACACTCTTCCTCTTGCTCGCGGTTCCAGCTTTCTCTCCCGCGGGCGTTGACCCCTTGACGCCGTTGACCGCGCTTTCTTTATCAAAAGACTCCGTTGCGCCTTCGATATTTTCCTTTCCGGGGAAAGCAGGGACCCAATCTGGATTTTCCGCTTCGCTCGTGCATTGCGGGCAGAACCATTCACCATCCGGTAACTTCGTCAATGGCGGAGTAAGACAACCCAGGTGGTAAGGCTTGTCGCACTGCGATACACGGCATCAAAGGATATTAGCCGTCCCCCTTTTTGACAAGGTGATCTTCTCGCTGTAGCACCTACCCTTTCGCATTCCAACGGATTGTTGCCTTTCTCTTCTTTTCCGCAAACGACACAGTCATCCGGGGAGTCAACATCCGCAGGCCATCGCTCCAGATCTTCGCTGTTGGCGTTCGGGTGGATTAGCCAATATGTCGTATATGCCGAAGCAGCAACGCTGTGATTCAAAAGCGGTACGTCAGCGCGGACGTCTGGCGGGCCATGTCACGATGACATACTCAAAGGCGTCAAGTCCGTTCATGGGCGCAATGCGGACAGGCTTCGTGGCGTTCCTGTGGAAAGCAAATTTCAAGAAAACATGTCACGGCCGATGAGCATCGTCAGCGATAGGGTTTCGGAGATCACAGTTGACCACAAGGCAGGCCACGTACTTTGGTTGATCCTCGCCCAATCCAAGTTCGCCGTTCGCCTAGATAAGAGAGCATCCTCGTCTACTCAGCCGGCTGATCCTCGACCAGCAAGATGAAGAACTCACGCAACCCTGACCGAAACCGACGCACATCACTTCCGTAGCGTCCGCCGGGGTGATCAAGAAAAGACCATTCCCACCACAGGCGACGGCCTGAATCTTGCAGCTCATGACTACAAGCACGATGAGAACGTCAACAAGGGAAACAGAACAAGAGACTCGCAAATTTAAACTGACTGTCTGCAATGTATCTATGTCCTCGTCGATGGTCAGCTTTAGCGAATCGCACGTCGGTGCTCCCTCAAGCGAGACTGACTTGAATTGCGTATCTATCAAAAAAGGGTAGATCATCAGTATCTTGTCAACCGGAGGAGCACCCCGGTTAAAGCGCAAACACTCACAAGGCGAACCACTCGAACCGTCACCTGTCATCTTGAACTTTCCTGCGATCTGTTCACAATGGGAATCACAATGAAACCCATTCATCGCGGCTCAAGTCGGACGCAGGACTTACTTGAAACATCTTTTGCCTGTCAATCACCACAGAAGCTGTGACATTGCGTTAGGGTCATTTGAAGTTGACGCTGGAAGCCCACCGCCAACTTACAAGATGGGCCGCAAGTGATGTAAGATGCACGAGTCATGACATTGCTGCCTGTGAATTGCGGCACCAAAGTAGGTACCAAGCTGAGAATGCGATATTACTGAGTAAATAAACAGCGATGAACATCGCTCTAGTGTCAGCACACACCGATCTTTCTGGTCTCCCAAACCCAGCCGGCCATATCCGGCGAAACCTGCCGCAAAGCAGACTCAAAATCAACCACTAATTCATGTGGAAAGCCTCCATGTAGTGACTCACCCCACGCCCAGATGTAGCCATCATCGCTCAAAGCCAAGCTGTGTTGCTGCCCACTGGCTATCATGACAATCTTCCTTTCCGTGAATGGCTTGATCAACTTTGGTCCGTCTTCAAAGTCGAACTGGGTCTTGCCGGCAGAGACGATGCGTTCACCTATAAGTTTAGGAAGGGTCAGACATCCGTCCCGTTGAGTGGCAGGTGCATAGCATACCTGTTTTGCCATTTCCAAGTTGTCCTTTCTCGGATGAACCACTGGCGTATACCCAGCCGTTGTCCGCCAGATACAGGGTGAAAGTGAGACCGCAAGAAACCTGTGGGATAATGGTTGACGGCGTGAGATGAAGGCTGCGTTTCTTGGCGAATAAGGTAGCTCACCTGAACAATCTTCGCTGCATCCTGACCCCAATTTCCCTGAATCTTGGTCCAGATGCCGACTTCCTTGTTATTCGGGTTCACCGGAACGCCGCATTGCCCCACGTCATTCTTTCCGGCAACCCAGACCTGGCCTTCACTCCCGACCAGCACCGTATGGTGCCTTGCACATGCAGCCTGGACGATCTTCGTCGTCGAGGTCGCTCCGGGCAAGGTCTTGGCGATAACCTTGTAGGCGAATTCAGGGGGTGTTTGCGGAAGGATGACGGACGAGATACCGAAACAGGAGAAAGTGTTTCGGCCGATGAAATGGGCATTTCCAAATGCTGATGAAGGGGAGCAAACCGTCAAGCTGGACTCTGATGCTCAAATTACAAAGTGACCTACTGTCGATGCAAACCACATGCAGAGCGGTGCAACCACTCCAAAGTTTGACTATCTTGATATTGGAGAGGGATCTCACGGTGTGAGGGCTCAGCAAGTCCTCGCTACGAGAACGTGAAGCGAAAGATCAGATCAGTTGATCGATTCCACGTTAGGCGGCATTGTCAAATGGACTTACTGAATAGTGGAACCCTTCGTCTTGTTTCCGAGTCGAGGCCTACAAACCGTCGATCTAGGATGAGGCATCCGTGCACACCGTCCAGCGACTTCCTAGCTTACCAGTCATTTCCTCCGGCAATCAAGACTAGAAGGACAGAACATACCTTAGCACCATTCGTCATTTGCACTCCATCAAGGCTTTGACGTGAACTCACCTCGACCCCACTTTGGTTCTTCGCCTTCTCCTGCTGATGAGGTACCGTCCAGAGACATGCTGCAGTCCGGAGGATTATATGATGGTATCTGTCGTTCAAGACGTCTAACCTTATCCTGGAAGTAACGAAAGAGAGGGGAACAATCGGTTGATAGAGGTCGATGGACAATAGACGCGTCCCGAACAAAGAAAGCCCAAAAGCGATCTCACGCGCTGCGCGACTGTCCGTCCTGTTCGCGCTCCTCCTGGAATCGCCACCAGGCCACCAGTATCATCTGAGCTCACTGTCATAATCTTTCCTCCCCGACGTATGACCGAAAGCAGCAAGTCCGGCCATCTTGCGCAGTACGAATCGCCTCGAATTAGACAGAATGCTTGACTTTAGGCCCGACCGCCCAGAAATACTAGGAATACAGTTGTAATTATTTATTCATCTATACATGTAGAACCTGAATCGATTTAGAGCCTTCTAAGAGCTCTTCTAGGGCGCAATAGTATCGAATCTGGGAAGGTTCTTCTCCGTGACTTTAGGACCACCCGCTTCTTCCTTGTTAAGCCTTCGTCTGACCAGCTTGTAAAGCTCGGTGCACACGAGGTAAACAAGCACCATCCCGAAAACGATGCCCCATTCCCACTTTAGGCCCAAGACTTGGAAGGCATAGTCCGAAATTTTGGGAATGTAGAGAACCGGGAAGACTGAAAGAGACAGCGCAAAAGCACTCCAGAGAAGCGGTTTGTTGTCCATCAAATCCATTTGGAAGAGACTCTTCTCTAGATGCTTGCACTCGAGGGAATGTACCATCAGAATGATGGTCAGAG
This sequence comes from Naganishia antarctica, assembly GCA_025758675.1. NCBI lineage: Eukaryota > Fungi > Basidiomycota > Tremellomycetes > Filobasidiales > Filobasidiaceae > Naganishia > Naganishia antarctica. The sequence continues at coordinate 64,382 of JANGFJ010000013.1, forward strand.
TAGCAAAAGTCGTTCCTCGGCCGTAATAAACTAGAAACAATGGGTGTCTTTAGTGAGTACGCGTACTAAGGTAACCGATTCCAAGCTTGTGGACTTACGGGTTTCGCAAGAGTTGTTGTAGCTTCCTTCGTTGCAGTTGATGCCCAAGTCCCCGTTCCCGCGTCCCCAAACAACGATAACGAAGTTGACGATGGACAATGATCCGATCAAGATGCCATAAAAGACAAGATCGATGTACCACCAGAGCGTAAAGATCGTTTTGTAGGCCCGAGGTGACTTTTCCATCGCGTCTTTGGCAGTTGGCTCTAGGCCGAGCGCCAAGGCGGGAGGACCGGCGGCGATAGTATTGATCCACAGGGCAGCCACTGGGCTCAAAGGGTAGACCGAAACCTTCTCTTCGTTGAAGAAGGCCAGACCGACGATCAATACTAAAACTTCGGCGATGTTTCCGGAAAGAAGATAAAGCAAAAATTTGCTCAGGTTCATCAAAGTTCCTCGACCTTTTCGAATGGCTCGAGTGATAGAGGCGAAGTTGTCGTCGGCGAGGACGATATCGGACACCGATTTGGCGACGTCAGCACCGGACAGACCCATTGCGACACCGACATCAGCTCGCTTCAGAGCGGGACTATCGTTGACACCTAGCAAAGCAGAAGAGAATGGCGTTAGTGTAGGCGCGTGAAGGCCCCTTCCATGCTAGCACGTACCATCACCTGTCATGACAGCAAAGCGAGTCATGCCCCATATCTTCCGTCGGTGCAGAGCTTCTACCATGCGCACTTTCGTGTCTGGCGCGCAACGAGCAACGACTACCGGAAGTTCAGGAAGAGCATCGATCTCCTGCTCCGACAAGGCATCGAATTGTTGACCGGTCATTACAGCACCCCTCGGGTGATCCTCCCGTAGAATGCCTACGGCCTTGGCGATAGCAGAGGCGGTAGCAGGGTGATCTCCGGTGAGCATTCGAGTGGTGATACCGGCTTGAGTGGCTTCAAGTACTGCACCTCGACTTTCGGGTCGGGGTGGATCGTAAATGCCTGCGAGACCCAGGAATCGGAGGCCTTGCTCTAATTCATCTCGAGGAATAGCTTTAACGGCTTCGGGAGACTGGTGCAAAACTTTTCCGGAAAGGCAAAGGACCCGGAGACCTTCAGCAGCGAGCTTCAAGATTAATGTAAAAGCCAGTATGCATGAGTGATGAAAAGGCGAGACCTAAGTTGGATAGACTTACAGCGTCCATACGGGCAATAATCTCAGCTTTACGCGTTTGGTCTATAGGGATGGCATCATTGCCAAGCCCTATAGCTTCACATCGGTCGAGTACCCTTTCCACGGCGCCCTTCATGAATACGAGGCATTCCTTCTCGTTCTCGGTGCCATCTTCCTTGACGAATCGCCAGGCCGTCGACATTCTTTTGACAGTGGAATCGAATGGATGTTCAATTACGAGCTTGTAGTGACCATCGAGAGGCACAGCCTTCTCGGTTGCAGAGTAAGCCGAGTTGGTGCGTTGCATTGGGTGTGATGGAGCTCTGCCGGTTTGTGTCGGACGTCGAGCGTGCGTCATATGAGGTTTGCCTCGACCGAGCTTATGCGCAAAGACTTGAAGCGCAATCTCTGTGGCATCGCCATTTGCTTGCCAATTGCCTTCTTTGCTTTTGTGGATTGTAGCCATGTTGCACAGACTGGCGCAAAGAGTCATGTTGGCCATGTTGTTCTCCATTTCACTAGGTTGGACCACGTCCGGACCTTCGCCATCGTCCGAATCTGAACTTCCCTGATCATCGGAATTCTCGGCGACTTCTGTAACCAATGGCTTGTCATTGTCAATGTATCGAACGACGCCTCGAGGATAGTAGGGACTATCGGAATCAACAGGGTGAGCATGCGATCAAGTCTGAGAGCAGGGCGCGATTGGTCGCTTACTCTGATCCGGTCTCGACTTCGTAGGACTGGCCTTCAGTGGTGTCCACCTTGCCAGAGTCTTTATTCTCCGGGTCTGTAAGACGGGCAGGCACCCATGCCTTCTTCATCACCATCTGTGTTGGAATGCCTCGGGTAAGACTGGCACTTGAATGAGATCTGAGCCGCAAACTGACCTTTCCAACGGTAAGCGTACCGGTCTTGTCACTACAGATATCAGTGACGATCGCCAAACCTTCAATGCTATTGAATGCAGGGAACTTATAAGCTGAATTCATGGGATTTGCATGAGAGGACTCACGCATCCATTCGACGGACCAGAGCGTTTCGCTTAGCTAGTTCCCGACTGGCTGTGGCGAGAGTCAATGAGACTACGGCGATCAATGATGCAGGAAGTATCGAAACAGCTGTAGCCACGGCGTACTGAAGAAAATGAAACCCGTCAGTCCAGAGCGATACTGTAATCGCTTTTTGCCACCACGTACGGTTGCGATGGAGTTGTCAATATTGGTAAATCCAGTAGAAGCGACAACGATGATCGCCAGCAGAATGGCAATAGACAATAGCAGATAGGCTAACTTGTTGAGTCTGAAGAGTGAAAATGCGATCAGCTTGTAAACTTCAAGTCATACACGATAAACGTACTTCATTTGCAACGGAGTCGTCCCCTTAACCCCTAGAACCACCTGAACCTTGTACCACTTGGCCTTCCATCCAGTCTCAGTGGGTTTTACTTTCTTCTCAATGGCTTGAGCGATCTTTCCCAGCTCGGTGTGCATACCCGTACTAACGACGACTGCACGAGCTCTGCCCTTGGTAATTTGAGATCCGGCGTAAACCATGTTGAGCCGATCGCCTAGGGGAATGTCGGGCTGCTCGAACGGGTCGGATTGTTTCGCCACGGGAAGTGATTCACCGGTCAACAGAGCCTCATCACTCTCTAAGTTCGAGACAAATCCTTCTAGGAGTCTGCCGTCGGCCGGAACAATACTGCCGGGTGTGAGCAGAATGATATCTCCACTGTCAAGGTGGGCGCTTCAGTATCGTTGCTCAGCTGGAGGTGAAGAGTATGACGGCAAGACTTACGGAACAACATCTTCCACCTTGGAGTCAATTTCTTTCCCATCACGGAGTACCTGCGCAATTGGAGCTCCTACACTTGCCAACGCCGCTACAGTCTTTTCAGCTTTCCATTCCTAAGAGACAAAAGTTATTGGATCAGCCAGAGGATTTGGAATCGGTGCACAGCCAGCTACCTACCTGTGAGAATCCGACCGATACGTTCAGGGCGACCAATGCAGCAATAACGCCAGCTTCAATCCAATCCTGAGTACCAAAGGACACCGCCATTGCCGCAAGAAGGACCAACGTCATCGCATTCAAGATTTGCCTACCTAGCAGTTTCAGTGGTGATGGCTTCGGCGGCGGCTCAAGGATGTTGTCGCCCCACTTTTCGTGCAAGGCCTTCGCCTTTTGGGAACTGAGGCCCTTCTCTACGCTGCTTTCGAGCTCCTCTACTACCCTCCGGTCCGTCATGACATGAGCATGGCCGGACAATGGCGATTCCTCATAATCCTTCTCGCCATGCTTGCCCCCATTGACGATGGCTGGTTGGCGTGAGACGGCGGTTCGTTCGGAATCGAGTGTGCGAGTCTCCTTGACTCGAGAGTCGGGGTTCTCCTTCCTCTCCATCATTTTGAATGAGGGTTTCCCTTCGAATACGGGTTGCGTGAAACGATTGTGATCACTCTTGTTGTCAGCTGATCCCTGATACTGACAGCGGGTTTGGCTCGTTTGACTTGCGCTGAGAACGGGAGTGTTCTTCAGTGGCAATGCTTGATAGTTTTGCGGCTTCAGGGTAGCCCGATCTATATAGCTTTCCTTCCATCCTATCAAGTGTTTGCAGCTGTATTTGCCAATGCTTGGATGTATATGCCAAGCTGTGGAGTTGTTGCCGAACTCTGATCGTCGAATTTCGGGGCATGCGTAAGAGTGCGTCAGCAGAAGCAGATCTCGAGTCTAGCCAAGTGATAGCGGGAATCACCGAGAACGCGATCCAGAGCTTGCAGCGCTTCAGCCCGTCAGCCAAGTCTTTAAACGATATTAGATAGCCCGGCAAAGTCGACGAATCCTTGAGTTTCTTCACGATATCGCAAGTCTTGCTTCCCTCGGACACCTGCTCGATCCCGCCGGCAATCGTTTCCCCAGGTTTGATCACCCCTAAGGCGGTTTGCGTTTCGGACTGAGTCTTGGCTGAAACCAGCAAGGAGTTCTAGGGCCCGCGTATCGCTCGGTATTGCGCAGTTCACCTCGGCCATTCTGCAATTCTCGGCATCCGAGAAGCTGATTCAAACAAGCCACTAAAGGCCGCCGCTGTCGGTGGAGGCAGTTCGCAGCCCACCAGCTCCCACCATCACTTCGCTCTCTTCAGCCAGCTCTTCAGCCAGCTCTTCAGCCAGCTCTTCAGCCAGATGTATTTCAGCCCTTATGGAGAGGAGAGCCCTGAACTCGCGAAGTATTTATGATTCCTACCAGAGATGAAGGCACTCTCAGCTGCATTTCTAAGCACACCCGCTGAGCGGTCCTCCTGTTTCGCCCTGAAGCCGTCGGCGAAGCAAGCTCGGCGCTATGTGCTCAATGACCCTTCTTGCTACCACCAACTCCCTTGCGGTCCGTCGTGTCTATGTTCGAACTTTAGATAACAGATAACACAACAAAGTCCGCTAATTGTCATAGCAGAGTTGTAAGAAGGAAGCGTGCGTGTGGGCCTAATGTATGTGTTGTCAAGGTTGGCCTTGCCAAAGTCTTGGCCTTGGCAATCTTCGGCGCGCAGGCGGCTCCGGCGCTGGAGCTGAAAACTGTTTCGTCACCGTACGTGAGTTCGCCACTGCCAAAAAGAAACTTTGACCAACATCGGTCGGACCGTTCACCGTTCAGTCACGCAATATTTGTATCGCTCCACCTCAAGGAGCACGGAAGTCATTACAAGGTAAAGCGTCGCCGACGTAACAATAATGTTTCCAACAAAAAACGCGCAGGGTGTCAGATTCGAATACCTATCCAGCAAAAGGCATTCTGCAGTCTGCGGTCCGAGTCATCTGCGATGTATCATATTCTCTGGTTTCAGTACAACAATGAAAGCGACGTATGAATGATGAAAGAGCAAACGAGTCTGTTAACCTCAGACTCGGCGTTTGCCTTTGGCTTTTCCAGTCGAAAAAAAGGACAGCACTGCTGCGACAAAGAAACCAAACGCCAAATTCTGAAAGACAGAAAGCCGCCCAGCTAGGATGTTGCCCGAGAGTAGAACGAAGCTTGCTCCCTGCATGCCGAATGAGCGCTTAGCATTCAGGATCAGCGAGATACGCAATTTGCAGGACGTACGAGGAGTAATTGGAGAGATTTTGCACTCTTATTATGAGATAGGGCTTGCTTCATATCATCCATCGTGGTACTCTTGTAATCAGCGTGACCAGATCGTCTATTCGAGAGAACGTCATTGTATCAGCTCTTGCCGCCTGTCCTTGGATGATAGACTTACGGCTGGCGTTGATTCAGAATGTTTGACAAATCGGAATACATGTTGCCGCTGAGAGGATCAAAGTCCATTGCTCGGATGACCAAAGGTGATCTATCGTCTGGTAATAACACTGCGGTGTCGTCGCTACGTTACGAGGTAGATCGTCAGCTTTGGTCAGATTGCTAGGGTTAAATTTGCTGGGAAAATGCACCTTTGTGATACTGTTGGACTATCCCTCCCAACGGCCTCGATAGCTGCTGCGACATCCTCTGGCGTGGTTTTCGGGACCCCAACTAAGGCTAGCAAAATCTATGGAATGCGCCTCATCTTAGCTTGATAATCCCGCCATACTGTTTCCGAGTATGAAGAAGACATACAGCTGTATCGAGAATAGCGGTAGCTGGAGCAACGAACAGGGTCAGCGTTTAAGATGCGTCTTTGCATCTAGCAAACTACCCACCTGCGAAGAAAGGACAAATCGCATGACAGCTGGAAAGGCGTTGTTGATTTCGACCTCGAGCGTTCCAAGCGGCCAATCTCCTACTCACGAGAACGGTTTCGTATCTAGCTTTGCCAATTCAGCGGAAAGAGAAACCCAGTAGCCCAAAATACCATGTTTAGCCATGCTGTACAAGGCTCCCATCGGAATGCCTTCCCATCCTCCTGTTGGTGTTGAAACGGCAAGACAAGAGCAGCCATTACACATTGAAACGATATTGGATAGCAGGGGAAGAAACTGACCCATCGAAGAAATGAGGACCAGTTTCCGTTGACGGGCTCCTTCGCTGCTGATGCCTGTCGGAGCGCGAGTCCACATATCTCTTGCAACCTCTGCCGTGAGAATCGCTCCAGCGAGATTAACTTCCAGCGTTGTTTCTCGAGGTCGTTTTGGGTACTGTCCAAGTTCATTCCCTGGAAACAAGATTAACGAAACGGTAACTCATTCGCGTGATCAGCAAAGCTTACCTAGCGCGACGTCATCATCGAAATGTCCTACTTCATTGACGCCGGCATTAGCGACGACGATATCTGGCGGCCGTCCATCGAAAACCGTTTTGGCAAAGTTGAATAGGTTCGTTGTTGAGGACTTTGATGTCACATCACATGGTTCTTCAGGCGTGAAACATTCACTACTCAGAACAGCATAGTTTCGGTCAGTATGCCATCCGTGCGATGGGAATTGACCTCTCAATTACCCCCCGTTGGGTCCATTTCCACAAGCTTTCACTGTAGCTTTACATCCGGCCACGTTGAGGTCTCCGATAACTACTCGAGCACTGGGAAAGATTTCACGATACAGCGTGAGTAAGGTGGTACATGAAGATCAGATTTGATGTATACCCCTGTTGCACGTAACGCACTGCCACCTGTCTTCCAATACCACTTGCTCCCCCTGCGTCGAGACAATCAGTAGTGCGGTGTCTTTCACCACCCCTCATGCACGTACCCGTGATGAGCACCGTCTTCCCGGCCTGCTTCGCACTTGACGAGGGACGCAGGGTCTTTTCGAATCCTGACAATTCGGCAAATCTGTTCATGTCGAGAGCGGTCTTGTGTTCGGTGTTCGAGGAATCCAAGACTGAAATATTCCGGCTTCGTACTACTATTGTAGAATGACCTGCTGTGCGACGACTGAACCAATCTCATTCGACTCCTCAGGCTGCAGCTACTGAAGATGATGTGACACCATTCTGAATTTAGCATCCGCATGTGAGTACGTGAGTCATGAGCAGCCGATCGCCGCTGTCCGTTGGCGTTATCAGCCACAAACCACCATCGTTGCCCCACCGTCAGCCATATCACCCAAGTCTACTCTCAAGACGTATTATCTCACCTCTCCCCCATTGGATGCTTTACCCGTAAACATCGATCCCACTCGCGATGTACCTTCCGCCGTTGATCGCACGTCTATTACCCTTCTTCGCCAACTCTCCGTTTACCGACTCCCCTTCAACAACGGCAACAACCGAGGTCAAGACGTTCAGACCAATCAAAGCACATGCGACGCACCCAGAATCTCGAGCGTTGCTGTGGCACGATGCTTCAGAGCGGCACAGCTTGCAGGATATGAGGGCATTCGAGCTTGAAGGCGAGGTGGCGCTCCAGGCGTTGAACGATGACGAAGCAATCAATGCACCGCCGCTCGTGATCCGAAGCCGACGGATCTCCATCATGCGTCCTCGTCACCTTCCTCCAGCAAGTTCATTCCGCAATTTGACGTTCTCTCAAAGATCCTCCATGTTGTCGTCAGCGCTGGATTGGGAGGAAACCGAAGTTGAAGCTCCGGATGTTACCGATAGGGAAACGCTCCTCGCTCTGGCCATGATGAGCTCAAACGCATATATCGAGCCCAATTCTACTGATTGGTATCCCCTCGAGAAATGGAATGCTGTAAGTGACAAGCCTTCGGATTGTGGAACTTGCGACAAGATGGCTAATTCGCGTTTTTTGATGCAGACTGTGCCGTTTGGATGGGAGAAGGACACGGACGGTTTGAGGGGTCATATCGTGAGTGTATTCCTTGCTTCATCCTAGACTTTCCGAGAATCCTAAATCCCCATATCATGCTACGTGCCGATAAGTTCGCGGATGATACCAATTCCACAGTCGTAATCAGCATCAAAGGGACTTCGGCAGGTGTTTTGGGCTCAGGCGGTCCTACATCCAAGAACGACAAGTTCAACGTGAGTATCGGGTCTTGTGTGCCACCTTCATCGGTTGCTGATACCTCCTTTTGCAGGACAACCTCCTCTTCTCTTGCTGTTGCGCAAGAGTCGACTTTTCCTGGACACCGGTTTGCGATTGTTATGCGGGAGGTTACAAGTGCGAACAGACCTGCCTCGAGAAGGCATTAACTGGAGAGAGTGTATATACCGCCCTTGGGACAGTCAGTCTTCAATTTTCCTGTCTTTGTTTCTTTCCGTTGACATCTTGGCGGTTCGTTGCACATAGAATCTGTACAACAACGTATCCTTCATGTATCCCAACGCCAGCATCTGGTTAACAGGCCATTCTGTAAGTAGCGCAATGTTCCAGAGCCTGCATTCAAACTGATCCATCGTTCCTCAGCTCGGCGGTGCTCTTTCGTCCCTCATCGGACTCTCGTTTGGCGCACCTGTAGTCGCCTTTGAAGCTCCCGCAGATCGCCTCGCTGCGCAGCGCCTTCATCTTCCCTCGCCTCCTGGTATTCCGATGGGCAAGATGGGAATCACTCATGTATACCATAATGCGGATCCGATACCGATGGGCGTTTGTACGGGCGTCTATAGTAAGTGTTGTGATCCAAGCTAGACTGACTGAAGAGGGAGACTGAATTGTTCGTCTCCATTGCAGGCGGTTGCTATGCAGCAGGCTTCGTGAGTCTTAGTGTACGCAGGCCCACTATCTATCGATGACTCATCACTTGAATCAAACAGGCTCTCGAAACCCGCTGCCACCTAGGAGAATCTATTCTCTATGATACAGTCGGCAAGAAGGGTTGGAGCGTAGATGTCAGAACTCACCGAATCACCGAGGTCATCAACCGAATCTTGAACGAGGATTGGGAAGATCCCCCGTCCGAAACCACTTTCATCGAGGAAGACGCCGACGCATCAAGGTCTCTTTGGTCCAGCTTCTGGGGGTGGCCGGGTCGGGTCCCACATCGGCGGTCTGGCCACGAAGGGGAGGAGGGCGACGAGGAGGGCTCGCCACCGCACAAAAAGCGTAATCCGAATGCAGTGCCCAAAGCTGAAACTGAAGAAGATTGTGTGGATTGCTTCAGATGGTGAGTGATAGTCAGCGGATGGTTCGGATATGGATTTACGTCCGATATGAAATTGCAGGGAGTTCGGTGACGGTTACAAGAAGGAACCGCCGACCACGACAATCGCGACGAATGTCATTGCAAGGGCAAGCAGAACAGCGAAATGATCTCCCCATTACATAGATGTACTTGATTCCAGTTGTAATAAGTCTAGGGCCTTCACGTTCAGTTGTATCAAAACTTTCCACAATCTCTCTGTAAGAATTCGAGATTTTATCAATTCTCCGTCTTCGCTTGAAAACCACGGGTTGGGAGCTTTCCGAGAGTAATCTCCGCGTCACAGTAACATTCAAAGTACATTGCAATTGCGTCACATCATGTCTGATACATGAGGAAACAGCTATTATAGCTCCGAACCTTACAATCGCTGAGCCCATGACGAACCGGAAAAGAAATGTCCATGGATTGCGGAGAAAATGCAAGATCGATGTGAAGAGTTAAAAGTGTTGGCCGTAATGACAGTGGCATCGAAACGCGGGTATATTGGTTCAGAGGAAAATCGTGGTGAGGAGTGCACTTCTGGCTTAGAATCGACCGCCACGAGTTTGAGTTGGAGGTGCCTGCTGTGGGCGCGACATCATTCGCTGTTGTTGAGAGCCGGGAGGCGGCGTATATGACTGTTGTGGGCGCTGATGCTGAGGTTGAGGTGACGGTCCTCCTCTCCTAGGGTCATATTGTTGTGGAATCTCAGGGCCAGCACTATGCGGAGGTTGAGGACCGTAGCCAGACCTTTGTTGCTGATACCTCGGATCTGTCTGTATAGGGACAGGACCGTTGGAACGCTGGCGACTCGTCATAGGAGCACCAGGCATTCGAGGGCCGGCAGGATAGCCATTCCGAGTAGCTGGTTCGGCTGATGCAGGTCGACTTCCATGTCCTGGATGGGGAATGCCAGATCTAGCGGATTGTGAAGGGGGGACTGCTGGGGTGGATCGTACTGGCTGCGCTCGTGAAGAAGGCGCCTGAAGAGTGGAGGCGACTGGTCGTGAGCCTGAAGGAACATTCGCAGTGGCAGCGGGGCCGGCGCCGGTTGAAGCTGGACCCGCTCCCATAGCCTTCTTCTCAGCTGCCTTGATGATTTCGTCGCTGATGGGCATACATTCAATCAATCAATCAGAGCTTGATCAACGGGGGATGGTTTGTACAATCACTTACTCGAGCAGGTTCAAACAAGCACATGCGATGACCCATTCCACACAATCTTCGTTGCCTTCGCCCAGAGTTTGCCAGACCTTCTTCTCTTCTTCTGTCTTGCCTGTCACAGTAATTCGGGTACCTCCTCCCTTTTCAGGAGCGTTCTTTGAGATTTTGCCGAACTGGAATGTGGCTTTATAAGCAATGCAGTAAGAGTGAACGTCGCGCAAAGCTCACCTCGACTCGCTTCGGCGGGATCTGATGACCAGCATATGCAAAGTAAAACATTGTCCAGAAATCTGCATTCGGATTCGGCTTTGATATCTGGTAAAGCGGTGTATCGTCCGAGTTCACAATCTTGTAGATTGGTGACCGAATACCTGTGTTCTCGATGGTCCATCGTAGATCTCGAGAAGCCTCGCACCTGACGATGTTGTTTCGTGCCGAAGAATGTCCAGAATCCGAAGAATGTCCAGCTCGCCCTCGATTTGGCGGGAAAAGCTTGGCGACGCAAAGATCTCCTTGAGGTGAGGGTGTCAAGAGATAGTTCACAGCGTTCTGCAATGCGAAGGGTTTTCAGCAAGGTTTTCCGCCACCAGCAAGTACAACACCTTACGTATTCAGTATGCCTGAATGCAGAATGTAACATGGCGTAGATCAGCGTCATCATCATACCCAGTGATCTGTCTGACTTACAGGTAAGAATACAATATTTGATGAGGTTGGCCTGTCAAAAAGACATCTCGCTTAATTCAGCCCCTTGAGAAACGAACAAGGCACAGAATTGGAGCGTACCATGAGGAGTGATGATGAGTGTCGGCAAATGATTTGGCATCGGCGCATGATGCGGCGATGTAAAGCTAGAGGAAGAGGACGTGGCGGGGTAAGCTTCGATCCAGAACGGCACGACATTGTGCGCAACTTACACGGAATAGATGGCTGGAAAGATACCGTACAGGTGGGAGATGACATTAGCGTTCCATCTCCAGACTCGAGTTTCAGACCGAAAGACAATCGCGAAGTTCCCTTCCTGTTCGTATCTCTGCCCTCGTTGTAGTATCCCCATCGTAACAACAGCCATGTCTCCGCCCTAGCATCACTGTTGACCAACCCGCCCCAGGCCGGATTTCAGGGAATCCACTCAGCCGCCCTTCGCATTCCTCGCATCAATCCTCCAGGGTGGGCACAGGTGTGGAAGAGAGAACATGATCACAAAGAAACACTCACCAGACATGATTGTATGACTCCCAACCCTTCTTCGTCTCCAAGATCCTTTTAACGCTGATTCGGTCTCGCCCTTTCACAACGTGCACCGAGATCGTCGTTTCGCAAGATCGAAACCGGATTTGACACAAGGACGGGCTGTCGATGCCGAAATCCAATCAACAGAGATATCCGTGACCGAGAATAAGGGCTTTGGCAATGCGGAGTACTGTATTCGCTGCTGAGGCTCCACGATGAGAGACGTTAGTCGATTTGGTTCAACGAAGTTCTCGTCGCTGTGCAGACGATCACCTTTTGGCCGAATTACCCGTTCTGTTTATTTTTCGCGTCAACCACTCGGATGTTATTGTTTGAGCGGAAACAAGGGAAGAAGAGGCTTGCTGCGTGCGCTGGACTGCGTTGTCTCTTTGGGTGGGGATGTGGGGAACACAAGGTTGATGAGTGGCATGAGTGGGAGTAGTCGAAAGGTTGTTCAGGCAAGTCACAGCGATTGTTCCCTTGGGTCTTTGAGATCATCCGCCTCATGATGAAATCCCAAAAAGACGGGCAGCTTCCCACCAGCTCCAGGAATACAGGAATACTGGTATGCGCGCACGCGTCAAATTATGTGAAATGTGCCTGCTTTCCCCTTGTTCGTTCCGCGCAATGATAGTATTATTGAAGGTGGGCAAGGTCCTGTAAGGCCTGTGTGAGGCCTGTGAGCGGATTACAGAACGCTCCGGACTGATGGACGGGATGCTATAGCTGTGGGTGCTCGTCGTATGCAGTGGAATGGTTGTTGTCTAACAATTGTTCGGCAAATTTGGCTGGCGTTCTGGCGAGAGCGTCTGCAGCTGCGTCTGCTGCCGAATAAATCCCCGGTCAATAACATGTTGATCATGAATGAGTGTGAGTGACCATGAACATTTGTATGCTGCTGCGATGCGCTCGATCTTGCTCGGCACATCTCGAACCTACAGGCCTCTCCAGGCCAATGAAGAGAAACCATGGGTTGGGACACACCTCGCCAAACTCTCAACACCTTAACACCACCAGCTCAACCACCTCACAAGCAGTGAACCGCAGTGAACAGGGAAAGGGGTAAATAAAGGCCACACTGCTATTACTGGTGCGCCCCAGTTCAACGGGCTCTGGGTGATTTTACCGCTTTGGTCGTGCACAAAGTTTTCGGAACGAGCGATCGAGCGAGGGCGTCAACGGCGACAGCAGAATTCCGAGGGTTTGTTGTTATTGACCTACAAGAGACCTATTCCCGAAGCAGAGCAGCACGAGTACATCGCTTTCGCGCTCGTGAGCGTCTCCTTCGACACAACGCACACCATACCTCGAAGAACCCGCTACGATGCGGTATCAGTAGTCACGATCTCGTTGCGTCGATAGGTGTTTAGGTATCCGCCTCCACAAGTAAACATCCGCTAGGGCGATCTGATAGTTCAACATGGTTGACCTCACGGTCGGCGATGGGCACTTTCTCAATGGTATCCCGCACGACTCGGAAGTAGAGGACGACCAACCGGACTCGGCCGCGAAAGACGCCTACGGTACCCTTGGAATCGAGGACGCGCACGGATCCATGTCCTCACACGTCTCACACGAGTCCGACCAAGATGTCACTAGTTTTCTACGTAGTGCACGAGTAGAGGTTTCAGAGGATCATCATGACGTGGATATGGGGATGTCCCTGGATGGAAGTCTGGAGATGGACATGGACGGTAATGCGGAACACCTTCGCCACGAAACGATGATGGAGGAAATCATGCATCTGGACGCGCACGATGTCGACGTGGACGATCTACATCCAGCGGCAGATGTCAATCATGACCCAGCAACCTTTGACCTTCACCAAATACATCAAGAGCTCAACGACGCGTCTACGCTGTCGGGCGAGCACGTCGATTCCGTGCACGGAGCTGCACACGTCGAGGACGATCTTGAACCCAATTTTTCGGAGGGACCCGCAGAAGGAGACCTTTCCTACACGAGAAGTCTGTTCGACTCGAACATGGCTCCTGCGCCAGCTGCTCGCCCATCGCATCTGGAGTTGCTCGTTCAAGAGGAACCGATTCCGACAGGCGTGCAGATCGTAAATGAAGAAATCTTGGTGAATGATGTGGGATTGTTACCGATGGGAGAAGGGTTGCCATCTACACAAGTACTGGAGAGTTTGGATGAATCTGCACGGCTTTCAGCTCAACAGGTTGGTAATAGCTGGCGAGTAGAGTAAATGTTTGCTGAATTTGTTGTGCCCAATAGGAACACGGTGTATCCCCATCGCAACTACAAGATCCTTCTGTTACGGCAATGCTCAAGACTCCGTCGGGAGGCAACCCGCCCCTACCCATCGATCACGCACTCACAGAACCTATCACTGCGTTTTACAAACTTCAGTTTCTCGAACCTCCGCCAGCGCAGACTTCCGGACCTCATGGCGAATACCGACCAAAGGAAGCATTCTCGTATTATATGCAGACCCTGGACGTTACTATTGGGAGGAAAATCAATCGTTTGAAGAAGCCGGTTCCTGAACAAGAGGCACAACGACAAAATTCATTAGCGAAAGAAATCGATCCGTCCCGAGAAGATTTCAAACCAGAGAAGGTTGTACAACCTGATGTGGTGAAGGAAGAAGGAAAGGACGAAGATGCCGAGTCGGCAATGGCGTTACGTGACATGCGCACGACTACGAAAAATAATGAAGGAGGGGATGCTGCGGAGGAGGGAAAGAGAAGTGCGCCGCCCGAAGTCCCGCCGGCAAAGGAAATCGCCAAGCCGCCAATTACGGAAGGCAAAGCGGATCATGGCCCGGACAAAGAATCAGGGGAAGGCAGTGAAGTGGTCAAGGACGAAGTGGTCAAACGGGCCTCGGAAATCGTTAAACACGAAGAGGGATATGATAAAATACCTGGAGGGGACGGGTTTCACGTGGATGATGAGGATGAGAGGCAAGTGGATGTTGATCTGGGTGCCCTGAAAAGTGTCAGCCGACTGCACGCTCGAATTGGGTGAGTGCCGTATCATGTGCGGAATATCGCATAAACAACTCATATTGCGTCCCTCGGCATGTACAGCTATTCATATACGCTGTCGCAATTCTACCTCGACGTCCTCGGACGGAACGGAGCATGGGTGGACGATGTCTTCAAAGTGAAAGGGAGTAGAGTTGCTCTCGGACCATAGTACGTCAATAGCGACACCAAAGCAAGAGGACGCAATGGACTGAAGGCATTGCGTTGATATTTCAGTACCAAAATCCAAATATCTACGAGGACATTTTACTTTATCCTGCCTCCTGCCTCCATCGCCAGTTATCCGATACCTCTCAATCATCATGCAGCTGCAGGCCCGTCTGTACAGTCATTTCCTTTCCAAAGCGGCGCAAAGCTCGCCTCCCAGCAAGCCACGTCAGACAATGAAAAGGAACTACACCATCTTTTCCAGCAACCAGCAACATTCAATGCCTTTTCCACCAACCGCGAGGGTTGGGAGGATGAACGGATGGGTTTGTTCGGGATGGGAATGGGAATGGGCAAGAATGGCGGCTATGGCTATAGCTCGAGACACCGGAAAAGGGGCAAGTGTCGAAAATGCAAGCTTCAAGAATCCGAGCACAAGGATCAAGACGAGGAGGAAATTGGACATTCGTTCTCGGGGAGCGACAACGACCATAACAACGAATCAGATGGCAGTGCCTGCTCTTGCAGCCGCTGTGCGAGTGAAAAGCAATGGATGTCCTCTTCGGCGGATTCAGGTGCCGACGATTCGAGTGAATTGAGTAGTGTCTCGAGCAGTGACGAGGGATCTGACGAGGAAAGCAGCGACGATGACGAAGATGAGGATGAGGATGAACAGGAAGACGAAGCACGAGACGAAGAGCAAGCGACAAAGGAGCTGGTGGACGAAAGGATGGAGGTCGCAGAGGGAGAAAGAGGTGAAGAAAAGCCCGCGGAGGAAACTGTCATCGCGGAAGGGGCTGTCGAGAGCGACAAGGCGACTGTTGCCGTCGGGAGCGAGCCAGTGGAATCGCGAGAGCTGAGCGAAAGCGTAATGGCCGCCAGCGACGATGAAAGCGAAGAGGAGACACTCGCTTCAAAGCTCAAAGTCGCGGAACGACTCAAACCAACAGCTCAGTCGCCGCCGGCTCATTCGGGCGACGCCACTCTTCCGTCGAGTTTCCACGACGATGGGTCTTCAGCTCTGCACCTCGACGATGCGGCCCATTTCCCACCGACAGAGGCAGATATCCAAGCCGTCCAAGATCTCATTGCGCACGCTATGACACCCACGGATGAGACGACAACCTTGCAAATGCAACCCTCTGCCTCTGGTATGCCTTTCGACAGCAGCATGTTTGCATCCATGGATCCTTCGCATATGCCAATCGAAGGGGAAGGCGATGCATCCATCCCCGAATTAAAGCTCACCAAGGCTGAAAAGTCGGCATTGGCCGCTAGAATTCGAGAGGCAAAAGCGGCTGCGAGGAAAGAAGAACAAGAACGCAAGAAGGCTGAAAGGTTGGCGCAAAAGGAGAAGGAGAAGGCGGAGAGGGCAAAAGCAAAGGCGGATGCAGCAGCAGCTAAAGCAGCCAAAAAGCAGAAAGCCGAAGCCCTCGAACGGGAAAAGATGTTAGCCAGAATGGACAGCATACACAACCCGCCGGTAGACGACTTCAACATGGATGTTCACGCGCTCTCCCACGACATGTCTGGAGATGCACCAAGTTTCCCCGGGACGTCCTTTCCCCCTGGCATCCGGCCGGGAATGCCTCGCCCCTTACCTGCGGGTCAGACCGATTTTCGACCATCTTTGCGGCCTGGTATGCCTGGAGTGCGTCCACCTCGGCCGATGACGAACGGTTTCAGACCGATGAATCCAGGTATGGTTGCAGGCGCTTCTGGTCCTGGCGTTCGCCCTCTTCGACCGGGTATGAATGGAATGCCTATCCGACCGGGAGCGCCAGGTATGAGACTGGCGGCGCCTGGTTCTTCGATGCGGCCTGGACCAGGATCTCTTCCGCCGCTCCAAGGTCAGATGCGCCCTGGAATGCACATGAGGCCCTTGCAGCCCGGCGTCCGGCCGGTTCGACCAGGACAGCCGATACGTCCGGTGTCGAGACCGGTCCATCCGCCTCAGAGACCACCTCTGCAGCCGCATCTGAATACCGGCAGCTTCAATGGGTCCCAAGAGGGATTGATGATGATGTCACCCGAAGGCACGCCTACCAGGGCTACATCTCCGGATGCGCTGTCAAGGTCACCGTCTTTGGACCCATCTTCACAGAAGCGTACTTCGCCCTTACTGGGCATCGATGGTCAGCCCTTCATCGGTCCTGAGCCAATAAAGCCTGATTTGACGTATGCAACGATCATCTATCGCGCGCTCGCAAACGTCGATCGCGGTCGAGGAACGTTAGGTCAAGTCTGCGATTGGGTCGCCCACGAGTGGGAATGGTTCAGAATGAATCCTGAATCTGGCTGGCAGGTTAGTCTCATATTTTCATTTTTCAGTATCACCTATGTCTGATGCATGCCCTTGTTCGCACAGAATTCCATCCGTCACAATCTCTCCTTGAACAAGGCGTTCCTAAAGGTACCGCGGGTACCTGAAGATGACCCGGAATCGAAAGGATCGGTATGGATCCTTGATCCTGTTCACGCCCCTGAATTAGTGGAAAGAGAACGTAAAGCCGCCGAGCAAAAGGAGGCCAGAGCGAAGCGAGAAGCCGAAAAGGGATACATCGCACCCAAACCTCTGAAGCCCAGGAAGCCTACCGATGGATTGGGAGGAAGAGACTCGGACGATCAGTCAAGGCCGTCTCCTTCGCCAGCGACCGGAAGTGCCCCGCCGAACAGTGTAGAATCTATACTCAGTGGCCTTATCCCTCCATTGCTAGTTCCTGTCAATCGTCAAATACCTCTCATGCTTGGGAGCATTCCGCCGCACCTCAAGTCGGTCGATATCAAGATCAAGCATCTGCTTCCGGAACCGCCATACGTCTTTGACAATAACACCATTATTCTCAATTCCCTAGTCTTTGGTAGATTCTCAAAGCAACAGCTTGCGCAGATGCAAGCCTTGCCGACGAAGAGCGCCATGACAGTCTTGCGAACATATGTCTTGCGCTGGCTTCAGGAGAAAGTCAAGAAGTTGGGCCCAGCATCCATACCCAGGCTCGGCAGTCCCGCTGTGCGACCCGGAAATGTTCCAGGAGTTCGCCCCGTTGCTGTCGGAATGGCCGCTCGACCGGGCTTGAGCCATCCAACAGCCAGACCGCAGGGCTTCCGTCCTGGATCTGGCCCCCCAACCCGACCGTTGCCACCTGGAATGCGGCCTCAAATTAGTAGACCTGGCATGACACCGCGACCTGGGTTGAACGGCGCCTCGATACGGCCTGGTGTTCGACCGCCTGGTGTAGCCGGTGCCCCTGGTGTTGCCCCTGGTGTTCGACCGCCACCTCGACCAGTCAACGGAAATCCTTTTGTCGCTAGACCTGCGCCTACCCCTGCGTTGGATCCCGAGACATTGCGCAAAATCACTCAGCTCGCGGAGTCAGCGATCAAGACGAACAGCGCGCAATCGGCAAACGCCAAGGTTCTTTTGCAGTATCTCAAACAGGTCGGCTCACAAGTCAATATCGCTATTGCCACGCAGATCCTCAGTACCGGAGTTATCCCGCCAAACGCGATTCCCGCTCGTTCCGCATTACCTAGTAGGAACGGAGCACAATCTGCCAGACCGCCGCCTGGGCCGAGACCCCCTATGACGATGCCCCGTCCAAATACCTCGACCGTCCTAGGCAAGCGGCCGGCTGATGCTGTGCCATCTCCAGTTACAGATTCAAGCGACGCCAAGCGTCAGAAAGTGTAGTTATCTAGAACGCAGAGACCAGCTTTGTATTGGTGCGGTTTCAGGTTGTATATTACTTGTTGTATGGAGGTCTCGTAAATCGAATAATAGCATGATGTGAGAAGTATACAAGTCTCATGTCCACATTGTTCGGACACGTTCGAACACGCTCGTACCCTTCGATTCTTCGCGATTGCTGTGACTCTTCCCGCTACCTTGTCTCGCCGGCATTGCATGCCAGATTCCTTGTCCGGTCCATTGCGTAAGGCACTCTGACATGTCTCCTTGACATGCCGACCCAGAACTGCGACGCCTTCAGTTGGCTACACCCTTCTGAATTTTGTCGAGACGATTTGCATCTTGATAGAGACCAGCGGCGACCTAGACAGCAAGCGACAATCTCCTGCTCCGTTCCGCAATGCATCGTCAACAAAAAAAAGGCAACGATGCTGTAATGACTCCTCTCTCTCCCATGCTTGCAGTCGCGAAGAACCTATTCCCGAGGTTTCGGCGGACTCGGTTGGAAAAGTGTGAGTTTGGTTCGTCGAAGAGGAATGACCACCTCGGTCGCGCTATCGCTGCTCCTCTGCGACGGCCCCGCTGTCTCCGACTTGACATTTGGGGCGGGCCCGCCAAACAGGGTTCCGGGAAGTCGAAAAGGCTTGGTGTTGACGCTAGCGGTGGGAGTGTTCTTGTATGATGTACGCTTGACATGCAATGTGGACCAGTCTTGATTGTTGAATTGTGCGTTATCTATCTCCCTGTCGTACACTGCTCCTTGAGGACGATGAGCGCCACCTGTTCCATACGACGAGCGATGTTCATGAAAGTAGGGTGATGAGCCCATGTTCCTGGATCTGTTATCTGCGGTGGCTAGAAGAGAAGAGCGCCTGTCACGAGTGTTGCTTGAGATTTGCGGTTCTTGATATGTACTAGGAGAAAAGGGACCCCGAAGAGCCGCGGAGGGCGTCACGGATTGCCCGTAGGTAGAAGGTTGAAGTGAGATTCGTTTGTTGTTCGATAGGAACGTGGCGGGACCTGCAAAAGAATGATTCATCGTCTTTCTCGGAGATTCATGATTCCAAACGGGTCGAGCGAATTCCTCTAGGACTTGCCGCCTCGGCGGATTGAACGCGTCCTCCTCGACACTGTTGCCATGGTAGTCGAACGCGCGCGGTGATACTGTAGGGATCGGCATGAAACGGGAATGCATGTCTTCTTCTTTCACCCAATCACCAGGAATGGAACGTAAAGTCTGTGCAGTCTGCCTCGGATAGACGGGATCCAACTCCTGTTCCAAAGACTCGTGTTTGACCCCCAGACCTCTGTTGTCTCTCAGAAATACGTCACGGCCATCAGAACATGCGATCCCTCCCTGCGATGCACCAAAAGCATGAGCACGAGCGACACCCTGAGCCACAGAATTTCTGTCAGTTTGCTGGTTCCTAGATGATTCCGTATCCACCAAAGCCGCTCGCTGTTGCTGCTGTTTCGCAAGCTGTTCTTGTCTCTGTAAGCCCCGTAAGATGGGAAAGTTGTGACTGGAACCTTGCGCGATCTTGGCTATTGAATTCGGCATAGCAAGAGGATAGAGCAGACTTAGCGCGTGTCTGATCGGTCAAGGTATACACGATACTTGCGAAGTTTACCAAAACTGATCGGACTGAGCTTGTTCTTGCCCTTTGATGGCTTGATGGTTTGGCTGGATTGAGGCTCGCTTTTGGAAGAGACAGATGGCATGTGAGAGACTGTCGATTTTGCAGTTTTGTCTGTGTGATTGTCGTCGACTCGCACAGGTCCTGGGATAGACCGCGAAGCTGCTGATGGGTCAGTCACCGAGGGGAGAGAAGGGTTGAGCTGCAGGGTAGAACTGGATTTGACCGCTGATTGTCGATCTGGAAGGCAGGAACTTGTAATCAGACATCCAAGACACAAATTCCGGGAAAAACTAAAGGTCTCACCATGACTTTGAGCAGCGATCGTGATCCTCGGGGCAGTTTCCACATTTCCGTCCTGTTGCTTTACGAGTCCAGTCTTGACCGAGTCTCCATGCTGCTGCTTGAGACGTTTGTTCTTTGCTGCGATAGTGAACGGATTGATCTGGACCTTTGCGTGGTCTTCCCTGCTAGACAAATCGAGCTGTTGAAAGATGTACTTTAGCGAGACTATAATCAGCATGTCGACAATCCATCGGACCTGCCTCGAACCACAGACGGTCCCTCTTCCAGCGCTGTGCATTACCACCCGTCCCCTCGTCGTCCGTTCCAGCATTGACATCCTGCTCATCAAGAGAGCTCGTCGGAGAAGGGCTGCGAATGTCTGCCTGCCATCCGCTGTGAGCTGTCGGCTTTCTGTCGATTGTCGTCGCGGCGGGCATGATCGACGGGATGAGTGATGGAGGGTGGCGACAGTGAGGTGGATTGATGGGGAGCCGATGATCACAGCCATCACTCAATGAATCCTGAATCCCGAGTCCTTGTCTAATCCACGATGCTGCATCCGCGTGTTTCAGCTTGAGACCGAGACCGAGTAGTGACCGAGTGCGATCGGGCAGCGTTGTCCTGTTCATTATTGCTCCATCTTCATCTGCTCTTTTCCACCGTTACCTGCTTCCTCCACCCATCACACTCACTGCAGATCACATCACCACCCATCAGATCCACCATGGCGGACCCCTCTTCCGTTCCATCCGAAAAGGAACTCGAAGAGATGCAACAAAAGCTCTCGAACAGGATGATGAAATCCGGCGAATGGCAGCGGTGAGTCGACCTTGCGCAACATCTCTTCCCGCGTACTTCCATAGCTCATGCCTTTGGCAGTATACAAGACGTCTTGAGCGCCAGGCTCTCCGAAAGCGGATGGACGGACCAAGTAAAGAGCCATGCAAAGGGTCAGTCTGGGCCTCCTTTCGGCGCGCAAACGAGAACTAATCGAAAACGATACCCACATCTCAGAACACGCAAGACAGATGCAACCCCTCAAATTCGACGCCCTACAGCAAAACACTGCAGATTTCGCATTCGGTACGTCGGCGTCTACGTGTACCGTTTACGCACATGCATTTCTGATCACGTCCTGTCGCACCCGATAGAGACGCTGCCAGATCCCGTGAGGGATGATATCCTCGCTCAGATCCGGGCGTATATCGTTTCCCAGATTGACGAGTCGGGTAATGTGTCGCCTGCGGGACGACGTTGAAAGGAGAGGTATGCCGGGAGAGATACGGCACAGAGGTCGAAGAGGGGATGATGTGAGGCGGAAGAAGGATGGGGGTTCGCGTTCGATTCGTTGACAACAGTTGTATTTTGTTTCGTGTATTCATTTTCTATGCTGGTTCGGCCATAGTCCCCAACCTGCCACTCAATGCTCACGTCGAGACCTAATCCAGCCTCCAGTACAATCACTCGACAACGCCCACCCAAATAGACCCACAACTCGAAAGAGTACCATCCCATTATTGTTGCATCTGCCAATCTGTCACATACAGGCTGGAGGAAACAACGACAACCATACGCAACACGTGGCGCACTCGATTACCGGCTAGAGATACTTCATTCGCTACACACAACTTTGCTGTTCTTTCTGAAACTGATCGCTATACACTTGCGGCCGTGCGCAGGGCTTCATTACCCGACGCTACTTTCCATTTCCACCCACTGGCCTCGGCTAGGCAGGAACCGCCGCTCCAGCACCGTATCGCTCGCCTGCCTTTCTCGCCATGATCTCACGAACAGGCCCGAGCAACCGCGTAAACGCCTTTTCACCCAACGCGGCTACACGGAGCTTGCTTCCTTCGCCGCCTGCAGCGCGGATGGTAGCTGCTCGTGGTGCCCGGTTGATCAATGCGAGTTCTACCACAGGAAAAGAGTTGGCACGCGTAAGGGGGAGGACGGACGGGCCGAACTCACCACCAAAGTAATCCCCCTTGCTCAATTCACCGACGACCCCACTTGCCTGCTTTTCAACCTGCGCGACCCCACTCTCAATCAAGAAGAACGCTTCACCCGCCTCACCCTCCTTGATGACCTCCTCTCCATGCTGGTACGTCCTAGATTCGAGTGCGTCCGCAATCTTGGAACGTTCGTGCGTCTCGAGTGAGGAAAGGATGGGTACCGTCGCCAGGAATGTTTCGTACATTCGTCGTCGGCGGGAAGTGTGCTGGAGGGGGGTCAGCGCGCGCCGAAGGAGAGAGAGAGAGAGAGGAAGAGGACTCACGTCGAGAAGGATGGTTCGGAACGAGATTCGGTCCAGGGCCCAGAGCGTACCGGGGGTCTTTGCAACGACCGTTGCCGAACGAGGTGCACTACGGACGGAACCGATCAGCCCGCGTCAAGTCCACTAGAGAGCGCACCCCGACTCACTTGTACATCAACGCTAATTCACCAAACGATCCACCTGGAACAGCAGTATGCACCCGTTTTCCCCACGTCGCCTCGCGTTCATCCTGCGCCTGGATCGGAACGTCCTGCTTTCTGACGTAAATGTCAAACTCTCCATCTTCAACCACGTAGAAATAGTCTCCTGCGGCACCTTGCTCGATGACTACGTGTCCCGGTGCGACAGATACCTCGCGCATAGCGGCAAGCACATCACGTTCCTGTTCCTCGTCCAAGTTTCTAAACAAGAAATTGTTTGAGATAGACTGCTTGATCCGGCCGAGCTGTTCCTCCGTCTTTGGCGGGAGCGCGGCGGGCGCAGAACTCGGTCCACCGAGGGTAGGCGTAGTATCCGCATCTTGATGAATCGCTGCAAGACCGCCACCACCACCGACAATGCCCGACGTAGGAACCAATGATTCCGCCGAGACCGAGGTTCGACGACCGAGTGCGTACGAGGGGACGATGAAATCCTCTGCAGAGGCCATTGCTTTTCCTGCTGATGCTGCCGCTGGAGGGAATCGGGCGGGAGGAGCGAAAGCGGAGGGTACTTCATCGAATGGCGAGGCTTCCGGGTCGTGTGCGCCGCTTGGGGTTCCACTGAAGGAAAACGCGGCAAAGGCACCTGCGACGTTTGCGTGTGGCGCGGCGGCGGGGGCATCCTCGTCTTCCTCTGTTACTTGATCCAATGGTCCTCCTCCGACACTTCCCGGCGCGGAATGACCACCAGGTGCGTCCAACGGGCCCTGCAACGACTGTTCAAAGCTCGGGCCGGCAAACGTCGCCCTTCGCTGAGCAAGAGTACTACTCGGCGTCGATCCGTGTCCGAACGGCGAATCCGAGGGAATATGTTCGGAAAAGGGGGAAGGCTGAGTCAAGTGTGCGTTGAATACGTCGTTTGGTACGCCGGGGAGGGACATTGTGGGGAAGTTTCGGGCGGCGGCGGAACTGGTCGAGGGGATCGGAGTAGGGTTTGATTTCAGAGTTGCACGTGCGGTTGAAGGTGTCGATCCGGAGCGCTGGAGGGAAAGGAAGGGTCAACACGGCGTCGCCAACCCGCCGGAAACCTACGCACCTTGTGCCTCAACCTTTGCTGAAACCAATCCGCACAAAACTGGACAACATCCGTCGGCTGGTTCGCGTGGAAATCCGAGGTCAGTTCGCTCAGCAGGGCTTGGAGGTGTGGGGCGGGCATGACGGAAGGCTCCTTTGATGTGGCGTGACGAGTGTCTGCTATCGGGTCCGACGCGGGCGATGTCGGGGGAGGGAGGGACAAGGGAAGGAGGGAAGGCATGACGCAGACGACACGTTGATATGTCTGATACGTCTGTGAGGGTATTCCACGCGGCGCTAGTGGGCGGCCGGGCGAGGTGGCCCCGCGGCGGACATGCGAGGGATGTCCGCGCGGTGTGCCTAGTACGTAGCGTTTCAGGTCGAGCTGGGTGTACATTCCGTCGGACCCTCCTCCCACGTGCGCCATGCTCGCCTTCTCGACGCTCCTCCTGCGCGCGTACTACGCCCAGTCGGGATGGAACGAGGACAACTTTTACGCAAACCTCGCACGGAGTTCGTCGGGTGAGTGCGCGGAGTGCGGTGGAGCTACCCTGTGGTCTAACCTGCCCCCAGCAATCCTCGACTTTACCGTCCCGCCAACGCTGTCCCTCCAGGTCTCCAAAGCCCCGACAGACATCTTCTACACCTCGTACGCCCTCGATGCGCTGCCGCACCTCAACGGCTCCGTGAGCTATATCACGAGCACGATCCCTCTCGAGGGCGTAAGCCGTCCTCTCCCCACATTCCTGCATCCGTACTGACCCCCCGCCGCCGCAGATCTCACCATCACGCACAGTCCCCCTCCGAACAATAGTAGACCACTTCCACGTCTTCCCCGCGCCCAAACGTCCCCTGCCCGCACCTGAAGAATTCCTCGCCGGGGAACTTGTCACACAGGCACGAGACTACCTCTTATACTCGCGGATACATTTCCCTTCGTGTCATCTGTCCGGGTTGGCGACCACGCGGGTCGGCCAAGGATGTATGGCTAGTTTGGCGTTTATGCATAGTCCGAAGAGGGGCGGGAGGGCCGCCACCACGACGACGACGACGACGACGACCACAACGACGACCACGAATTCGGAGAATGGGACGACGACGTCGAGTCCGAGTCAGTCGACGATCGTTGCGCCGCCGCCGCCGCCCGGGAACGTGATCCTCAGTTTCCAACAAGACACGGGACGCTGGTCGACGGAATATACATACTCTGCAACGGACGGAATGCTCGGATTCCGAGGGCTATATAATTTCGGGTTATCCGAGGTCTCGTTGGCGTCCGTGGACGAGCCGTATTTACTCGCGCCCGTGAATCCTGCAATGGACTTGCCGGGGGACAAACCCACTCGGATCGACGAGGAGGAGGCAATGGAGGGCGGACTACGAGGTCGGTTCTCCGCCGGGGGTGAAATCTACTTTTCCCGAAAACAACGTAGTCTCGGTCGTACGTCCCCTCGACCCTCCTACTATACCGCGGGGCGCTAACCCTTTCCCGGCACGGCACGGCAGTATCCACCGGCCTCCGATTCACAACCATCCCTCCGTCCCCCTCCCACCCCTCTACATCCCCGCCAACAACCCTGACACTGCTCTACAACCCCCTCATGGGCTTCCTCTCCACAGCATACTCGGCCCAAATATCCCCGCACCTCGCGCTGTCGTCACGGTACGGCGTAAACGTCTACAGCTACGAAAGCGACCTCTGCGTCGGCGGTGAATGGTGGATCGGCAGTGGGAGGGGAAAAGGTGGTTGGCGCGGATTGCGTGCGGTATCCTCGGAGGACTTGCAGGATCTCGGGCCGGAAGGCGGGGAAAGTAGGTCGTTTATGCAGGCGATGAGGTCGCATACGGATCCGCCGAGGGATACAGACCGCGATGGAGTGCTCAAAGCCAAAATTTCAGGAAACGGGGTCAGTCCGCCACCCCCCTCGCTCGCTCGCTCCCAAAGACTGACGCCCTTCCGCAGCTCATCTCACTGCTTTACGAATCCCGTATACGAAAGTGTCTGGTCTCGGTCGGCGTTGTTTCTGATCTTTCGTCGCGCTCGAACCCGGTACAGACGATCGGGATGGAAGTGCAGTATTTCTCCGACTAGGGCGGTTGGAAGGGATGGCAGGAGGCGAGGGGGGGTGGTTGGTGCGGGGTTTTGGGGTGGGCTTATCGTAGTGGACAGTATTCATTCGTCGTCGCCAATGCTTGCAAGAGACGCTGCTGTTCCGAAACGGAGACTGAACGGCCGGGGTATGGCAGATACGATCTTGCATTTTTGGAGCTTGACTTGAGTGCGCCGACGGCGTGAAGCACGGTGCCGACCGGTGTCATATTTGAGCGGGTTCCTGTTGACCGTTGTGGCTTGGATCTCGCGTCGACCACAGCGAGCACGATCCAGACAGTTCGCCCGAGACAGTATCGACGCGTTTGCATCCGCCGGACAACCGCTCTTGAAGAAGATACTGTACACCTTGATTCTCGCTTTGTTTCCTCCACCTGCACCGGCCATCACCTCTGTCTGATGATGCACCGTCTGCCTCTAACTGCATCGGGCACAGAACCCGCAATGGACTCCCCCGACACGCGGAAAGGTGTCACACAGTTCACCGTACATATCCCGGACGCAAACACGTCACGATCGACATCCACCAACAGAGCGAGGGGGTCGACGGTCGAGTTTCGGCTGTATGCGTTGGCGTTTGCGGTCGTGGTTCCGTTGATGGTCTGGGTTCCCGTCAACCTCAGCAGCGGTCAGTCGTCCGTCCGTGAAACAGTGCCCAATATTGATACCAACGTCCCAACGCAGAATCGCATCCAAACTACCGCAACTACGCATACCGTCTCAGCGATGGATGGATACCTGGGCGTAAAGTCGTAAGTCCAACGTCCAATCCATAGCAGCGCATCGCCTTGACACCTTGTTCTAGGACATCTCGGATCCCCAATACCGAACGTTTCGTCAAAACATTCCCGCACTCGTCGCTCTATCCGCCGCATTCCTCGTCTCCTCCCGCTTGTTCACATTCGTCCGCCCGTACGCCTTTCCGCAGGCTACAAAGACCCACTTCCTCGTCGTGTTCGAGGTCGGGATGCTGCTCATCCTCCACGGAATCGGAGCATTCAAGATCGGATTGATCATCTTCCTCAACTGGGCATTGACGACTTGGTCTGTGCGGCTTGTGAAACCCGGACGAGCAGGATCATGGCTAACACCGACGCTCGTATGGTCATTCAACGGCCTGATGCTTTTCGCCAACGACTACTACAAGGGATACAGCCTACAAGCGATCCATTCGTCCCTTGCGCCCTTGGTACGATCTTCCGATACCTTCCGTCCTGCGTCGCTGACCACCTCTCCTTACCGTCCAGGCAGGATTCCTACTCTGGACTGCTCCCCCGTTGGCACGTAAACTTTAACATCACCATGCTCCGTCTCATCTCCTTTGGCATGGACTACCACTGGGCTTCTCAACAGGCGTCGCAACCCACTCCCGAAACGCACAAGCTCACCCACCCGCCGTCACTGCCACCAACGACACACAAAGAACGCGTAACGACCAGTCTGCCCCCGGCCGAATACTCTTTCCTCAATTTCTTCGCCTACGCCGTCTATCCAGCACTGTACATCGCAGGACCCATCATGTCATTCAACGATTTCACCCACCAACTGCGCCACCCTGTGCGCCTCCGTACGCGCGCGCTCGTTTCGTACGCGGCGAGGTTTGCGGCGTGTTTGTTGACGATGGAGCTGGTGTTGCATACCATGTATGTGGTGGCGATCAAGGATTCCGGGGCTTGGCAGGGGGACACGCCGGCCGAGCTTTCGATGATTGGGTTTTGGAATTTGATTGTTGTTTGGTTGAAGGTGCGTTATTCCGGGTCCTACCTTTGACATGCCATCTTATAAACGCCCAACTTTGAACCGCGGCAGCTTCTCGTTCCGTGGAGGTTCTTCCGCCTATGGGCACTGGCGGACGGGATAGATCCACCAGAGAACATGGTCCGATGCATGGCTAACAATTACTCGACGTTGGGTTTCTGGCGGAGTTGGCATCGGAGTTACAACTTGTGGACCGTTCGGTACGCGTGGGCCCCTTCTTCCACCTCATTGATCTGATACCCTCTCCACCAGGTACATCTACATCCCGCTCGGGGGAAGCAACAACCTCGTCCTCGCTACCACACTCGTCTTCACCTTTGTCGCGCTATGGCATGATCTCTCGTTTCGCCTACTCGCTTGGGGATGGCTCGTCAGCTTGTTCATCTTGCCTGAAATTATCGGAAGAAAACTCTTGCCGGCTGCAAAGGTAAGTCTTTTCTGATTGAGACATGTACGTCGAGTTCTGATTCCTTCCCATGTGATAGTTTGGCAATACGGCTTGGTATCGACATGTGTGTGCGGTAGGGGCGGTGCTTAATATGCTTTTGATGATGGTGGCCAATCTCGTCGGGTTCGTCATTGGCGTGGATGGAGTGCGTTACATGATCCGCCAGTTGGTCGCCACATGGGGAGGTGAGTTCCGGTATAGTCGTGTCGGTTGGGTTGGGCGCTGATTCCTGCACTTTGTGATCAGGTATCGGGTTCATGATCTTTGCATGTACCTGCATGTTCATAGCCGCGCAAATCATGTTCGAATATAGAGAAGAGGAACTTCGTCAAGGCATACAACGAAAATGCTAAATTGTATCATAGTCTTCATCCGCCACCATATTGTACACATCATGTAAAAAGTTACGATACAGTTGATCGTGTTGAGCGTAATGCAAACGAGAACGAATCGAAATCAAAGTGTGCTCGGCGATGTCGATGTCTGGCCGTTCGTATGCGCGGATTCACGCAGCAGCGCCAAACTTTGCCAGAGACTTGAAGTGTGCGTTCAGGAATTTTCTCGCGTCCAATTGAGCCTATACACGACGGACGCTTAGCTCTTGTCCACCCCCGATCCTATGCTTTGTCCCACTCACCCTAGTCTTCTCCACCACCTCGTTCAATTCCTCTTCAACTTGATCCCCAATCTTTTGAGCAGACTTTGCAAAGCGTTTCGTTCGAGAGCTGACTGGAAGTGACAAAGGCATAGAGTTGGCATTCATCGCCCGTGGCGGAGGCTCGCCTGTTTGGACAAACTTACTGATGTCATGGGTCTCGGCCAAAATCTTGCCGGTGGTAACGAGATCTTTGTCGGTCAACCGATGACACGCGGACTTGACTTTCTTTGATGCGCCCTGACAAAAAGGAGAACGATAGTGAAGCAATCGTCGCTACCAATATGGTAGAGAGACCCACATACCTTGAGAGGGTTCACTACTTCCTCGAGAGTTTCCAATTCCTGATCATCTTCGTTGGGTGTGCAACTCGCCAAGAAGGCCTGGAGCATTCGAGACTTCTTCTTCCTAAACTCTCCTGTGGCATCAGCTGATGTGCGAAACTTGAGGAAAGACATCGGCGATCACCCACATTTCCTTTCCAGCTGATCCTCGTTCCGCTTTCTTGATCTCTTCCATTGCTTCAGCATAGACGGCGTCAAATTGCGATACCCTCGAGTTCATTGTCTTCTTGAGCTGTTGCATCCTTTTCGCTAGAGTTTCCATGCGAGTCGGGAGTCGGGAGTCTGTGACCAGGATGACATGACGGAGGAAACTCGCTCACCCGCAAGCTTAGCCTTCAGTTCTGCCATTCTGAGGATGGATCACTCAGCAAAGGAACTCGACTGTCAGAATCGCGAAAGGAGACTCACTCGTCCTTTTGCTGAGTTTCCAAGAAACTCGACTCAACCTGTTCAGGCATCTCCTGCGACTCGTCCGTCGATTCACCATCATCGTCGGGTTCCTCAACTTCCTCGACAGATTCTATGTCATCGCGATCCTCGTCATCATCACCAATTTCCTCATCTTGTGCTCCTCGCGAACGCTTCTTCGCCGCCTTGGTGGGTGCAGCGCTGATCGTGCGTTTCTGAGCCTTGCCAGCAGCTATCTTCTTTCCAGTAGCTGCTAGAGGGTCCAAGGAGGAGGTCAGTTTGCGGAAGTCGTTATAGCTAGAGAAAGGACACTTGCCTCCGCCTCCTTTCGCCGCGTTTTTGCCCTTTGCTTTCGTCATGGATGTTTCTACCGGTGAAGATGGTTGTGTTGATGGCAAGCTGAGGGTTTGCAGACCGTTGTCAGCCTACGAATGCATGAAGCGAAACACGATGTTAGCTGATGGCATGACGCATGACGACATCCTAATCAATCAATGTCCGATTGGCCGTCAGATGCGCTTCCCCGTCGCTTGTCTCAACGTGAAACGCGAAGCCCCTCTGCGCTTCGGTGGCAGAAATGGCAGAAACCCGCGCCGTGTCTGCATCGAAAATTGAAAGATATATATTATTGCTACAAACCAAGGCGCTTGTCCATTACGTTTCATACAAATGATACACGAGGTGATGAACCTGTCAATACAGCGAAACCGAGGCTGACAATAAGGTGATATTGGGGTGGCGTTGGAGCCGAGACGTAATTATGGATGCCTGACCTAGTTCGATGTTGATGCGATTCCAGTCGATGATGTTGTCTGCATTTGATTCTATTCTGAGAGCTGACCCATCGTGAGGCCTTTTGCGAAAGATATTGCCAGCGGGAGCGAGAAGTCATCTCCGACGTTAGAACATCGAAGCAGGCGGTGCGGTCAAGCACGATTGGTGGATCAAGTTGAGTGCCTTGATGGAGTCCCTGTTATCGATGACTGGTGAAAAGACAAGATCAGTCAGGTGAGATGGCGGGTTTACATAACGACGAGAAACATACCACAACTGATGTTGATCTCACTCGCACTTTACGGGAAACGTTTTATGAGCAGACCACTCCGCGGAAATTCCCGCTATCAACTCACCCCTGGGAAATCATCTCGATGTTGATGTTGCCATCGGCCAGAGTGGCGAACATTTTCCCAGCTGTGCCGACCATGTGACGCATTTGCCGACCTACTAGTGACAAGATGGCCATGTCATGTGATACAGTAATCTGGTGCGAGTGAGATATGATTAGCAAGACAGCCATAGCGGATCCCTCGCAGGCTGTACTTACATGACCGATCTTCTCGAGGTCACGGACAACACGGTCAAGAGCTTTCCTGTTGCTGAAATCTTGCATCGCCATACTGACCTATTGACTTGATGAGGGATTAGTTGACATCCACAATTCACCTGTACAAAATACGCACATGGACTTCGCTGGTGCTGATCAAATCAACGACGACTCCAGCACGATCTAACGTTCCGAATATTCGAGCCAAGAAGCCGTGGGATATCGTTTTTCTATTCGAGTGGATATTCAGAACGACAATATTGTCCTTGATGGTGACGGCGGTGGGCAGCTTGACTGCATTCGGACCGCCTGCGGGAATCCCAGAAGTAGCAGCTTCAGAGGCGGTGTGGCCATTTACCATGCTCTCTTCTTGGGGGTAGATGATGGTGCCCTGTCCAGATGGGTTATCCACGTTCTTGATCCGGATAGGGATTTTGGCTCGAATGACCTGCTCCATGGTGAATGGATGGATGACTTCGCTGCCGTAATACGTCAATTCGGCTGCCTCGTCGGGGGTGATGATCGTTACTAGTCTGGCGGTCGGTACCTTTCGCGGATCGGCGGTAAAGATACCATCTACCTCTTTCCAGACCTGCAGTTCCGCTGCCGATAACCCCACAGCACACAATGCCGCACAGAGATCGGTATATCCTCGTCCGATTTGCGCCAAAAGTGATCCTGGCACCGGACCAAAGTAGCCCGTAACGACCGGTACTCGAGATCCACATAGTCTAAGCCTGTCACCGAGGCGTTCCGACAGCTTGTCGTAGAACGACTGATCCAGCTGTGCAGCGCCCTGATCCCCAGTAGCACTCAGAGCGGCAGCTTCTTCCATCGCTCCACCGAGAGCATCGTCGACGATGTTGTCGAGTAGCACCAACTCGGAGTCGATACCCTTTGTTGGTCAAAACTTCAGAACAGAAATTTCGTGCGTAAAGCGCCTAAAGACCTACTCTGTCGCGCAAGGCCGCTGCTACGATCTTGCAAGCCATCCGTTCCCCCATTCCTACAATAGAATCCTGACTTCGGAGTGAAATCTCATCGATAATCTACAGAGACAAATGTAAGCTATCAGACTAGACCCCACCACAAACTTAGACCCTGCTTACTTGTGCGGCAGACAGGAAACTTCTCAGGCTTTCACAGTCCCTCTCTAGCTCTTGAATCAACTCGTCTAATAGCTCTTCGTCCTGAATCTGCCTCTTTGCAGCTGCAACGTGGTCTCGCTTTAAGACGTCCACCGTGGCGTGAAATGCTGCTAGGAACGTCTCGGGGCTTTCTCGTCCGGAATCTGATTGTGCAACGGAAGGTGACGCCGGATTGGGCGCAGACGACTGAAATGGTGAAGGCGAGGCGGAACGCGAGTATCCATTCGCAGTCATCTTGAGGTCCTTTAGAGATGACAGGGACGACGACATCTTGTCCTTTTCGGTACCTGAACCATTCGTTCCGAAAAATCCGGAGCCGACTCGTTTGGGGTAAAGAGGTGTTTGTGATCCGGATGCCAGCCCGCTGGTGCCTGCGTTTGACATTCCATTCGCCGGACGCAGAGCTTCCTTCGAGGCTTGCAGAAGCAGATTCGTAGTGCCCAAGGCCTTTGTGGTACCGGATCTTGCGGAACACACGATCGCTACTTTATGCTGCGCCAGATACGAACTGCAAACAAGAAAGGCTAAGAAGGCCCATTCAATTTCGCAGACTGGCAGCGGAAAGACTCACTCGGCGATAGACACGATGTTGTCCAATGATTTTCCAACTGACGTACCTCCGAACTTTTGTACCACCCATTGTGCACTTGCATCCCGCGAGTTGCTCTTGAGGGAGGTTACTGGCGGGGGAGATAGGCCCGTTGGCGTGGAAGATCCGGATGTGCTAGGCTGCATGGCTGGCAAATTGTTGTTGAACATAGTTTATAGGGTTGATTTGAACAGTCGTATTTTGAAGGCTGTCGTTACAGTATCGTTACGTGTGTTTGTAGGATATCGCTGCAGGTCTGTCACCTTGGGGTGGGATGCCAGGCGAATGGCTGTTTGTTGACCGGATGCAGTGGATGACGATAAGCTTGGGAACGCTTGCAAGTCTTCGCTGGGGGATGATAAACCAGCAACACAATCGTATTGAGCGAGAGCCTCTCACTACTGTAATAATCTGGGCTGAAGCTGAAACGCAGCTATCGACTGGCCTTGCACAGTCAAGTTGTCGAAGTTGACCGATAGTCTGAAATAACGAGGCCGATTTTGGACGGGACACTCAGCCAAATTTGGCTGTGCCAAGCATGGGACATCGGCCTGGGCTGTTTGTGTGATCGACTTCGAAATTTGGAATGTCACCCCGGATGATTCGTACTTTCGGAGGAATAATGTCTCACAACGATGTGACGCAACTTGAATCCGATAGCGCTCGCTCGCCCGTCGGTTTCGGGTGAGAAGCTTCTGCACTGCTTCTGCTTTCGACGGATATGATAGCACTCTCATGGATGTTGCAACTCCTAATCAACTCCTCATCACTGGGAAATCTCGAAAAGGTCCCATATACAGTCTAGAGTCTTGTCGGCCGCTAGTCCACCCATCACAAGGGAAGGTGCAAATGGGCAACGATGTGGTGGTACACTACGGACTGCCTATGGTTCATACTCGTGGAATACGGGTTTTACAATTGAGTCGTCAATCGTAAAGGCCTGGAGATCGTCTTGCGACTTGCGCAGATCAACAAAACGCAACAACCTACATCTCCATCGGTTGAGGGGCAGTAGTTTGTTGGGCACGGAAAATAATGATTTCCTCGTATCTACAGAACGTCGGGACTTCAAGTAAGAGATCATATATGACGTCGCTATTCGAGGAAATGTACTAACAAGAGTTTCTTGAGTTCCTCTCGGGTAATATTGTCCTTTTGCAGATCAAACTCGAAAAAGTCTGGGTCAAGAGGCGCCGCTCCGGGTTCATCGTCCGGGTCATGGTACGCATCAAGGTATGGGTGCTGCAAGCACTCCTCGACGGTCATTCGTTTCTTGGGACTGACTATTGTGGGAAGCGCAAATGGTAAAGAGTTCAGCCTCAGGGAAACGTAGCTGGACTAGCTATTTGTGCTTACAGGTCAACGTCCTCTTCAAGAAATCGATAGCAGCGGGGCTAGCTTTCGGGTACAGGTTTTCGAAGCTCTTCTTGGTTCGCACAGGCAAGTTTCGCAGATAGTCCCTGGATCGTCTTGACGTGACATCGTAGAACTCTTCCATTGGAGGTGTGCCCAGAACGTCCAAGATCAACCTGAGCTGATCATGACTGTGCGCAAAGACGATTAAGTATCCTGCGATCATGCCCACAAATCGGGAACCTACTAGTCCTTTCCAGGGAACAAGGGCTTCCCATTCAGCATTTCGGCAAGAATACATCCGATACTCCAAACATCGATGGCCTGTCAGAGTGAGTCATCAGAAGCAAGTCCCTCATTCACGGTTTCGTACTAACCTTTGTGTATTGTTTGAAGCTCAACATGACTTCGGGAGCTCGATACCATCTGGTAGCGACGTACTCGGTCATGATGCCATTGACGGCGCCTTCCTGTTGCAAAGCAGTCTCGGTTGACCTCGCCAAGCCGAAGTCACAAACCTGCAGAAAGGTGAATGAGTATATGCGACTCGCGCTGGACTGATGCATCTTCCGCTTACCTTGAGATCACAATTGGCATTGAGCAAGAGGTTGGACGGTTTCAAGTCCCGGTGAACAACTGATGTGGTAAAAGTTAGTCTACGTCCGCAGCTCGCAGACATGTCCTCACTCACTCTCCGCACAGTGAAGAGCCTTCAATGCTCGACAGGTCTGCGATGATTTGAGGGTGAGCTATGTTCCGCCATGTGATCTTTGTCCGAGCTTACCTGATATACGAAGTATTGACAATGGTCGTCACTCAAGTCTTGCGTCCTGATGACTCGATGAAGGTCCGTCTCCATCAACTCTTGAACAAGGTAAACCTCTTTGAAGCTGTCATACGAGGATGGCTGAACGATGTCGAGAACGCTTATAATCTATTGAAGAGCGACCAATGAGAATAATCTCGGAATTGCTGTACGCGACTGACATACATTATCGCTGACATGGTTTATGGTGAAATGCTTCAGGAGCTTTAGCTCACGCAGAGTTCGCAGAGCAAAGAGCACATGGTCAAAGGGACTGATCTGTACATAAAGGAAAAGGAATAGTCTCAGCAGCGATCAAGACCGTCAGTGATAACCCAATTTACCTTTTTGATGGCGACCTTTTGTCCATCCCTTCTCCTGATGGCACTGACTACGATGCCATAGGCAC
The DNA here is from genome assembly GCA_025758675.1 of Naganishia antarctica. Taxonomy (NCBI): domain Eukaryota; kingdom Fungi; phylum Basidiomycota; class Tremellomycetes; order Filobasidiales; family Filobasidiaceae; genus Naganishia; species Naganishia antarctica. Next base: position 99,611 of record JANGFJ010000013.1, read on the forward strand.
CTTCTCCGATGACATCCTTGACTTGGTAGTCCGTGCCCACCGAGAACTTCACTTTGCGAGGCTGAGACTGAGACGGCTGAGCAGGCGCAGGGCGCGTCGTGCGTTGTTGCTGAACTTCAGGGTGCGCCATCGAAAGGTTGTCGCGCTTTTCGCTTTGATGGTACGAGTCAAGTTATGCTCTCTTTGCAATGACGGTGCAATCAGTATGAAGCTAATGAGATAGACTGTATAGCGAAATGGCGAATGAGTGGATGACTTGAAAGACCTCAAGGACAACAATTCTTACCTGAAGTCGACTGGATACAACAAGAAGCCTTTGTAGTAATCGACGGTTCGCGATGAACAATGGCGAGAGACACGTCTGAAAGGCGGATATTCGGGCTCGTGGGATCCGCTTTCAATGGCAATCGGGCTCCTTGTGGTCCTTGTGGGCGAGTGCGTGGACAAAGGGGTGGGAAGACGGATCGGATTCGAAACAGCCGATGAAGATGAAGGGATGGTCCAGTAGGTAAATCAAAGGCTGGTCGCTGGCGTCGGTCAACTTGGCTATCAAAGGGCGTTCACTTTCACTTGATGGTTGGAGCCAGAGTGGCGGTATTTATTGTGGAGCGGCAAGCAAGGGAATGAGAAAGGGAGCTTTGAAAAGGTCGGTTTGAACGAGTGACTAGGGTGAGTGGTGGTGTAATCGAAACTTAACGGTACTGTAGGACCAGGGGCAAGATGCGGGAATTGGGAAGTTTGAACGATAAAGATCGTCACGGTACATACATGCAGTTCCATATTACCCCTATCTCTTTTATATATGACGCCCTCGCTGCACTTCCAGATTGCCTGCCATCCACGAATCTATTCTGCTGAAGCCTTGTCCTTCGACCTCTTTGTTCTGAATTGGTCTTGTTGTCGACGACCTGGTTCTGGAAAACGGGCTCATGGCTGGAGTGTGGATCTGCGGTCGCGTCCAATGTGCTATCCCGAGGAGGCTTTCCCGAAATGTTTGAAGATCTGCTCCTCGCTTGTGAAGACGCTGTTCTGTCCATTGTCTTTCCCGTTTCATGCCTATCATCCATCATTGTTCTCCAGTTGTTCGATCAATTATATCAGCAGCAAATATTGTATGACGAATGCGAGGTCCCGGATGCAAAAATACATTGTTTCTCGTTGAAGCGCGTTTTGGTTGTTGCTCCGGTTCTTCTCCCTATATATATTTGGATTATTTGAATCAGCTAGTAATCAGGTAATTCAAGTGCGGGGGTTTCGTGATGAAGCTATCATGACCCATTAAAAATAGATATATCGACCATGCATGCCCGCTATCTGCAGCTGGACCTGACTGAATTTACTCGCCCAGGAACACCGACTAGTGGGTCACTATAGCATTCGAGAATCCGTAGCACCGAGTCACGTCGAGACAAGGGGAGATCGTGGGCCTTGATAGTGGCTTCTGGTCTTTATGAATGAAGTGTCCATGAGGCATGTGATGAGAGTACAAACTCTGAGTGCTATTGGTACATGATGATTGATGCAGAGGAAAATGTATGCGTGTGTGAACTACAGATGTCCCCCGGCCTCCAGCAATGGAAGGCAGCCCAGTAATAGCTTGAGCCTATGCTTTGTGTCGCGAATGTTGAGGCTGCTGTCCTTAGAATACTATGAGCGATACCCAGGAAATGTTGGCATGCAAGTGTTGATGTGGCGTCATTCCCAAGTCTCACTCTTCGACTACCCTAACTGCTTCGTGAGCGGCGTGATTATCCAAACCCAACACTTTGTCGAAATCGATAACTCCCGCCTCCTTCTTACACGCCTCATAGGCCACCTTCGAGTCAAAGCTGCCTGCGACCGACGTTGGCGCAGCCATCAGCAAGCTTTCATGGCTCAAAGACGATCGAAGGGCGTCGAGTAAGATTTCTCTGCGGTCATCCTCGACCGAACCTTGACTAGTGATACGAAGCGGGGCAGACTGGTGTCGATGATTGATGGGTCGAGTCAAGCCAGAAACGGCCTGGTGGGTTAGCGAGGTGAGGGAGACCACCCGAGATGGAGGTTTAGGGCTTAACGCCAGGGGTGATGTAGTGTGACTGTTGCGTAATGGTACATCCCGGTGCTTTGGACTCGTTGTTATCGATATCGGAGAACGCGCCCGCGCGAGGAGACCATGCTTCAGGCTTTGCTTGCTGCCCTGCCTTCGAAGTTGTTGCTGCTGATGCGTCTTCTGTAATACCGCCCAGTGGATAGGATGGTCTTCTTTGGTGATTGGTGTTTCGACTCCGTCCCAGCGTGTATAATGACGTTTCTGGTCGCCGCCCTCGGCGGCGGTACTAGCCGTTCGACTGCGCTTCAAAATTCCTCTTCCCAGACTGCCCGTTCCATCGGATAAACTGGTGTCAGAAATGCTAGGCAGAATCTGATGCGAAACCGATCGGAAGGGTCGAGGCAATACCGGACTCTTCAATCCCAACAACGCTCGAGCTTTGGGATAAACACCTTTCGAAATTGGTGCCGCTTCGCGAAGCCAGTGTAGAGGCCCGTGATTCTGCCAAGGTGACAAAACGAACTCTGGCGCTTCCTCTTCGTTCGGGCCCGATGGTGGGCGCTCCACGTCGTGGCCTGTCCCGGATATTCGTGGGGACATTACTGGAGACGGAATCCGGATGATGGACGATCCCATGATGTTTTCCAGGTCTTGATCCTGAATCCGCTTGAGCGAGATTGAAGCTGACCGACGTGGTAACTGAAGACTGCTAGCACTGGAGGCGAGGGATCCATCGGGGTCGGAGAGTTCGGCTGTGGTACTGACGGGACTAGCTGGTGCAAAGACGTTTGCAATATGCTTCACCACAGTCGGACAAGACTTTCCGGATAGCGCTCTGACAGGCTTAGGCGGAATCAATTTCGTTGCGGACGAAGTGGCGGTGGTTACCGGCTTCTTCTTCTCCTTTGCTGGTCTCGACTTGCCTGTAGCTGGAAGATGTCTTTCAGTTACAAATTCGTCAACCATGTCATGTATGGAACAAGGCCTACAAGGAGTATGAGTCGGGATTGCCGAGTATTGCGACGATCGTTGCAGCTGTCGAGCGAGTTTCTGCACTGGTCGGACGGACGAACGGGAGGGCTTTCGAGGCGAGGTTGTACCAGACTTTTCTGTCGGGGAAGTCTGATCGAAAGTTCGCAAGTCGCTGTCTGATCGCAAACCGTTCGGAGGACGAGAAGGTGCCGGCAACATATCTTCGACGGTAGCCGTGTCCGTCGCCCCTGGGTCTCGTTCTTCTTCAATGTCATCCGTGTATGCTTGAACCGTGACCGCGGGGATAGGCATACGTTCCGTGGATTCAGTCGACGAGCAAGGCTTGACGTCCCTACTCCGACCACGCCTTTCGGAAGGCGATTGCGTACCAGTATCTCGAAACGGCAAAGCTGAGACCGGATTTCTGAGGGTCGGTCGTGTCGACGTTCTCCCTTGTTCCATCTTGGATGTCGCTCGTGCCTTCTCTTCGATACAGAGGCTGCGAGCGTTTCGTTTCGTAGTCTTGGTATTCGATTCGCGGCCGGTTCGGTTTCGACCCCGAAAGGTCAACAAGTCCTCTCCCTCGTCATCTGAGCCCCTTGGCGTGATGGTCTCCCGCGCCGGTACGTGGAAGCCAAGCTTATGGGTCAATCCCAAGAGATCGACGCCGGTCGCCTTGATGAGGGATCTGGGTTGCTGTTGATTAATATTGAGGTGTCTTAGAGGTTGGGTGGTTTCGATAGTGTTGGCACGTTGAGGGGGAAGCAACAAAGGTGAAGGCATTTCATCCTTGGGAAAGCGATCGTGTTGAGGACAAATCACAGGTGACAAGAGATGTTTCGCGATAGTTTGGATAGAGAGGTCGGACCTTGATTGCCCGCCAAGGCGTGGAATCCCTGAGCCGAGCCGAGCATCCTTTGCCAAAAGACCAGGAGACGCGGGAGACTGAGAAAGTTGGCTGTACGGGTGTAGGCGGTTGTCCGAGAGTCGAGGTAACTGACTGCTCATGATGACAACAGGCATTCTTGCCCTGCCACGCCGAGGTGACGAGCTACCACTATTGCTCTGGGATGTTGTGCTGTTGAATACACCCGGACTCTGCATTTCGCCTCGTGGCATGGAAGCCATGGAGGTTCCCGATCGTTGACGGGTGATGAGGGACGACATCTACGAAAAGGCGGCAAAGAAATGATATCAGCTCACTCCATCTATCCAATTTTTGAACTACGGAGCGACTTACTCTGGCGATCGAATAATCGTGCAAATCCGCTGCGTTCAGAGGCAAGTCCCTTGACTCTCAATACTTGCTTCGTTTCCGTCGATGTTATGGAAGCGTTGCTGTCTGATGCATGTCCCTATGCCAGGCCAGTTCCAAAGGCGAGACAAACTTAGCAGAATGAGGACTGTCAGAAAGGAACATAATCCATTCGCGATTGCACTCGAAACTCACCTTGTTCGGAATACTCGACGATCTGTAAACGGATAGGTAACGGGTTACGGACTGCGTGGATCCGAGTGGTGATTATTGAAGACAACGGTGATACCTCGTCAGCGTTGATCGTTTCGAAAGATCTGCAATTACGGAAGGCAAGAAACCAGGAACCAGAGGTGGACAGATGAAGGCGACGCTCCGTTATGCGTAGCGACGAATGATAGCCGTAGGCGGTGAGGTCGCAGTGGTATATAAACCGGTCGATGTGGGCGTTCAGCTATACGTATTGCTTGACCGGTATTCGCCTTCTTCCCTTGGACTGGACCCTGACGCGGCGAAGGCGATGAGATGACCCCCCTTTGGATCACGGATCACGAAATGAGCACGTCGGCGACTGCGACACTCTCCCGAGGTACTCGGATGGCTACTTGGATGAGCGGAAATATCAGACTGTAGGCTGTCGAGGAACTGAGCTCCAATGAATACTTAAGTGCATGATGACACACTCGTACGCATTAGATCAAGAGAGGCAATAGCGGAAGTATGCTGACGACCCCTGAGGATTGGGGACTGTGAAACGCTGAAACCGCGCGATCAGAGCGATCACAGTGTCCTCATGGTCCTGATGGCTGACTACACGCGAATCAGATCCGCTCCAGCAGCAGAATCCTTCATTTACTTCATCGCCTTCATCGCCTCCATGCCGCTCGCCTCGCTCGTCTCACGAGATCCCACACATTCATTCCTCATCGGTCATCTCCTTTGTGGGGATAAACTCGGCAAAGCGTACCAAAGCATACGGCACCAAAGAGGACCCCCGGCTTTCATGGTCATATTTGGCCTCAAACGGGTTAAACCGGATGAGAGAAATTTGGACAAAGGGCACAGAGAGGCAAACAACGGTCAAACATTGGGTGAGAACTACCCAAAACGCAGAAATCAACCAGTTTGGGTTGGGAAATGGTGTTTTAAGCTTTTCAAGCCGAAAATCTCGCCCCCAGGAGGGTACAAATCTGTCGAAATTCCAGCCGAGAGCCGGGTATACCCTGGAGAGAGGGGGGTTTCTCATGAACGGCTCAGCCGGCTTTGACAGTGTACAGTGGCAGCTAAAGTGGCTACAGTGGCTTGACTGCTGGAAATTGGAACAGCTTGAAAAGCTTGTTATATACACCCCAGAGATACTGCGCAAGGTGACTACTACCTACTCCGAGTACCGGTAGGCAGTTCTAGCGCAGAAGGGAATTCCTTCTGGTGTCTGGTGCCAAACAGCTTGGCAAACTCTTCGGCCCAGAATTCCAGTCATTTGCTTGCGAAAGATAAAGACGAGGAAGCTGACAAGCAGGTATAAATGCAGGTATAGCAATATAGCTGGCACTAGAAGAAAGCGGAGGCGCGTGATAGCTGCTGTCTGGCACGTCTAGGTACCACTCGGCTAGGGATATGCTATAGCCGGGAACTCACAGGAGCTGCGACTCTGCGACTGAGCAAAAGGACCAAAGGGCTGTCCAGGGCGTCCAGGGCAAGCACGCAAGCGGTAGCTTAGCATCCAGGCAATAAGCGATCCAACGAGGAGGCCGAGAGGAAGGGCTGAGAAGGAGAGATTTGAGAATTCAGAGATGAGAGAGCTGATGGGAGAAGTGGAAGCTACTAAGCTAATGCTGGCAGGTCAAAGTTGGCGCTGGCTGCTGCTGCTAGCTTTGCTGCCTAAATATCTCTGGTGGCTGTTTCTTCTAACAGAAGCTAGGTATCCAGTAGTTTGCTTCCGGTCGTGGGGTATGTGATCGCTAGATTCGCTACGGTTCTCGGAGCAGCTCGGAGCCCTTCGTAATAGCCATTTGACAGCTCATCTGACCTGCCCAGTATATCCCGGTGGCTCACAGGCAAGACTCCAGGGTGGCGAGAAGCTCGAAAACTCGACAAGGCATGCCAGATGAGCTACCACAAGCCAAGGCAGTTGGTACCAGTGTGTTACAAACGCTTCAGCTGTGAGCTGCACGTATCTACCACAGACATGGTCAGTAGCCACACAGCTGGCCGCACCAAACATATTTCCGTTACTTTACAAATATTCACGAGTGTCTGTTCAATCACGATGTTCGGAAGGTCGGCGCATGACGCTTTTCTCATCCGAATGTATTTAACTATCGGATATCATTTGCATCCTCAAGCCATAGCCATATTTTCATTCACTGTTGAGTCGCATGTCCTCCTTAGGCCTCGGGCCAGTAAGTGGTCAGCAACAGCTTCGACTCGCAGAAGAGGCCAACGCAGACGCGAGCTCAGAGGCGTAGGGGATACAGTAATCGGTCGCTGTCGGTGCGTACCTAGACCCCAACCGAACCCGACCGTATCAACCTCCTGGGGAAAGGGGACAACTACGGGGATGAGTCATGAGATAATGCATACTGATAGCGCTGAAATGCCAGGAGACCAAATGCGACTACCTTTCTTGCCTTCCTTTTTTCTATTGATTCATCTGGCAATCCTTTCTGTTGAATCCCTTGTAGGCCTAGTGGAGACATTCCTGGTTGACTGTTTCCCCCCAAATATAACCAGACTTTGCGGGCGTCAGGGACCACCCCCAAATGCATGACCATGACTCAGCTTAGTTTGCTGATTACCCCAGCGGCACATTCGCATGGGCTCTGTGAATGAACTGCAGCGCCAAATACCCGTCGACATCCAATCACAGCCGCAATGCATGTAAGAGCAGACTCTCCGACACTTTCTTCCGGGGCAGATGATCAGCTGGTGGACAAGAGGGTCTCCGGCACTACGGACGGCTGGGTTCTTTCAGCTTACCAGCGAGAAACCATCTTCCGTGGCACCAATCTTGAAAGCCCAGCTCCAAGTTTGGATCTCAGGATACCTGGACTATGGACACCGTTTCTTGCAAAAGCGGGAAAGCAGCATGAGAAGCAGCTCACAACGCCATTGTCGGGGACCGATAGTGACCCTTTCAGCGAGTATCTTAGCTACGAAAGCGATCAGGGTGAGACAGGAAAGGAGGTTCCAAAGAACCTGGAAGAGGCACATAAGGCCCCAACGAGGACAGCTTCAAAAGGGAAACAACCGCAGTTGTACTGCAACACCACAGTCTTTCACGCTCCTACGCAGCCGTCCAGGACAATTCGAATTACTGATCAATCGCCACTGGCTGCACTCTGCCATAGTCGTCGCGCGCCGTCAGATCTACCCACATCCCCATGTCCACTCAGCTCCAAACCACCACAGGTACCGTCGACGGGGGCGTCCAGAACATTCGGCAAGGAACGAACCTGCGAGGCAGCAGTCTTTGGGGAAAAAGCAAGGGGGCACGCGGGGCGACAAGGCTTTTCATCTTCACGCTTTGCAAACCGCTGTGCTCCTGAAGTATCGGCGCTACACAACAAGTTGAGTATACCTTCAGTCGGTCCTGACAGCCATGACACCACACGAGTCTACCACAAGGAGCGTTCGACGACGCAACGCCGGAGTACTGCACAAAGCTTTCGACAATGGTATGGCCGCCTTGCTCCCGTCTTTTCTTGCCTTATGGCCATTGTAGCAGCAGTATGCCTTTGTGTTTGCAGTCTCAGCACTCAGACAGGGGCATCCATGCTCGCTAGATTGCCTGCCGAGGCATTTGCCGACCCCGGAAACGTTTCCACTTACGTGGAGTTGTATCCCAGCAAGATGTGTCTGTTGAAGGAAGGAGCGCCTACGACCGAGTAAGTCATCAACATTCGACGAGGCAAGGACTCTTGCTAACACACGTTCGCTTTTGCGACTGACCCTTTGTCTGCTAGTCCGAGTTGCAGTTCATACAGTTCCATAGGACTCGAGCCTGTCCATGGTGGTCCTGGGCTGACTGACCAGTATGTCGAGCACGACTATGAATTTCGCCCAACCTACGAGTGTCATTTCTGAATGCTGACAAAAGAAACAATGGTCACAGATCCATGCAACTGATCGACATCGGCTTGATGATGGGTTCCATTTTCGCAATCTTTTTCGCCACGTATCTTGCTATCACCTTGCTCCTCGCTTCCATGCTACTGAACACACTTCAACTGCCAATGTCTCACTTTGAACGGGGAGACGTGTCGTCTAGCCATCGCGAAAAGCTGGATCAGGTCTACAACCTTGCATGTCGCGATGATTTAAGGATAGTTTACTGGTTATGGTATGGTCATCATCACGTTCCGCTAGACTTGTTCTTTCTCTCTGCCGTGGTTCTCGGGGTTGTGCTCGCGGTGAGTGTAAAATCTCCGATAGGTGACGAAGCTTCCCCGCCGCATTGCGACTGAACGATCTTTGCTTTCGTTGGCCAGACAGTGAAATCAGTCGTGTTTCTCGCAGAAGTGTGGACGCATGACGCTGTCGTTGGGTGAGTGGAAGCACGCCAGGAATCTGAACTTTAGCGAACCACTCACTATATTCGGAACCAAATCTCCTTGCCGTAGAGTCGGAGTCGTTCTGCCTCCTGTCTGCCTGATCCTGTATATACCCGCCATGTTGCAATCATATGGCTTCCTTTTGAGGCCTGCGAGTCTCTCCCTTTAATTGCAAGGCTGTTCCTTGACTCACCCCTTTTCTCGACTTCCGAAACCCACAATTCCAGCAAATGCCCATGTTGAGCTACATACCGAAATCGATCCCTCCCGCGCAAGAAAAGCGCAATTTGACGGAAACCATCAAAGACCGTTTGTGGGCAGAATCATCCGAAGCAAAAACTTCACAGAAAAGTACCAACAACTCCAAATCAACCAAGAAGAAAAAGTACACGCGCTGGCCATCGACCGCACATGCTTCAGAAACGAGCAGCTTTGTCGTCTTGGAGAGGCCAAACTCGGAATTACCCTCGACCCTCGGCACCCAATCAATCGTCGATGCGGTTCCCCATATGCCTCACTGTCCCGTGGATTATACGAACTATCGCTCTGCGGTGACACCCTCTCCCTGTTATGCCTCCATGCCGAAAACACCATCCGACGCCAACAGCGTATCCTCATCTTCCAGCTTTCCGGATCAGCAACTATGGTCCCAGGCTTACCACAAGTCGCCCTCCACTAGTCAACTATTCAAACGCCTACAGTCCGGGCAGGAAAGTGATCCTTTCGTCCTTTCTGACGGTCTTTTGTATGTGTACATTGAGGCGCCGGGAACGACGATGGAGCTGCCGAGATTGGTGCCGCCTGAGGGCGAGATTCGCGAGCAGATCCTTCGAGATACGGCGGCAAGGATGAAATCTGCAGATGGTAGAGCAGTCAATGGGGCAGAGCTAGCTGAGAGTATGCTCAACACACTTTCGAACAAGTATTGGTGGCAAGATATGGAGGAGACGGTACTGGATATCGTTAAAACGGTGTGAACCGGAACTCAGAACAGTTATCCCAAAGCGTTGTATTGTGGCGAACGCGCTTCTCTGATTCATGATTGTGTGTGTTCGATAAGATCACCTTCAGATTCGAGTTGAAGTTCTTTTGTACTTCCCTGTATTGTCGCGATGAAAATGCGATAGTTTGACAATTATAGGACATATGATCCACTAACACATACAACACGCGAGTCTAAACTGAGAAGCGATGCAGATTTCAACCAGGATTGATCGCGTGTTACAGCTCCTTGTACGGATAATCAAACTTGTCTTCCTTTTTACGCCACAGCTTTCGCCTGTACAAAGACAGCCAACGGTCAGTCGACATATCACAATCCAAGACTCCTGATATCTCGCTGCGTCACTTACTTTTTCTTCTGCGTAATATGCTCAACCATCACCTCTGTGCAATACTTTTTCTTGAAATCCTTGATGAACGTCGGATCCCTACAGGCAAGCGGTGAATCAGCCAACTGCCACGAGCTGAGACGTATCACGAATACCAACCACAACTCGCTCGCGATACCGAGATCTTTACAGCACCGAAGCACGGCGTTGGATTTACTAGCTTCGATAGCTGTTGGAATACCGTCTATCGAAAAGTACTCTTGTTCCCCTCGAGCGACGGACACAAGACTGGAAACGGGCAAACTCGTTAGCTTGACGGGATCTCATCTGCACGCATGTGACGCAGATACGCACCGACCGAGACAGACAAGACCCCATTCTCGACTTATTATCCTCTGACCGATCGTGGTTTCGCCACGGGGGGCCATTCCCCATCCACCGGGACCGAACGCTTCGTTGAGGGTACGACGGTATTTGATCTCTGGTAGATATAGGAGACCGTCTGAAGCAAGCGCAGAGATGAGTGATCAGACCGAGTTTACCGGAGCGCGGTGGACACCACAGCTTACCAGGTTTGATCTCGATATCCTTGATGTTCAGAGCCCTCATCAAAACTGTTGCGACCTCCTTGTCAAAAGGCTTTGAACTCAGCCCATGAAAGCTCTTTGACCAGTCGCTCTCTGCGTACGCCGACTCTGCAGGGTCATCGAAACCCGGCGCTTCGGACAGGTTGACGGAATGTGTTGGGAGCGAAGTTGTTGGAGGATCGAGAGGTGGAGCGAGTGCGGCATAGTCTGGGAGTGCTGCTGCAGGTTGCGGAACGGGGAATGTAGGATCGAAAGCTGGCTGCGGAGCGGGTGACGATACTGGCACGGTCGAGGACACTGCAGTCTCGGCTCGGGTAACCTTTTTTGTCGTTCGTCCCGTGGTTGATGGAGTAGCGGGCGTGTAGCGAGAATAAGACGATTTTGATACTACGGCCGGTGCAGTCTTTGCCGCTGTTGTAGCTGCGTTTCGTCTGCTCGCAATATGTTTGGATGGGTTGAGCGGGACAACCTGTCGTAGAGCCGCAGTGGGGATGTTGGCGCCTGCCAATGGAGAATACGCAGGAGTGGAAGAGGAGGCGAATGACCTCGGTAGGGTGGAGGACAGGAGGCGCGAGGAGCGTTGCATCTTGTCCGCTGGTGATTGCGAGGTGGTGTCCTGAGTGGAGTTGAAGGGGCGACGTGAGGTCAAGGTCCAGTATCGGGAGGAAGCACCGGTTCGTTGGTACAACTAGATTATCCCTGATGGCGAGGAAGAGGATAATGTTACTCTAAACAGCGATCCGCCTGAAACATTACCTTTGATCGAGCAAGTTGTCCAGAGTGGGATGCCTTATGACGAATGTCTGCATGTATGCCGGATGGCCGCGTGTATTTCCTCACTCAGCAGGTTCGTGATCAGCCGGTTCCCCATATTATCAGCCTGTTCAAAGGGCTTCCTTCTTCCCTTCTTATCAGAGACTCACCATACAGTAGCCCCATGACGACACCCACGCACAACTCGCCATCCGGCATCGCCGCCTTTTTTCAGGAACTCGAGCAGATCTTCCACGACAATGTCCCGGACAACCTGCATGACTTGCCACAGAGGATATTCGATTCGCTAGACAAGCTGACGGGAGAGGTCTGTGAGTACTCAGTAAGCTGGGATTCGAGCTGGACCTCTGACTTACAACTCACCCTTACAGACGAAGCAGTAAACGCTTTCGGGCCACCATCAATTTCTCTCCCGCTTCCGCCATTCCTCACCATTGAAGACGGAGCAAAGTCCATCTCTGTACCGTCACGACCACCTCCGCCTCCACCGACGCTATATGACAGATTGGTACGATATGCATCGGATCACCCATATGTCGTAACATCTGGTGCATTCAGCGCGGTCGCTCTCACTGTTGGCTTAGGATATTCTCTGCAAGACGAAGATTCCTTCTTGCGAGTCACGACTAGGAAGTGGATGGACAGGAGAGGGAGCAGGGAGAAGGATGGAAAGGGATACAAGCTTGGAACTGGATCGGAAACGGGAACATCCTTCCTTGCCGGTCTTCGAGGTGGAAAGACCCATCATTCCAGTTTCGGTCAGCGACGGGCTGAGCGTCTCAAAGGGCGTAAAGTGGACGGAATGCTCAAGGATGCGATCCTCATCCTTTCGCCATCACCCTTCCCTGCGTTACTCCTTCCCCTCATCTTGTCGTTGCTCAACAACGACTACATCGTCTTTATCGCCGTGCCGAAAGCAAAGGATGCGGATGAGTTGGAGAGAAAGATCAAGGCGAATGAGAAAGTCAAGGCAAAGGGGTTGAGTGTGGCTCTCAGAGTTATGGTATACAACCCGGCCGAGGTGAGCTTCCATCGCCAAAACCTCGTCAACGACTAACCGCCTGCCCTGCAGTCCGCATCACTGGAACCGTTCCAGCGCTCGCTCTGGGCATCGCTCACTCTTCGTTATCCTTCGTCGGCGCTTTCGTTTGCGCCTTCAGGACGGGCCACACACCCTCCGGGAGATCCCTACGCTCCCGAACCTACGCATCTAGCGAGTCTCCATTCCATCATTTCACTCTATGCGCTTCACCCATCCCCGGATCCATCCCTCGGTATGGGAGGTAGACTACCTGCGATCCCGTCTTTCATTCATCCTCCTCTCAAGAACTCGGCAGGACAGGTCATCGAGCGTTCGACAGAGGGGGAAAGCATGTCCGCCTCGGCCCTGGCTGGTCGGGATCAACTGCCTTCACTCATCACTTTGCATCACACCATGGCGCTTTTACCAATCCCCACAAACTTTGCCGAACAACTGTTGACAACGACGAATCTTTTGCTCGCCAAGAATGTGGGGATCGCTAACCCCACGATGAGGATCACCAACGTCGGTATCGGCGAAATCGACTACTATTCGAGCATTGTCGCTCATTCCTTTACGGCAGCTGGTTCCTCACACGCCCCAGAGCCGGGAGTGATGAGGCTTATCAAACCGGTTTGGGCTGGGTTGAAGATGGCTATGGGAATAGTCGGGTTGGGAGAGCAAGCGAGAGAATGGAAGGTCGTTGAACGCAAGCTGTTGTGGATCGTCAAGAAGAAGCGATCTGGCGACTATAACGTCGGCGGTCAGAGTGGGTTTGATCCGCTGTTGTCGCGAGTGATGGACTGATACTGATCTCTGACTACCTAGCCTTGCTACCCTCCCTCTTCGCCTTCCAACTGCCTCAATCGCTCATCTCTCTGCTGTTCAAATACACCGATTTCGCTCTCCTCTTCCCTTCAATCCAACGAATCACGTCGTCCAATTCGTCTTCCGCGTCGACCCCTACCGGCAGATCCACAACGTTCACCGCCACTCCCAACAACCCTCAGACGAACCCCGCCGCACCAGCAACCTTTACACCATCCACCACCTCCTTTCCCGGTTCCGCATCGGGATCTGATGGCGCCGAGGTAGATTCCAGTGAATTCGACGAGAGTAGCGTCCACACTGGGACCGCTGGGACGGGGAGCGTCCCGGGGAGTTTAAGTGGGAGTGGGTATGTTGGCGTTGATGGGTCGTGGGTTGGGTTGGATATGGCGGGTGTTGCGTCGGATGCGTAGGAGGTCAGGTGACTATTTGACGCTTTTCAGTTTTCCTCGCCGCTCTGTGTACTTTTCAACTATCTGGCCGCGATCTCTTGGCTTGGACGGCGTGCCAGGACCGACAACGACAACACGCCTGTCACCTGTAATGTGTATTCCCTCGTTGTACCGCTCTTCTGTAGGTTCTGCTTGCTTTGCTACCGTAATATTCCACACTCGAACGACCGCTACCGAGTAAGAGTTGATGTACGTTCTACAGCCGTCTCATGCAACGCGACAACCGCTATTTGGTTCCGCATCTCGCGTGGTCAATGTTTCAGATGCGCGGCGTTCAGGTTCGCGAGCTGCCATCACTCATCAATCCACTCCGGTTAGGGTCGTTACTACTGGCAGTCGGGAGGCGTGCTTTGATGCATCGCCATGAGCTCACAGAGATAGAACAACCGCTCGGTGTGCCATTCTTCGCCAGCGGCTCTCGTCTAGTCGCAAGTCAGAACCCGGAACGATACAGAGACCGGACGACTCGACGACAAGATGAAGGCCATATTCTCCAAGCTCAAACCCAAGGAATCCGTCGGCGAGGACGACACTGCCAATGGGAAGACCGCAAACAGCCGAAGCCGTCGATTCGTACAAGGATTCGGTACTTTATCAAGGGCGACGGACACGAAGGTACTCCATCAACGGCAGCAGTCGACCGGATCACTTCAAGTCGGACAGGAGAACACGGCATCGTCAGGGAGGTCCTCTAGGCATGACAACTCGAGGCCATCACCGGTTATGCATGATACACCGATATACGATCGCTCAGCATCGGTATCCACCTCTGGTCGAGGCCCGCGTTATGAATCTCCTATCGATATCGTGGTAGCTTCCTCGACCGAGGAGAGTCTCGATGCAGCGCTTCGAGATGATGTGGAGGTCACGAATGGATCGTTAGGAAGAATGGCGAACACTCGTGTTGGTTATGGCAAGCCGCTTCCCCCTCGACCGATTGGCGATACGATCGACACCTTTGGAAACCCAGCTGGAACATCGCACCAACCTCGGACGACAGGACCCCGGGACTCGCAATCTTCTGATAAACTGCCTTTTGCTCGAAAACAGTGTACACCAACAACATCTCTTCATCGTCAACCTTCAGCAAGCTCTCACCTCGGTAGCAAGCCAAGATCCCGAACCCCTAGTAACGCATTATCGCCCGTCAGTACCCGTTCGCAGCAGTCGCAGTCGGCGGTCGGATCGGAAGAAAAGGAATACTGTAAAAGCCGTCAGAGTTGGACGGGTATGACAGAGGTTGATCTGGTTGCGAATTTGAGCGTACAGGAGAGGACCAGACAAGAGGTTTTGTTTGAGATCGTTAGTAGCGAGGAGAGGTATGTGCCTTGATCACGCGGTTCGTTGATCAACGCTGACATTCTGCTGTCCTGTAGATATGTGCTGGATCTCATCAAGATGAAGGAAACCTTTATAGACATGTTGATTCTGCCAGAAGCAACAGGCAATCCACCAGTACTACCGAATCCACTCTTACCGACCTGGTCCCGTCAAAGCGACTCGTCGTCATCTCTGGCTTCACCTGTCCTCGAGACGTCAAGATTCGCATCGTCGAGATCCGTCTCCCGTGCTACTACTTCAGGAGAAGCCGCGGAGCATCTCCCCATTGCGGCTCACTTTGCAACTTCCAACTCGACTGCTTCCATCCAAGAACGGGGATCCTTCGATATCGAGCATCAAGACTTTCCGACCGATAACCATGGCTCCCCGCCGCGCCGGCGGGACGGCGTTGTGAATGAAGAGAATGACGCCGAGGCAACTATCCGCATCAAACGAACATATCATTATCTTTCCCGGGGACAACCTTCGGGACCGACAGCAGATACGGCTGACGGAGACCGAGAAACCCTTGAATCCCTTCCTCCGCCTCCTCGACCGTCAGTAGCGCCGGACGCAGCGCAAAACATTTCTTATGGACATCTATCACAGCGTTTTCCGTCATCACTCCAATCGCGAAAATCATTAAATGCCGCTGTGCCAACGAGTCCTCCGAGACGGCACTTTCGTCTATCTGCGACGTTCCGCAAGCGTATCTCCTCTGTAACTTCGTCGTCGGACACAGATCATCAATCCGTTCTTGTACCGGACGACCTGAGGATCGTTCTCCAAGCAGTCGGAGGTCCGATACTCAAAGGACATCTGGCGTTGAGTGACGCTCTACGAAAGCGATACGATGATCAGTATCCCCTTGTTAGAAGCTTGGCAGATATCTTTATAGAACATGTAAGAGTGTCCAGGGACTACCTTTCTCTCGTTCGATAGGTTGATCTGATCTCGTCTCGTTGTCTTGGCAATAGTCGTACCTCTTTCAAGAGTACACGCCGTATGTATTGCACCTCGAAAAGGCCCTGCAGCAACTCGACGACTGCCTCGCTGCGGCATTGACGAAAAAGAAGAGACATAGTGATGTTTCGCTTCACAGCGAAGCCGCAATAGGAGCTACTTTCCAGGTAAGTAACCAGCTTTATGGAGTTGTGAGCAGCTTGACAGACTGAGCTGCTTCTATCGGAAGGCCTTGAATCAAACGGCAAATGACAAAGGAGAAACCGGTTTAGCTATAGCGCTTAGTAAACCGTTCCAGCGGCTCCTCAAGTACCCACTCCTCTTCCAAAATCTACTCTTCGTAAGGCGTCTTTGAACAGCTCTGCAAGTCCGGATAACTAAACTATCACATTCGATTAGAATACCGATGCGACATTGTCGGAATACGATTCATGCATGAACCTCCTTGAAGAGGTCGACGGTATCGTTCGGTCTCTGGAAGATGAAAAGGTAAACAAGGATGTCAGCGAAAAGACAAGGGACGCATTTGCCCGCATCGAAGGTCTAGAGCGTGATCCGGTGAGTCCTCCATTGCTACTGGTAAGAATGACGAGCGAATACTGACTTGCTGCCTCATAGACGGTATGCCTCCCTCGACCGTTGAGAGTGTTCATCGACGAGCGACCCGCACCAGCCAGCGAACAGCAAACCAAAGAATCCTCGGATTATGTTAATCGGAGGTCTCTGCGTCGTTTGAGCGACCTAATGCACGGAAACAGTTCTCCACCAGCAGAAACATGGGAACTGTAAGCCATTTGACTGCGGGAAATCCGCACAACTCACTCACTCACTCCACCTTCCCTGTTTTGTAGAACATTCTCCGATGTCACACTGTTATGTCGAAAGATCGGCAGCACGTCTCTACCCATTTACAGTCGAGCTTCGAAGGAGACAGACGAAGGGAGAATGCCGAATAGACGGAGATCGATGGCAGCGGGTAGGCGTAGTCGCCAGATTGAGATGCGGAACTTGTACCAGGTGAGTCTATGCAGTTGTTGAATCGCCCGCCGGTACTGATCCCCTTGCATAGTTTATGGGCGTGAAAGAATGGCATGCTGAGAAGCAGCTCGTGGAGGAAAACGACGGTTTCACGAAGTAAGCTCATTAACATCATCAAGACCTTTTGCCCTTGAATCTTCGAGACTCATTCTCTACTGTTGTTTTGCAGCCTCGAAAGACAGCACTCTACATCTGGTGATTCGTCAATGTCACGGCCTGAAAGTATAAAGGAGGAAGGTGGCAACGAATCTGAATCTAGTTCCGACGACAGCGAGGAGATGAATTTCATCCTAGGGGCGACGGCACCGCGTCGTCGAAACTCTACAATGCCTACGGTCCCGAATGAAAGATCCGCGAAGCCGTTACCCACACCCGCAGCCCCACCCACACAGAAGCCGGCTGTCCAAGGCAGGACCAGTCGCGTTTCGTCAAGAATACCAGTAAAAACCAGTAATTTGCCAGCACGAGCTAGATCCCCGACCGAGATGTTGAACTCAAAAGCAAAGTTTGGGACGCGGCTTCGTAACCCCGATCTCAGCATGCCGACCAGCATCGGCCGTGCTTCGGCGACGACCCGAACGATCAGGACGACACAAGACCAAGATGGGGGACCTCGGGACATACCTCGTCCGAGCCAAAGAGCTGTGTCTACTCCCGTCTTCTCGACTATGCGAGGCTCAACGCGTCCTCCGCCATCCCCTGGCCGAGGATCTGCAAGAAAGATCTCGCTGCAGCCGAAATTTTAGGATTTTATTGAAACTGTACTTGGCCCTCTGGTTAGGCCGTTGCCTTGCATACTCTCTGCAAGTATCGGTACCGTGGTCGAATCTCATGCGTTGTACAATTTGAAGCAGGCTGGACCAACGGAGTATTTAATACATCAATTCAGCTTTGACCTCTCGCATGGCTGCGTCATCGCTTGCCCTCCGTGAGGAGCGCGGGGCGTCCCACCAGCAGGCAGTGGTTCCTAGTGGATCCCTAAATTTGAGCTTTCTTCACGCTGGGTTTCTCCTCATCGCAATTAGTAGCTGCTCTTTCCTTCCGCTGGCTCTGAAGGGGGATCAGATGATCTTATCTGGCGTCTGCCAATGTCCTCAAATCCCTCGGGGGCTCGCCTCGGGCTGCTCGGAGTAACTATTTCGTGATTCTGAAACACCAGAGCATCGATCGAGCTCGTTTTGATTTTCCCGTTCGTCGTTTTCGACTTTCAAACTGCCGTTGACAAAACGGGTCTTCAAACAGCAAACAACTTCTCTCAAGCTCTACCTACCTTGTCATCGTCCTTCTTCGACTCCTTGTCTGTAATCGATCCTCCCCCAGGCCATGGTAAAGCGCGGAACATAACGCGTCATCATGGGCATCAAGGGTCTTCTGCCGTTCGTCAAGAAGATACAGTAAGCAAGCTACGGTACTTCACATATACCGGCGTTTCATGGATCTCCCTACAGTCCTGAGCTCATCAAAAAGGTCCCGGCAAGATGGCTGTCTCCGGCGATCAAAGGACGAACAGTAGCAATCGATGGACCCCTTCTCACAAGCCGGTTTTTCTTCGCTGCAGGCGGACAGGAGTTGGAGGAGAAACGGATGGTCATCGGCTGGCATGCGTAAGGAACTCGAAAGCTTCTCATCACCTTATGCTGATCTCATAATCTTTCCCACAGTCTCATTACCACAATGCGTAAAGCTGGAGTGACGCCCATAACAGTGTGGGATGTCAAAGGCGAACGGCCATGGAAATACAAGGAGCATATGCGGCGAAACGCTGTCAGACAGCTCGCGTTGTCTAGAGTACTCCATGAGGATCAAAGGCAGATGCGTTTGGATAGGGTGGGAGAAGTGCTAAAGGAGGCTGTTCGAGCTGAAGAGGTGTTACGTATAGACAGAGTTAGTCCTTTAAGCGATCTTCTCAACAACTCTCATTCAATCCGCTTGCTGGGATAGCAAAAACAAGACGCCCCTTCCGCGCCTGTTTTGGAAGAGGTCCAAGGATCAACAGGAGTATCTACATCGGACAGTCGAACAACTCATCAGCCTCAGCGAGAGGATGATTCCACGTCTCTCAAGGATCCACGCAAAATGGAAAGCACCGCAGAGACGGACACCTACGATGGTGGGCTTTCGATACCTCACATCAGTGAACTTTTGCCTGCTCCGTTAGAGGAGCATCGCACAGAGGAACGAGTCAAGATTAATTCAGCTCTGGAACCGGATACACAGTCTATAGAAAGCCGATATGCGCGCGAGGAACAAACGCGAGTTAGCCTAGACAGGGTGGATGCAGAGGGCAAAGATGACACCGACGCAAGCATGAATGAAGTAAGCTTATGAAACCATTCTTTATTCCAGACGCCAGCTAATGCTTGAACGAATAGCAAAAGGAGGATGTTGCTTATATGCGCATTATGGAACGCGTGAACGATCTAATACGAGAAGTTCGGTCCAGTAGCCGACCAGGATCACGAAGTCAACGAGATGCTTCTCCAGTATCCTCCGATTCCATAGATGCGGGAACTACGGACGAGGACATCCTCGCCGAAATCGGCCTCGAAACATCCCTCACCGAAGACGACTCCCGCTCTTTGACAGAGGAGCAGGATTCGACAGAAGAGGTGGAAATTAAAAGGGCACTGGTGGAACCGGACAGTACTTATACTGAAAGTCCTCGTCAAATGTCGCTGACGGTCGAAGAGGAACTCCGGCTGTCCGACTTGGCTCAATCCTTGTCACTCGGCGATAATACCCAGGCTCGAATGACGGAATTCGGCAACGATTTTAACGATCTTCGAGAACGAGGACTGATTGTGGCCAGGACGTATGAACGAGGCCGAAGCATCCCCTCCAAGTGGGAGCTGCTGGAGTGTCAACAGCTGATGCATGTCATGGGCGTACCTGTAATCTTGGCCCACCCGCCGTTCGAAGCCGAAGGGCTGGCATCGGCTATGACACTTGCAGGCGTTGCAGATTTCGTAGGGACAGAGGACACGGATGTCTTGGGCTACGAAGCACCACTCCTCAGAAACATCGCCTCGAACATCAAACCGATCGAGATCGTGGAAGGCAAGGCTTTGCGTTCCGCCCTTGGCCTTTCTCCCGAACAGTTTATCGACTTTCTGGTGTTGTTGGGCACCGACGCGTCGTCTAGGATCAATGGCGTAGGACCCGTGAAAGCACTCAAGTTGATACAGAGATACGGAACCATCGATCAAATTCTGGAAAATGACGAACGACTCCGTACATCGGCTGGTCCCGACTACCAAGATGAAGTAGACGCCGCACGACAGATGTTTACCGTGCTACCGCCTTTGCCGTCCGCGGAAGACCTCCAAGCCAAGGAAGCGGACGCACAGACTGTCAGTGAATACATGAAGAGGGAACACGGAGTTCTGCTGTCGACCGGTCGCAAAGGAGACGTTGTCGCTGTCCCAGAGCCTCACTCTCAGAGTCGACGGGCCCAAGATGCAGCCCTCGCATATGAGGCATTTGCACAGCTGTCGGATGACCTGGAATCTGTAGAGTGACCTGGCATGACACCAAAATCATGGCGCTTAGCATAAGCTGCGATCTTCGCGTTGGACTGTTGAGCGGAAAAATATTGTTGCATAGGCACATTTACTACAATGATGATGTGGCGACAAACCCCGGAAAAGATGATCAAACAGTAGCGATACTAAGGGAATGAACGTGAAATGATTAGCACGCCGCACCGCTTGATATTGATTGAATCACACCGCACATACATAGCTTCCGCCTGGTTGAGAGCGCCGACCATTTTGACGCATTCCTTTCGCCTGGCAACGATGTCGGGCGATTCCTTGAGCAATTCCTCGAGAATCTCCGGCTCTGTTTTGTGATAAAATTGTCAGACAAGGTGCGTGTGAAATAAGCGCCATAACAAGGCTTACTGTACAAGTGTTCCAACAGCACTCGTTGCAAGTTCTCCTTGGCGAAGTTCACGAGGGTCAATGTAATGGCTTTCGGTACCATGTCAATCATTTCACGCTGGGAAGATTGCAGGGTGGTCAGCTCCGCGTGAGAAACGATCAACGTATCTTGTCCGGGACTTGCTTACCTTTACGACGGAGTAGTAGGACATGATGAGGAGCTCTGCAGCCAATTTTAGCATGTATGCCTTTTGACCTCGGATTAGAAGGCAGCTTACTGATAACCTCTGTTTCCATAATTTCTCTCTCATTCAATGATGCCACGGGCTTGATGACCGCAGGAGGTGCCTCCATGATAGGAGTACCTTTGCGCCTTGGTGCTTTATCTTTGTTGAAGAAGCTGTTGAAGAAACTGGGTTCCTCCTTCTTGAAGTCTGCGTCTAAGTCCCGGCCGTTATTCAGCGCTCCAGGTGCCAATTTCCCAGACTTGGGGTCGATTGGTTTCTCAGGCGGCTTGTTTGCGTTCATTCGGTCCTGAACGATCTGCATCGCCTTGTGACCATTCAGGAAATCTGGATGAGTGGTATTGACGTAGCATGCTTGCATACTATCAACGCAAGAGATTAGTGTTCTGCAACGCCACAACTGTTCACCATTCTGCTTACGCGACCATGTCTGACACGAGTTTCTGTGTTGGTACCATCGACTCCTTGAAGAAACCGATGACAACCGAGTTGAACCTGTCACGGAGTTCAGGATATCGCTTGAACGACGACTGAAGAAAGCCGAAAGAATTATCAGCTGGAAAGTTGGCCCGAGACGATGGAGACCTCTTGGGGATATCGACTTACTGTTTTCACCAACAGTTGACCAAGAATCCTGATCAATTCATCGTACACCAGCTGGCAGCACTTGATAGAAGGCTCCTCCAGCCTCCTGATTTGCTGCTTGACAATGACTTCGAATGCCGTGGTGCCGACAAAGAGCGAAGGAGTTGAACCCTAGAACGGATCCCAATGTGAGCTGCAGGTCTTGGTCATTAAGCCAAAATGGCTACTCACAGAAGAGTTGTAGAGAATTGTTCGAATATCGCCATCCTTGACTTGGTCGAAGGGATCGATGCTCCTGACACCGTTGTTGAATAGTTCGTGGAAGACGAAACTTATACGGGCACCACCTGACAACTCGTTGAGGGACAAGTCATTCGTGTTACCGTCAATGGTAGTCCTGAACTCTGAGCAGAACTCGGTGATCGTCGACAGAACAACGCTTCCCTGTTGTCGCGCTCAGTCAGCCACTGGCTCTCATAGACTCTCCTGGCTAGCAGGCTTACGGGATTGGTTTCACCCATGGCACCTCCCAAAGCCTTCAATTCGGTAGAGTATTTAGACAACTGTTGTGCGATTCGGGCTTTGATGTCAGGCAAAGTCGCTCGAATGTGATGCATCAAGATCTATGCAAACCGAATGATTAGTCAACCGAAGTTTTGTGAACGACCTCCGGGATTACTCACTACATTGAGTTTCCTGGCCAAGTAAGGGGTACCACAGTACTGTGCTTTGCTAGCATAACTCGGGTGGTTTTCGAAGAAGTTTCGCTCATTCTCTAATGCCGAAGAGATGGATTTGGACTGATCGATATCTCGTTGACCACGGTTGACCACGGGTACGTAACCCAATCGCAGAGGGATGATTCGACCAGCCAGAATATCGACGACATCGGTGCCTTGGTCCCTGTTAAAGCCAAGAATACCTTGAGTATTTGCCAAGATGGAAGCAGACAACGGACTCACATCAGATCGACCTTGGTCAACACGCCAATCGTTCGTGTTCCATCCGGATCGACATCTCGTGCGAGCTTCAATCCGTCCGAATTGGCCAAATCAGTGTTGGCGGCTGTGACCGCCAGTATGATGGCATTAGGTTTGGAGATGTATTTAACAAGCATGTCCTTGATTTGTCGCTCGATATCTCGAGGCTGGTCCCCGACGGGCACCTTGGTGAGACCGGGCAAATCGACCAAGGTCAAGGTCAAAACGTTGGGCGAAAAGATTCGCAAGTTGATGGGGTTGGGAGAGATACCTTGAGGTTGACAAGAAACGCTCAGTTACGTGACATTGTTCAAACCAGGCGATGAAGACTCACCAGCATTCTTTCCGGTCATCTTTTCCGTATCACGTACAATCTCCTCCCTAATTTTGCCAAAGTCATGGAACTTTTGACCCGGTAAGTGCAAGAACTCTCCCCATTCATCCGCGTTGTTGACATTGGTAGCTTTCTCATCTATAACGCAGATGCGATATGAGCGTTCGCAGTGTATCCCCTTGGGAGCTGATTGCGTACCAGGCTTGTCCTTATCGGTCCCATTGGGCTTGCTTGACGCGACTCGATGAATGAGTTGCAGAATCTGGAATGAATTGAGAGTGACGTCAGGGACCGACACCGATTCAATCATGATCTCCCAACGAGTAACATACAAGTGGCCGACGGGTAACGATCCCGGTTCCTCGAGGCAAGAAATCCCTTCCGACGAGGTTCTGCAACGGTTTGGAGTCAGCACGCGATTACGTAGCCATGGTAATTACTGATCTCACCTCCAAGACACTACTCTTACCACTACTTTGGGAACCGATAACTGCTATTTGAGGCAAGTCCTGCGTTCCATCGTCCCAGGTTAGCAGAATATCACATAAGTATCGTTTGAAATCGGTCGTACAATGTTGTTGTTCACTCCGATGGAAGAGAAAACATCTTGGAGCTGTAATTGGAGGCTGATTAGCTACGAATCTTGTTTGCAGGCTGTTTCCTCGACTCACCTTGTTGATCAGCGAGATAAGCTGTTGGTCCATAGCCATCTTGAAGGATGGATCAGAACAATGTGCTGGATGTATAGGCCCGCCTAACGAGAGTGCTGTGATGCAATCCTAAGTACCTCTATTCTAGTATGTCGATTAGATCCAAGATAGCGGAGCAAACTGAAACACTGGCCGAGTCGATGACGAACGCGCGATAGGGCGGTGCAATCGCTGTTTCGCGGGGAGGTTGAATCAGGTATTCGGACGACACGAAGAAGCAATGGAGAGTGAAACGACAGGTCCGCGATATCGGTCAGGCTGCTTCGAACAACGACAGCGGATTGTCACCGCCTCTGGTCACCTCCCATACCGTCGCTTGTGAGTGCTATCGCGGTTCCGCGTCATCTGCCGCGGAAATTACCTATTTTCAGCGTTGCGCGTCAAGCTGATGCTTCGTTGCTCAAAATTGTGCGGGAAACATCGCCACCGTGAACCGTGGTACCAGTACCAGTACTGCTGGTATGCATGGGTGTGACTAGGATAGCTGTCCAAGGCAGTCAGGAGCGCCATGCATGGATTCATCAGCTGTTATTGGCAGATGCCATGTAGCTTGATACATCCATCGTAATCAACATTATAAAAGTTGCTATTATGTCCTGGGCCTGTATGGGGACAACCAACCGGCATAGCCAGGGGCGATGAGGAAGGAAATAGCGAAACCGAATGGTAGTAACAAGCTTGTACCACAAATCACGATTCGAGGGACGAGTAACCGGGCATGTGGCGTAAATGAAGGATGTCTCCTCCAGTCACCATCCTATAGAGCCCAATCTTCACCCGCCGCGAGCTCGTAGCTGCATGTTGAGCTTGTCGATCTTCTCTTGCGCCGAGTTTAGCTGGAAGTTGTGATGCAGGGTCAGACCTCGTTCCGGCCACAACCCGTCGTATACCGATACTCACCTCATCCAACAGCTGAAGCCTCTGGTTCTGTTCATGAACGCGGACTTTCTCCATATCATCGTCGCCGTCCTGCAGTCTTCGGTTCAATTCGTCAATTTCCTTCTGATACCTGGATTGGAGCACCGCCTTTTCTCGTTCGAGGTTTTTGTTCGCGTCGACCGACCTTTGGGTCAGCTTCTCGTTGGCCTCTGCAAGCTGTTGACAAGCCCTTTCCTGTTTGCCCAATTCAGCTTCTGCTTTACGCTTTGTCACTTCGGCGTCACGAAGACGTCGCTCGAATGTGCTCAAATCAGGTTCGGCGCTGAGTAAGATTGCAAAGTGAGTAGAGCATGCCTACATTGCGCCGTCCCTCGACTTACCTGGTTGCCTTGCTTTCCTCTCTAGCTTTCTTGAGCTTTGCGTCCAGTATGTTGACTTGCCTTAGGGAAAAGTTGCGTCGGTCTGACTTGTACCCATGACCATGGACTCTCGCTACTCACCTTTGATATGTGGCCAAGCTGGTCTGACTCTCCTCAACCAGACGTTGTGCCCTAGCCGTATTACTCTTAAAGAGTTCCCGCTCCTTGCCCGCTTGTATAGTTCTTTCGACGATCAACCTGCTATCCTCTATCAACGTTCTTACACGACGCACTGCCTCCTGCACCCCAGCGTACTCCTCTCTTCTCGTCGGCGGTGCAGCGTCGAACAGAGCTCGGAGCGCTTGAGGGTTGCAGTCCGTTGCGGGAGACGATACGTGTGACTTTAGCTTATCTGTGACGACGTCAATTAAACCAGTCGCCCTCCTTGCGCCTGGTGTTGGCAGTATCGTCCACAAATCCTCCATTACCACATCGTTCACGTCCATTTCACGTCGCAATGCCTCTAGTTTCTTGGTGTCTTCGCCGGATACGTTCGCGGCGCGGTTCCACGCTTGGTTCTCGGCTGCAGCGAGAGCGGCATGCATCTCGGCATTCTCGGATTCCAGTCGCTTCACAGTCTCTGCATGTCGCTGCAAGAAGATGAGCCCACTCAATTATCCGTGAAATGTTACCGCATGCGAGCCAACTCACTTTGTACCGATCTTCGATCTCGGTAAGCCTATTTCCCGTAGATCGCTTTCCCTCCGTAGCCTCTTTGTCCACTTCCTCCAGTCTTGCCCTGTAAGTATCCCTATCCGCGGCCACCCTGCTCAGTTCCTTTTCCATCCCCATGTTGACCTCTCTCATCTCCTCCCTGAGGACCTGGAGCTCCTCGTCTTTGCGTTTGAGTGACGATACAAGTTTTCTGGCGGCTTCGGCCATTTCGGTAAAGTCTTCAAGGCGTGGCTGATCGAGTGCATTCGCAAGTAGTGGTTTACTCCTTGCACACGTGGCTGCTTGGGCGGCAAATGTCTTGTTCTCGCGGTGAAGCGTCTCGGCATCTTTCTTCAGTGTGTCGCGATCCTTGCGCCAGCCAGACTTTTCGGATTCCAGCTCTTGGATCTTCCGGATCAAGTTTCCCTCTTTCGAGCTAATGTCACTGATCACGGATTCGAGTTCTTGGATTCGTTCATAGCAGTCCGCTAGCTGTGCGTCTTGCTTCGAAACCCGCTGAGCGACGAGCCGGAGCTCTTTGACTTCTTCTGCTTCCTTTCGGTATGTCGCAGCCTTTTCTTCCGCCATCCGGTTGCTTTGTTCCAGGCGACGCAGTTCCCAGGCTAATGCACCAGCTTGATGCTCCATCAGGGATCTTCGAACAGCACCTTCTCGACACTGAAGATTCAGCATTTCCTGCGGACAACGTGATTTTCAGGGGGAGCTCAACCGTGCCAGATGACGACGACTAACCTTTTCCGCATCAGCAACTTTCTGTTCAGCCATTTCTACACTGTCTGATGTTTGTTTGGACATTCTTTTGTTGTGACTGTTCAGCTTTGCCAGTGTCTTTGCTGCAGTTAAGATCTTTTGTTCACGCTGATGTCGAGATATTTGCTGGTCTAAGCGGGAGGTGAGCATCGATAGTTCCTGCAAGAATCAAGCATTCAGTATGACAATCTATCACGAGCAAACGGATCCGGAGCACACCTTTTTCCAGTCTTCGACGTCTTCCCATCTGCTCACAGGCAGTCCTTGGCAGTCAACAGCTGCTTGGCCAGCTAACAGTGACATTAACAACTCTGCCGATTCGCCACTTATGAATGTACTGCTGCTTTGACGACCGACATGTGTGCTACCAACAGTCTTTCCGCCTTGACCTAGTCGACTACTGGCTCTTGATGAAGAATGGTGCAGTGCTGAAACAGACTCTATACTCGGAGAGGCAGCATAGTTGGCTTCCATCCGAGACTCCGATGACCCATAGCGTCTAGACTTCTGTCTACTTGCATCTACCGGCAATTGCGAGCTGTTTGATTCTATTGTGCGGAATCTGTCTTCATAGTTGGTAGCGGGGGAGTGACCTTGAGTGGCTGGAGGAGACATTGTTCCGAGCGATGGGTTTTGTACCATTTGTCGAGATTCGTGCAACCGGTTATCGACGAACGGTGCGTTATCGTTGTATCGATGGCCTTCGGAAGGAGCGCTAAAGTTTGTTGGTACGTCCTCCATGTGCTGTGGTAGCTGGGCATGCTGAACATTGGGTGGACGAGCTCGGAAAAACGCCGCTTTCGATATCTGACCAGAGGAAGCCGGAGTCCCGTCTATCGACGTCCTAGATCGCTGAGGGGCGAGCGGAAGATTCATCTTGTTGCACGAGAGACTCACGAGCGTAGTGAATCGCCGCTTCCTCGGTAGTTGACTTTGCCCTCGATTGTAGCGATGTGCAAGTGTTCGGTATCTGCTCCTCGAAGTCAAACAAGTCTCTTCAAGTCATTTATAGTATAGCTTGCACTTTTGTTGGGTCTGTTGAGCGGTTTGTTGGTTTGTTGTTGATATTGTTGATTGACGTTGACAACAAACCGAAATAGCTTCTTGGCCCGAATTACGTAACAAAATGGGTCATATATGCAGCCGACTCGTCAATCCTGAATTCCTGATGATGATACGATACCCATCGATGTGTCTTCGACCTTTTGCGGCGTGTGAGGGCTCTCCATAACCAGGGATATGAGTGAATGTTCTAGGCAGCCCGTGCTACAGGTATGCGAAGCGCGACGGCGAGGGCCGTTTCCATGAGCAGAGGCCCTTTCTTCCCACTTGAACCACTTGCAACTTGGCGCACGACATTATTTACTTTGCTTGAAGCGACCGCTATACAAACTCTTAGACGTATTACAACAGATTCTCACCCATGACTAGTTTACACCATATCGTGGCCCCTGCGGAGAAAGCGGCCCCACGAAGTCGACCTTCCTTGAAATTACATCACATCATCTTCAGGAACGTTCGACCAAAGATGACCTCGCATACCCGCCTGTGGTGGCGGGCGTTGATGTACAGATTGGCGTGGCTTGAAGCTCTGTCGTCTTGGCCGTCTACCTTCAGCCTTCGCTATGCTCGTTACCACTGGCTTCGGCAGCAGAGAAGATGTTGTATGTGTAGCGCATCTGTTTTGCATGTAATTCGGTATGCTGCTCTGGCCTAGAGGCGTTGGCGTGGATATACTCCGAGTTTGCGATTGTGAAGCGGCAGGCTTTGGTAGCATGTAGTGTGGCGGTGGGAGCTTGCGCTGTTTCGACATGGGTGATCCGTTGATGCTCGAAAGAGTGGAGGACGTTGAAACACCAAGTCTAGAGCGCTTCATCGTTGATGCAGAGGTCATACCCGGGGTAGGTGTGGGTGCCTCACGCTTCCTGGCTAGCACGGTACCAGGTGTTCTCGACAATGTACTGGGTGCTGGCGTACGGGATTGTCGTGCCGGTGTAGCGGAGGAGCCTCCTCGAGAGCGCTGTTTGCGGAATGCGGAATCAGACATCTATGAATAGGTGAATAAGAAGACTGCACCCACCATCTTTGCATTTCTCTCCGCCGCTCTGCTCTCCATTTCGTCCTGGATGATATCCGTTATCCGACTGTCATCAAACAAGAATGGCATGTCATGCTCTTGTTCCCAAGGTGGTATAATTTGGAGCAACTCCTGCTCAAGCTGTTTGGGAAAACGTCTGAGTTCTTCTTAGATCGAATATGCGTGTCAGCCGACTCACCAAAGGCATCTTCTTTTCTATACGCTTTCTGGTGCGTTCCTCCAAGAGAAGAGCCCCACCACGCGTGTTGAATCGGTCAGGCCCGTTCCTTTTGGCGTCTAGTTCCTGCTGGTTAACTCGCAACTCAACCCATTCTTCGGCTCTCGGAAGGATTTCCTCCTTGCTGGATAACTCGGACTGTAATCGTTGAACCTCTTCCTCGTGAAGTGCCAAGGCGTCTTCACTCTCATCCACTGAAGGTAAAGTCAAAATCAGTCGCAGTCCGCGTTGCATTTCGGTCATATCTTCTCACCTTCGTAGAACGCCTCGAAATAACGACAAGTTTTAGGACCATAGTGCAAGCTCTGCCAAAGAGTCGTAATCTCTGTCCTCACGGCGTCGATGAAGGACGCCAGCTTCTCTTGTCGCAACAATTTCACTCTGGTCAATTCATCTTCGTACTGCAATAGGACAATCACAGGGTCAGTCTTTCTCGAAGAATTCGCAAAACTGACATATGATTTTACGGCTTGCAACACTTCTCCATCTAACCCACAGTGCTCTTCTACAAAGGCATTGATGTCATCCTGGTCGAATCCCAGCCTATGCCATATGGGTTCCACCTGATCGTAAAGAGCTTGTATCTGCGCTTCTCTCGCCTTCTTTTCCGCCTGCCACTATAACCCGGGATACGTTTCAGCTTGCGTTCACAGTTTTACCTACAAGACTCGAACTTACCAGTGCCACTGTGCCCTTTGCCCACGCCATCAAGCCTATTGTCGGTTGCTCGGCTAGCACAGTCGTATCCGATTGGTCTTCGTCTGGCGAACACATTGAGATGAATCTGTGAAGAGCCATTGCGTGACCTCTGCCTTCCTCGTCTGGAGATGTGGTGGGGAGAAGACGCGAATCGGTGAATCCGTTCAACGGCTCGAGGCCGAGTTCAAGATGCAAGAAACGCAGTTCGTCGAATGATTCTTGCAAAGTTTTGGAACGTTTGGTCTAGGATGAGGGGGATACGACCGCAGGTCAACGATCTGCAGCATAGTAAGTTGCGTCAGCGTGGAGGATTGAAACATACCTTTTCCGCTTGTGCTACGACAATCAATTCTTGCAAAGCTTGTATTCTATCCTTGTTCGCTACTTGTGGGTTTGCTATTGATGTATTTGCCGAAACAATCTCCAGCGACCCCGCCCTTCGTAATACAGTTTCCGGTAAGGGATAATCTTTCCCGAGAATATCCTTCAGCTTCAACAGCTGGCCACTCAGGTCTGAAGATAATGTATGAAGGGTTACCACAATTCAAAGTAACGGGTCTTTCTGTTGTTCGACTTACCTGTGATCGTTATCAGCCTGTCATCGTATGTCTGATATGAAGAAGGGAGGTGAGTACCATGATAGGCAGGACGACTTTCAGCAGATTGGCTATCGACTGACATGTTTTAGCAAGTCTCTCGTAGACCTTAGCTTTCCCAAAAGTATGGGAAGGGCCTGTTATATTCTTCGTGTCAGATCGCTCCGAACCCTTGACGCTCTCATAGTCAGAGAACTCACGACAGGCTCTGATTCCGTGGTTTCTTCAGACTGGTCCGGCTCCAACACCCTTCTCAGCGCTCGGATTTCCGTCCTCGCAGCGTCTACCTCTTCCTCCAACTTCCGAACCGCCTCCTTTCTTCTCCCTATCGCTTCATCAATTGCCCGTTTTATGGCATCGTTGATC
This sequence comes from Naganishia antarctica, assembly GCA_025758675.1. NCBI lineage: Eukaryota > Fungi > Basidiomycota > Tremellomycetes > Filobasidiales > Filobasidiaceae > Naganishia > Naganishia antarctica. The sequence continues at coordinate 130,171 of JANGFJ010000013.1, forward strand.
GCCTCCAGATCGGTATCGAGATCTTGCTGACACAGTCCCAACTTTTTGTGCAGATCCCCTAGTAACGGCAACTGCTTTTCCAAATACGGGTTCATTTGGCGCGTGTTCACAGTTGTATCATTGCAGGTATTGTCGAGCTGGTCGGTGAGGGAACTGGTCAAGGAGATACCTTTCGCTCTTAGTTGCACGTGAAGACATCAGATGACGTCCATTTCCGCGTGTTTGTTGACACACTTTCTACGGCTGTCAACAAGCGCGTAATGCGGGATTGCGCTTCTTTGCGAGGTCAACGCTCAAGTTGTCTAAGTATTCGACACTTCATCATTGCAGCTACTGTTCAGTGGTGACCTTGCTATGAGGTACATGGGCTGCGAATCACTGCTACAAGGCGCCATCTACTGCAGCGACCTAAGACCGGAGAAGTGAAACTTGAAGCGGATACTTGGCGGCCAAACAACCCTCATCATTCGACCAGTCTAAGGCCTGCAACTGATCAAATTAAAGACAGGACCGTCCGACAAGTGTGTGGTGACAACTCGGTGGTGCACTGCCAGGTTTAAGCAAATTATATAGCGTTTGTGGCATATTATAGGAGTAGTCACAATGTCTGTCTAATAGTAGTGGCCGTGATGCGTACTTGATGCACACCGTTGACACACGATGTCCAGCGAAGATCCGTGAATCTTCGGAAGATGATTAATCTCTTTAAAAAAAAGATGGTTCATCTTCTCATTCGAGCGTCGCCTCTCTAGTGACCGCCCTTCTCTCGGACGTTTCGCATCTCGACTTCTTCGAGAGGAAGTTGGTCTCGGTCGGGAGCGCCCAATCCGGCGTATCGCTTGGCGAGGATGAAGACATGGGCGAGGTAGATCACGAGAAGACCAAAGTCAATCCAGACCAAAGCCATAATCGCCTATTGTGAAATCAATGGAGATGAGCTAAGGAGCGTACATTTGTTGTATTACTTTGTGTGCGTACTTTGTAGATACCGCCACACGTGGAGTTTTCTCGGACAAAGCCAGCGGGGCAAGTGTGGAACCTTTCCTTGTATCGTGCAGCAGTCAAAAAGACGGCCAAAGCTACAAGGCACAAGACGAAGGGGTGTCAGCATTAGTCTGAGGATCCAGCATCAGCGGTCGTTCCGTGACTTACAGAAGTACCATAACATGAAGAATCCGTGGATAGCCAATAGGTTCTTCGAAGCGTTCATCTTTCCTCGTCGACCGCTAGCCATCAACCAGACGCAGTAGAGCATGTGCAGGCATGCACAGACAAGTAGAACGACAACGGCCGGAGAGTAACCGGTACCCCATACTATCTGGTGATTGGTGTAGATGATGGAGAGGATAAAGGTCGAGAACGACGTGGCAGTCAAGAGACCCAGAGCAAGATCCTTGAGTACGATGAGGCTGCGAGCGACGATTGATCAGCTGATCCGCATACAGGTAGAGTGAAAAGATTAAATGTGACCCACAAATGCATCTTGGTGTTGATCAGATGTTTGCAGTAGGTTGTGAGTCAAGAAGAGGTCGAATAAAGCTGTGTCGCTGTTGTTTGATGTCTGGAGGACACCTCCGAGCAAGCGGGATCACTTGATTGAAGAGTCCTGACTATATAAAGGGATGTGCGAAATGGCCAGGGTCATGGTGACGAATGCTGGAACCCGAGTCAAAGGCCAAAGGAAGCAGCGAAAAGTCCTTTGCCGTACCCTGGAAGCTCCGAGAATCAGGTTTCAGGTATTCGTCAGCCGATCAGGAAGGAAGGCGACTGAAAAATAGAAGACTCACTGCCACTGCTGGGCGATCTTGAGGGTGTGCCAGCTACTATGCCGAGTGTGATTTATCATCACGCATCATCTCTGCAAGATCCAAGCGTTTAATTTCCATCTGGAATCTACCATACGCTACAGAGCCTACATTCCGCCACAGAACGAGCCCTATAGGTGAATGCAGGCGAAAGATGACCACCAGCTGATGACGTTTGCAAAGCTTCTTCCAGGCAAAAATAAGCGGCAGCAGCCGAGCCAAGAAAAAGCTACCCCTCGATCAGACATGCCACATGTCAGACGGCCAAATCAAGCCCACAGGTGCTTCCTGAACAATAAATAGCAGGAGGCGAAAGATCCTAGGCGTCGTTTGAGCTCTTGGCCTCGCCACCGGACTCGGTCGGCAAGTATTTAGCGAGGTATGATGACGCAATGTGCGGCGAACGTCGGCGCGAGATTTCGTGGATGGTGACATGGTCGGTTGTTAAAGTGCTTGTTACCTTCAGCAGGCTACCATCTCGGCAAGCCGGTAAACAGAGAGGTCGGGCAGATGGACTAGGATGGAATTTATCAGGGACTAGGAGCTGGACTAGGGAGGAATCGAGTCGAGCTGGCGGTCGGCATGGCCAGCCATGGGCACATCAGGGATCAAGGGCAAGAAGGATTCCGTACGTCGGCGGGGAGTCGATACTTATACCGTATATTCTCCCATTCCCCCATTAAGTGAACCGTTGTCAAGGCTGTTCAGGCGGATGAATCGGTACATTCAATCATTCGCTCTGTCCCCGTTATGCGACGACCTGCTGGCGAACTATCCGGCGTTGAGCGTGAGCGCGCTACCAAAGTTACGTTTGCTCCGGTCTCGAGCACCTGGTCCGTGATCGCGAAGCTTCACACATCCTCTGGAGCCGTCAGTTAAAACCGTTTGGCGTAGTATATGCGCCGGTCTCGGTACGCATATCGGTGTTGCAGTGCGGTATTGAAACGTGAACCGTGAACATCCACAGCAGGGACAACCTTCGTCTAGGGCTATCATGTGGCAGCTATCGCCTGAAGATTCAAAGATTCGACTGTATTATGTTGACGGTGCTGGTACTCTCAAACGCCCTTTGTACGAGTACCTTACCGACTAAGTCAGACGACTCCGGCGCATCATCTGCATTTATGTGCATTAGCTTTTTAAACAACAGGAATCATTCCACGCGCGCATAAGGTCAATGGTCGGTACCATTGTTATGACTGATGCCTGGCGGTACCTATGCCATTGACCATGGCGATCGAAACACCTGCAGCATATGGCGTTGACTGAAAGCAGAGTTGACGAGCGGTGCAATGATCAGCAAATGCTTTTCGATCTACCTAGTTCGCCACTCTTCAGGGACACATCTGTACGTGGTCTCCGTCCTACACGCAGCAGCACAGGCACTGTCTTCGCCGAGCACAAGTCGGAAATCCGCTCCACTTCACAACGGCAGCGGCTTTATATCTGAGGCATATCTGCTTTGCGGCTATGTCACACCGATTGCGAGTTCAGTACACATCAGGAGGTCCAGTATATGGAATGCGACTGACTGGTGAGACGACAATGTTGAGTGGCAAATGCGAAGATGGCAATTCAGCTCGTACAGGACTTGAAGGCATGGTTTTCTCCTTCCCTTGGTACCAGCGAATGCAGTCGTTCGTGCTTACTCAGTCTAGAATGCCCACCATCAAGCTCAATATCGTTAGTCGCTGGTTGTCGTGCGGATATACGTCGAGACTCGAGATGCACGCCGACTAGTTTGATCTGCCTGTCACACTTGTTTCTAGTGAAGGACGTTTTCTCGTACCGTTCAGATTCTCCCAGACTCATTGGCGAACGTGCCAAACGGGTTCCCATCGTGCACTAGAGGGCAGTCCACCACAGCACTGCCTCACGATGACGTGAAAGCAAGAAAGGAGGATGCAGCTGAGGGGTCCTGCTCAAGGTTGTGACAAATGATCACAACATGCAGATCGCCCAACGGAGACTGGGGACTTGTGACCCGATGAATGGCAAGAAGTGGTACACAAGTCACTTATACTTCGGCAGACGTTCGCACTCTTCGCCATTCTGTAGAACATTGCCTCACCTGGTTAGTCCCAACGCTAGCTGACTACCGACTGCGCTTCAGTCCTGCCTGTCATGCCCCCGATCCCGCCTGCCAGCTGTCTATGCTCTACGTCCACATGGTCCACTATTGCATTTCCAAGCGCCAACAATCCTAGTTCACGGCAATCCCCTGCCCCCAGCCTCCTTTGCTTCGCTAGCTCGCACCGTACTGGAGGGGTTACCGGAGTCAATCGACGCAGGATCTATCGGTGGTGATCCCGAGTTCCCTGTCCACACTTCTGTCTCCACGAGCGCCGGGACCGTCATCATCACGGCAACATCGTCTTCCCCAGCCGGAGCCTCTGAAGAAACTCGAGGGAAAGGGGATCAGTGGGAAGGTGAGGTCCACCAGGAAACGTCCACCTCGGAGTTGATCGGTCTGAACAAGGACTCCTTCACCGCTTTGAGAAATCCCAAAGTTCGAAAGGAAATTCAAGAGTGGTTCCGTGCCATACAACTTGAAAGGCACAAAAGGGCATTCAGTAGCGAAAGGAGGGAAGCACATGGATTGGGACCTAAGAAGATTGATGTAGCGAAGGGATTGGTGATGTCTTTCGTCGTCTTTTTCGGGGGTTACGCTCTCTTCTACGTCGTCATGGGAGTTCATCGGACGTTGGCAGGCCTCATCCGCCGTCTACGTGGCGGTCGTGAGCCATCCGATCCGACGGGACCTTACGAGGGTGAACGTGTTAACGCTGTGGCGGTGGAACTTGGGGATTGGGAAAGTCGGCTTCATCAAGAGCGCGATGTCGATGGACGATCTCAACTGTCTGGGGCAACTGCTGTGAATTCTCCATAACTAAGGCGGCATTGACACATATACACTGTAAATAGTACTTCTGCCCGTCTCACCTAAGGCCTGTGCTCCTTGTCTGTCGCGAAAATTGAGTTTGGCTTTTGTTTTACCCTACTATCGAAACTGGCCTATGTCAGCATTCTGCAGAAACAGTGCAAGATCGATTGATGTCCTCTTGCGTCTGTTGCAAACAGGCGACTGGTGCTCTCTTGCTCCTGAGCATGTTGTTGCGACCGATGAGCCCGCGAGAGCAGGGCAATGTCATGGTGGGCAGCGAGAACAAAACGCTCGGTGGCTGCCTGAGGGTTCAGACTATATTTTCCTGTCATCTTCGCTATCGAGCGGCATGCATGAGTTTGACGCGGAGCCATGTCGCTCCCGATGTAGCGAACCAAGACTTGGCCCCCCTTTGTACTACTTGCTGCGAATGACAGAAGCCCCCTGGAAGCTCTGCTGCAGATCTGAGACAACGACATGTCGTCAATCAAACGCGTGCGTCTGTGCGTTTCGACGCGTCGTGACAGCCGGAGCTTGGGAGTGATGGTGGTGATCGACGTTTCAACTTGGAAAAGGAGGGATCCTCGGCTGTTGTGCTGTGCAAGCTGCGTTTCACCCTCAGCAGAAGCAAGCGGTGAGGTATAGCAGATTGAACAGACAGGAGGAGCACGGATTGCTGGCAGCGGGCTGACTCAGCATTTCGACACTCCTTTGTCCCTGTCGGAGTCTTTATCCGACGCATCGCCTTGATCAAGGCCATCCATCAACTCGCCAACATTTGTACACAACGCACTTGCGATCAACATGCAAGCGTCCACGAGCGTCTACTCCAGTTCCGGACAACGGCCTCCGCCTCTCCGAACGTACTCGTCGTCGTCGTCCGCCGCGATGCCAACTTCAAGGCCCTACGGAAGAGCTGCAAAGCAGCAGGAGATCCTGTACGATATTCCACCTATTTCGCCAGACAAGGGCAAATACGGTGATTCGGCCGATCCTCAGAACGGTGAAGCTGGTGTCGACAACGGGTCGGCGAGAACGCCAGTAGGTAGGGGAACCATGGCGGGAAGTAACAGAAGCGTGAACGGCGGCCCTTTGACCAATTCTCGAAGAACTACAACAAAAAGTCCACTCAGATCGCCCATCGACGGAAGATCAAACGGAGAGACAGCTTACGCCGCGTCTAGGGGTCCGAGGAGTTCAATCAAGAGCCCGCCGCCGCCGCCGCCGTCGCCGTTGAGAAGAGGGACTGGATCTCCGATGGAAGATGGGAGAGAAGGAAGTGTCATCAGTGGGCGGTCAAGCACGTACACGAAACGTGGTGGCGACAGAGTCACGAGCCCAAATCCAGGAGTAGGTCCTTGTCGCGACCCGTCAGTCGATACTTGAGACAAAATACTGAAGATGCTATTAATAATCAGGACCTGGCCCATTTCGCTCATCACTGCCAAGTGATGTATTTCACCGCAAACCCTCCCGATGCATCGTCGGCGTATATTTCATCGACACTGGCATCACTTCCGCCGTCTCATCGCGCAAGCTATACAAGAATACAAGCATCCCTTCGCGCACAAGCTCATGATCGCGCGACACGCCTTCGCTTGATCGAATTTTACGCTTTAATATCATCAACGTTCTCCAACGCGAGTCTTAGTCCAGGGACGAGACATGCGCTGAATGGGAAACAAGCAAGAGAAGAACGGACGAACAAGTTGGCCAAGTTTGTGCAACAATGGTGTTTGAAGAGTGGCGTCGGCGTTGAGCCATTCTTCAAAGGCTTATACACGGCGTTGAGACTACAGAGTAAAGGGGAGCGGAGTATTGGCGGTCCGGGAAGAAAGAGAATAGTGTGGGAGATTGATGATGCCGTGTTTATGGAAGCAGGGTACGTACTTTGCAGATACGACAACAGAGGCATCGCTAATTGCGCTTTGCGAACAGTGGAAAAGAATTCATGCACGAAGCGGTCACAATCATCAAGGGCGTGCTCGGATTCGAAGACATATCCTTGACGGAACCGCCAAAAATCAAGCCCATCACGCTTCCAACGACGTCACGCCCGATCCACAGATACCCGAGTATGGAGTTGCTCATCTCGCTCGATGGAGGTAATGCTTCCACCACTAGCGTTCCCATTGCCACATCAATTCCTACTTCAATTTCGTCTCCCATGTCTACTTTGAACGCTGTTCATGAATACACCACTCGGCCGGGACCAGTGAACCGGTATCGGTCAACCTCTGACCCATTCCTTGACCCGCGCAATTCCCCGACGAAGCCGACGGCGCAGGATACCGTAGTCGGCACTCCGTCCCCATTGGGGAGCGGTGATGAATACGGACAAGCTCAGAAACACCGTGGACCAGCCCCGCCGGTTCCCGCACATCGTCCGGGACGATCTGTTTCCGGAAACGCGCCACCTCTTCCGCCAGACCACACTCGTTCGGCATCGTCCACGAGCGATCGCCTTTCGCCGCCTGCAGCAAAATATCGCACGAAGAATCGCTCACTGTCCGGTACATCGGATACATCCAATCCTCTTAGCCCTGGTCTCGACGAACCGCTCCTTGCAGCCGATACTGCGGAATCCGTCGTTGCTGCCCTTGAAGACGCAGCAGAGCAAGCCGATACTCTTGCTAGTTTAACAACACAGTATGAGCGGCAATATGGGACTCGCATCAGGAGCCAAAGCAACAGGTCGATTCCCGAGGACCTGCAGGCCTTGATTGCCAAAGAAGGAGGTCCGGACCAAGACGAGGATGAAGACGAGGATTTCGCAAAGCCCAGAATCAGATTATGGACACTACCCGTACACTTGACCGATCCCGAACTTGATGCGCTGGTCGCACTATTTCCATCTTTTATCACGAATGGCATGACGAAATTACGCTTCCCGTTACCTCGTCCTGCGGTGCCACATTCAATCCCAACGGATCCTCGCAAAGCGTCATACGCAGATGCCGAAGCCGGCATTGTTAGCAAAATGGCTGGCGAAGCGGGGTGGCCAGTCGCAGCGGGTATCAGGATACCTCCCGAGGATGCCGAAGGTGTAATCTTTCCGGGTACAGGCAGAATGTGGGTGGGCGATGCCGTGCGTGACGAGGGTTATCAAGGTTCCTTCTGGGCGCGGCTAGGGAGATGGTTTAGAAAGTGGCTACCAGGATTGTGACAATGACGAGACTGTGGAAGATGAGGCTCAGCGTTGTTAGCCATGCATACAGTGGTTGTAACGACATGCGAAGAAACAACCGAACAAATGAGGGCGAACGAAGATACGCTGCAGTTTTGCCAGGCTTGACGTGGGATTTTCGTTTCCTTTTGTCACCTTGAACCGAATCACCCATCCTCGTGCTGAATCTCCGGCAAGTGGCCCAGATAGTCGTAACGATGATGCGACATGCAATAGTTACATTAAACCGCCAATACAACTACTGGGAAATCCAATACAAACGCGAACATGCCCACCTTACTGGCTACTGATATCACCCATCTTACTTCGACCCATTCAGCATTAGCTGCCTCTCCCATTCCTGCTTGGTATCTTTATTGTTTGTCCATGTTCTCGTTCTCGTCACCGTGGTCACCTCGACGAGATCCTCTACAAGGTCGCCGTTCTCGTTTTCCCTGACGCGCTTCTTACGCTGAGTGATCGTCTGTGATTCCTCTTTGGCGATAAAGTCTTGGCTTCCTGATGCTTCTCGACTTGCGTCGGTCAAGGCGGGCCTGGGGCGAAGAATGAATTGTTCCGTGTCGTTCGCTGATTCTTCTAGATTTTCCCACGGTCTAACGAAAAGAATTTGGGTCGTCAGATTACCGAATAGCCATCTTTATTCGGTATAAACTTACGAGGTGGCAGGGTTCCTGATTTTTGGGCGCTTTGGCCCAGACAGGCGACCGTCGTCACCCGTCTGCTTCTTGCGCCTCTTCGTCGCAGATGCGTGCTTTCCATTCAAATCCGCCGACTGGACATAACCACCATCTTCCACAAGCCCAGAGTCATCATGCTTGTTGCCAGTCAGCATCTGTTTCGCTCTCCACCGCAAATCCCTCGCCAGACTGCTCGCATTCGTTACGACCTCTTTCGGAATCCGATCGTATATGGATTTTCTCTTCTTTGGGTCTGTCGATGGGTTCTCGAGCGTGGTCGATTCATCAACCAGAAACTCGGAGAGCGCGACCAGTCCCTCCAGCACACGAGTTGGAATTGGATCTTCCGCATGCTGCTCTTGTCCGGCTGAGCGTGGTCGATAGATCATACGATCATGCAGCTGTTTGACCCAATGATCGGCAACATACCAGCAAAGCCTGTTACGAGCACGGTCAAAATGCAGCTTCAAAGTGCTCGTTGCAGTCTCACTCACTTGTCGAAAAAGGGGAATCGCATCTTTTGTGGAACCTTGGTCTCTATTTCGATTTCCCGTAGTCGTAGTTCTAAGCGTCAGAGATGAAGTCAGCTAGGATGCTCAGATACAGCCTGCGGAGCGACTTGCGTGTTTCGATGTTGTACGAATGCAAGAAATTCCCACCAAGAACAATGGTATCTTCAGGAGTGTACTAGAATACCGAACAATCCGTCAACCACGTATCCTCGACTAGACTGACTCTCACTTACCACAGCGTGGATATAACCGCTTGGAATAATCCTGTCCACTCAACAATTTCGAATTAATGGATGATCAAAGCAGCGGGTAATGACACTAACATGGTATCGCCTTGCTTCAACGTCACCTTTTCCACTGGTCCTTCCACCAGATCACCCAGCCATTCTTTCTGCTGAATTTCTTCACTGCTCGACCCTGATTGTAGCGAAAACTCGGCATGATTAGCAACTGAGTGCTTTTGGTAAATCTTTCGAGCGGTTACTCACAACGCGCATACACAGCGAGGTTCGCCGGTGTTGGCTTAATAAAGTAAAAGACCTTGGTTCCAGAAATCACGGTGTAATACACGCATGACGCTGCAAAATCGACATGCCAGTCCTATTGAGACGAACCAACCGCGAAATTTATGAGTTCTCCCTTTCAAAGGAACAGCTTTACCGTGCACTTACCGTCCACGAACCCGCCTTGCCCATCAAGCAATACAGCTTGACCTTTGGCCAGCCATCACCATCGAGTTTTCTCTTCCCTGCGACCGAATCATCTCCAAGCGTCTCGTGCTGTTCCCCGGTTTGATCCGAAGCCCTGAGCGGAGCTCGCATCGGGTCGTCTCTGTCGGCCGACTGCATCTCGAACACGGGATCAGGTGCTTTGGAACCCGATGAGGTAGAATGCGAGTCTTCCGGTCCCTTGGTTGTACGGGAATCAAAGTTCACATGACTCTGCTTTCGTTTCTTCCTGGACTCGGGCCAACAATTGTCAACCCAGTCAATCTCCTTGACAAGTCTCGGCGGACGAACAAGTTTTGCGAGTTCAGTCCCCGTGCATTCTAGCGAGATGACGTTGTAGACTTTTTGCATGGCTGCTATGATGTCCGCATCTGTACGTTTGCTGTTGTTGCTGATGGTTGATTTGGGCTTGGGGTCTGCTGTGGGCGGGATTCCGGTCTTGAAATAGTACGCCCATTGGCCAAGTGTCCACTTTGATGAAGACTGTGTAGCGACATCTAGGGAGAGAGCAGATTGATATGAGTATGCGTGTACTTCAATAGCAAAGAGATCACGCAACGAACCAAGTACGTCGACCATATAATCCTTTCCAACCAGCTGGACGATATCATCTATCCTAAAGTTGTCTTTCGACGGAACCTTTCCACCAAGAGACTCGAAGCCTCCCCTAGAACTGGGAATAATGATCGGTTCTCGATCCGGTCCGTAGAAGACTTCAGGGTCAATCTCGACGGGCAGTTCAGGTTCATAGGTTCCGTCGAGCCACGATTTCCGGAGAATCGAGCCGTCGACCCGAGGGAAATGCGCTGTAAGGAAAGAAGAGGAGAGACTTCAGGTCCAGTTCCCAAAGCGTACATCGAATCGAGGAAAGTGTTATCGACCGACCTTCACGAATCTTTCTTCCACTCTTTCCTGGATCCATAATCAACGCTAGCCATTTACTCGTTGGTGTCGAAATGTTATTATGGAGCGCATGGTAATCCGGCCTCTGCAACGTTGCCTTTCTCTTTGGTCTCAAGGAATCATCTTTTTCCTTTGCGGCTTTAACGGGTCCAGAACTCTGCTCATTGGGCTCTTGTTGCGCGAAATCGGGGTGTACGTCGGATTGTGCGGAGGGGAACTCGTAGCCTTTTTGGATCGTAGAACGGGGCTTGATCCTTGCGTTGGTTTCATAGGCTTTGGCGATACACGGGGTGCAGTACCATTTATCGACAGTCGAGGTCCAATCCCATGTCATTCCCTGTGTCCTCAATTCATTGATAACCTCGGGAGGCAAAGATCCACTAGATCCAGGCGTAGGAAACGGGTCTTGACCAGCTTGCGGGGAAGACGACGCTCCAACTTTTTCGACCAATTCCTGAAGCGCGACGCAATCCGAATGATACCAGGTTTTGCAACGCGTGCACCTGATCCAGGTCATCGCGGGTCCATCCTCGCTCGGTTCCTTTCTTGCAGTGATAGCTGTATGCGTCTGTGATCCGTCCCGCTGACGGACGGCATCGGCTTTCAGAGCGGTGCTGCCGGGACACCAAGGGCAGGTCTCGGGCTCGTCGTCGGAGGGGTCGTCCTTCTTTTTCGCCATGGTTGTCTGGATAAGTAGGGAGACGAGCTGCACTGAGGAAGGGAGTGTGCTGGACGTCTACTTGTCAGCGAGATGCCTGCTCGACCGATTGCAGAAGAAGCTGATTCATGTTGTGCTGATCGCACGCTGGGAGATTCCCTTCCTCGCGTTTCGCGGATCCAAATTCCACTGCTCGCCGCCGCAGGCTCCGAACCTGTACACGTCACCTGGCCTCCGCTGTAGACGTCAGTTTCCAAACTTGATAGTCGTCCAAGCTCCTAGTCCATCACAAGTACAAGTGATTGAGCGGCCCCTTCGGTCGAAATGCCGGAACGTCTTCCCGCGAGGAAATGGAGGAACCAATCCGGCAGCTAGTCACCAATACTCATATTCTCCGTACAACCTTGTTTTCGCATCTATACATATGTATCTAGGGATGTCATGATTTTATCGATGAGCGTTCCCTCTTGCTTGAACCATTCGTCAGCGACCTGTTTCCGAACGTGAGCGTACTGATCGGGGTGGATGGATTTGACGGTGATGTCGAATCGGGCAGAGATTGGACGATGATCCGATACCATGGGTTCGTATCTTTTGTAATCCACGCAGTTTACGTATTCTTCCGTGCGAGTTTTCCATAGTATGCGGTCACACCTAAGGAACAAACGACTTGGATCAGATGCGGGACACGTCAACGAGGAATAATCCTACTAACCAAGCCGGGATACGTTTTTTGGACGACTGGTCAAATTCCCTAGAGTTTGGCGTATATTTGTACGTCGGCGCAAAGTGGATAGGCGCTTCCTTGAATGCTCTCAAGCGGAAGGTCGAGTTGTTCTTCATTTCCTTGCGTAGCTGATCGTGCTCTAGCAAGTAATTTATATCCCCCGCTTCGATACTGGCGATAACATTCTCCCTTCGTTGGTCGATACGATAATTCAGATCGCCATTCAAAAATACCGTCTCGTGATCGAGGATTCGTGTTCCATCCCCGCCATTCACGAATGCTAGGTGCGACATGGCGGTGGGCAAGACGGATTTGTCCTCGAAGATGGCAGCCAGATCTGCATTCCTTGCGACTCGTTGTGATTGACCAGCCGCCAAGTGCACATTGATGAAGCAGACAGACGAGTCATCGATTACGCAACGAGCAACGATGGCGCCCTAAAATAGAATGCGTTTAGAATAGGCGAGGCGGTAGGTAGGACGCATCTTACCTTGTTGCCATAGGTACCCCCCATGCCCCTGAATGCGAGATTAGAGTGGTCAGTATGGCACGATAAGTGTACCATCCGAGGGACTCACCGTTTCACCGTCGTTATCGAAGCCTCTGTCACTCGGCTCTTGAACTCACTCTTGACGAATGCCACGGTCATCAAACCGACAAGGCTTTCGTTATCAAGCATGACGTATGGTATGCCAGTATACTGTCTAACGGCAGTTGCCAGTTTGTCTTGCCAGCGACCATACGCATGTGAGACGCTGTCCGCTGAGCCTCTGCCGTCGTGCTTATCCTTTCTCCCAAAGAGCATGGTTTCTAAGTGAAGACGTTGTGGTCAGCCAAGACCTGGAAGGCTGCAAAAGCAGATAACCCACTCGCTGCAAGCTTTCGATCGTTGAGATCAATGACCTCCTGGAACCCAAAGATGATAAGATCGGGTTGTTCTGCCAATCCGATGCATTGTTCCAAGAATTTGGTGTTCTCCGCTGGACCAGTCAAATCACTAGGTTTGCAGCTGTCGATATTCCACGAGCATATCAGAACATTCACATGACTGTGGCTCGAGTATTCAGCTTCTCTCTCCTCCAGTCGGGTTTCTGTTCCATGGCACGATCATGTCATTTGAGAGCTGCGAAAGAAGGTAACCCAAGGGAGGCTTACCGATCCAGTCTGCACTAAGCAGACCATCCCATGCATGTAGCTTGTCTCTTGCCCATGTCCAAACGGCAAATCGGCCAGTCTATAACGAAAGCCCGTCAACCACGATTCCAGTGTGGAGCTGAGATCCTGCAAATTCGGACACACCTCCTCCACCGAAAGCTTGTCGACCAGGATTTGCTGAATAGGACTGTCACTGTATGGGTGCACTACGTCAATGCCACAATATCAGTGAAGTGGCGTAAAGTACTAACGGATGGGCCAGCCACATGTTTGTTGTCGTCCAGGGCACGGTAGAAACGTCGTATACGTTGATCATTCCGGTTCGGTATCCCGCCCACAACCGGTGGCCGACGCCTTCTAGAGCCAAGATGTCGGATGACGAAATTTTGATCACCGATTTGCACACCAAAGTGTCTCTGTCAAAAATTGACACATAGCCACCCTCATGCGCAAGATAGACCTCGGACGAATCAGAGGTCAAGATGGCTGCCGCTGTTACTGCACCCGTCCATTCGCTGGTATACGTTGTCCTGCCACTCGTGTTTGCTGTGCCGACGCCCAACGGTTCATATACTCGGATGGTCGGACCTCGAAGCGTCGGATTGGTAGTCGCTCGCGTGGCAGGGCCAGATGCTGTCCATATTTGATCTCCAAGCATTCGGACGAAATTCGTCGTTTCCGCTGCGCGGATCGTCCGCCATGGAGCCATACTTTTTATTCCTTCGTCGGCTGCGGGATCTCCAAAGGGTCCGAAGACGTGCATTTTCCCATTTTCTTCAAGGGAAAGCATGTATTTCCTGTACCGGAAGATGTGGGTGATGCTGCTTCCGTGAATGCAGGCGCGTATTTGGGTCGCTTCTCCAGTTGATATATCCACTTCAATCAGATGTCCCGTATTGGTACCGCACCAGACATAGCGTCCTTCTTCCATGCTTGAAGACAACGCTCGAAAAGAAATAGCAGTGATCTTCTGGTCTTTGCCGCGCGATTCCAATCCCAGTGACTTGGGATCAAAGACGACAACAGGCTTGGCGTCCCCGAGAGTAAGGTCGTAAACTTTCAGATTGTGGGCAGTGACGCAGAGCTTGTGCCCGCAAACGGCATACGCATGTAAATGATGATGATTGGTTATATATTGTCGAGGCACAAAATCCGGCGCACGACGATGGGCGCGACTCGAATCTGGATACTCGTCCAGCGCTCTTCTGACAGAAGTTGACATGGTCGTCTTGAGTCCGTGAGGTTCTTCGCCGTCATCGTCTTCATCTGGATCGGACGAATTTTGGTCTTGCGAACTTTGCTTCTTCACTCGGGACTGGATCTGCGGCGAAGCATGAGGCGTCAAAGTCCTCATCGGGGGAGGTGGAGGTCGGTAACCTTGGTCGTCTTCGTCATTTGACGAGTGTGAAACGAATGTCGCCCGGTCTCGAAGTGCCGTCGTGGGAGCGAGAGTCTCGCCGTGACGAGAGATGGAACTGGCAGCTTGCCGTGGCGGCAGACCGGGAACATCTGCTTGAGCCAAATTGACTTCAAGCGCAGCTACGGTCCTTGCCCTATTCGGCAATTTTGGAATAATACTGTTCTTCCTTTCCGGCAAAGGAGGTCTTTCCGGTAGAGGAGGTGGTAGGCTGGTTGAGAGAGTTGATTTTGAATCGTCCAGAGACGAATCCCTTGAACCGCTTCCTGCCGGAGAGGGGATTGCCCATGCTGAACTGCCAAATTCTGGAGCGGTAGGCAAGTCGCTTTCGGCGAGTGTTTGAGGATTACTTGTTCTGCTCTTTGGCGGGATAGGGGGCGGCGGCAGTTTGGGTTTTCCAGGAAGAGCAGGGGATGGAGCGACGACTTGAATGGACGGTCCATCCGGTTTCATTTCACCGCTAGATGTTTGGCCTCTCGCGGAGGACGACAAATTTGCAACCGTCGCTGCCGGGAAGTATGAAGCTGCGCTAACCGGAGTTGATGACGCCTTCCCCGACACGGGCGTTGTAGGCCTACTCGGTGGACGGGGAACAGTGGCGGATCTAACTTCCAAGAAAGCAGCTCCTCCAGTATTCAATTGATTCCCCAAGTCGAACCTCGAGCGAAGTGAAGCCACACTGGGCTTTGCGACTGCGGCTTTTTCGTCGGCTTCGTGGTGGACAGACGAGAACGCCTCGGCGTCGTTGACGGCTGTTTCAGCATTCGAATCCAATTCGGTGGCAATCAGGGATGGCGAAAGCGTTATAGGTGAGCTGGTCGTCCATCTGGAAGTTCCGTATGCCGTTGCGCAAGACGTCGAATCGGTTGACAAAGACGACGGCGTTTGCGATAACTGAATAGACGGAATTGCAGGCGTTTCACTGGATGCCGAAGCGATGTCTCTGGATGCTGCGATTTGGGCTTGCTGAGCAGGCGCGGGCGTACTACTGCGGCTGGTGCCGTTACTGCTAGGTGCGGAGGGGGACTCGACTAAAGATCCCACGCTGGAGGTCGAAGGTTTTTTGGGAACCACAGGCTTTCCGTACGAGTTGGCCCTTTGACCCGTCGCCATTCCCTCGAACTTTGACCTCAGATCGGCTATAGAAGCCCGAGGTTGCTCCTCTTCATCGCTCATGATGGAAGGTGTGCTGGATTAGTTGTTAACATCGATAAACACATACGGACCGACGGTCTCCGTCTATCGAGGAACATGGTTTGCAGCTTAGCGTGATGTATGGTACCGCAGCGTCGGAGGAGTATATACCTAGAAACTAATTCCAATCCTGCGGATCGCAAAGCACGGATGCCCCTGGAGTGGCGACTTGCGTAGCTAGCGAATAGCTATACTGTAATAGTAACCTTCAAATGATCTGTCTAATAAGCTGACACCGAGGGCAACCACGAATAGTCATTCATCATCCCGAGCGCGGAGGCAGTGCGATCGAACCATCAACGCCGATGAGACCGATCAGCTTACCTAAGGCGCCGTTGTGAGAAAGCGCGATAACGCTTACGTTTTCCTTTGTCCGCGCTTCAGCCTTGTCGACATGAGTCGATATATCAACAAGTCGCTCGCAGCTGACGATGACAATTGCTCGCCTCTTCGCGTCGTCACTGCATTGTTACATCTACGTCTGGGTTAAGCAGCTTATTACAACCATCGAGAATCAACCTATCGACACCATCAGTTTCTGTTTCTGGTATCTACGTGTGCCTTTCTGACCATCTATTGATATCCCTTGCGGGTTATCCCCAAGGCGCATAGAGAGTATCCAGTCCGTGTGCTCCTTTCGTATTCCTCGCTGAGTGATAGGTGTCGACTCATAGTCGTCAAGAGAGAGTCTGCAGCCAGCAGTCCTAGCGATATCGAGTTACGCCCACGGCTGTCCTCGACTATTTCCACATCGCCAGAACTCCAGCACTACTTGAACGGTACCGTTGAAACCAATCAATCACCTCACCAATCACCATGTCTTCCGTATACTACAAGTTCGCCTCGTCAAAGAACGAGTCTCGGGTGACGTTTGATGGCACTCATATCTCGGTTTTTGACATCAAGAAGGATATTATGCTAAATAACAAGATGGGGAGTGGCAAAGACTTTGATCTGGGACTGTACGATGCCGCAACCGGAGAGGGTAAGTAATGATCTGGGACTTGAGTGTGGAATACTGTTTTGACTCTGGACTCCCATCTCGCTTGTCTTGTCACCGAGTAGAACTCAAAGACGACAACTATCAAGTACCTCGATCAAAGTCGTTGATCGCCAGACGACTTCCACCTGTCAACAAGTCCAAAGGCGGCAGTGCCGGTAAATATATTGCCGGAACGTCAGCAGCGTTGGGCGGACGGGATGACCTTCTTGACAGACGAGTCGAAGCTGGCAGCAGGGCGGAATTATTGGCCAAGAAGGGACTTGGCATGCATGGCCTTCCTGGTCCCGGTGGTAAACACTTTACGGCGAGGTTTGACGGTAAAGGCGATCCAAAGGTTAGTGTGAAATGCGACGTTTATATACCCTGGGGATTCTGATCTCCTCTCTTCGTTATAGCAGGGATCGCCTACTCTAGCGAATGCTATCCCATCGATGACAACTGGTTCCACAGAAGAAGACGCTCGACTTGCTGCCATGATGCAGCAGCAAGACGCCCAATGGCTAGAAGAACAGAATCAACTTTCACAGTGAGTTTCCGTTTTTCCCCTTTCCCCTTTCACGAAATCTATGCCCTTTGTCCGGCCAATGTATGGGGTTATGGATGATATGCATGTCAGTAGCCGCTGAAATTGTGTGGCAAATGATTCCGAAAGCCTACGTTGTGATCTGCTCGCTATCAGGAGCCATCTATCTCCCTTTGTCGTTATGAGACTGCTACCCTGTCGTATATTCAAGTATACTCATCATAATTTCTCCTCTTCTCGTTTTTCATCAACTTTCTTGACCAACCTTCAGGCAGACGCGAGTAGCGTACGACGGAGCGAATCGAGGTCGAGGCACCTTTCGTGGCGGAGCACCTGGCCGCGGTGGGGCAGCTGGTCGTGGCGGTCTCAGCACTGCCAATTACAACTATCTGTTGGACCCCGAGAAGCCTCCTCCCCCTGGTTATATCTGCTATCGATGTGGACAAAAGGGTAAGTCTTGGAGAGGAGCCTGATTAGATACAATTCCTTGAGAGCAGGACTGATGCGCCATATCCCTTCTCAGGCCATTGGATTCAAGCATGTCCGACAAACGAGAATCCCGACTGGGAAAACAAACCAAGATTCAAGCGTACTACCGGTATTCCCAGGTCTTTCCTGAAAACGGTCGAACAGCCTGCTGCTGGAGAGGGTGGCAACGCCGGCGTGATGATCACAGCTGACGGTAGTTTTGTCATGGTACAACCCGATACGTAGGTCCATTCCCTTCTTCTGAGATAAGGCCTTACAAGCGACTGACATATCGTATTCTAGGCAAACATGGAAAAAGCATTCAAGGGCCAAAACATTGACAGAAGCCGATGTGCGAGAGGGTGCCGGGATGGATAGTGCGCTATCTTGCCCGATATGTTCGAGGTTACTTCGAGAAGCTGTACGAACACCTTGTTGCAAGACTCTATACTGTGAAGAATGCATCCACACTACGCTTCTTGATCAAGACTTTGTCTGCCCTAACTGTGAAAGCAAGATTGCTTCGCTTGACAAGCTGAAACCGGATGACGAGGTTCGGCAAAAGGTTGAAGATTTTGTCAAATCCGAACTGCAAAAGAGCAAAGAGGCAAACGGCGGTGAGAGTGGCGAGAGTGACACAGATAGTACCAACGAAAAGAAAGTCAAGGAGGAAAACAGGAACGTCAAGGAGGAGATCAAGAAGGAAGACACAGTAAGTCAGAGCTTGTCTTGTGATTGTCATCAATTCGTGAGAGCTTATAATGACATTCCATGTGACTATCAGTCCACGCCTGCGTCAACAACACCTCAAGCACCCAACGAGGTTGAAAAGGCAGGGACACCTGAACCCGGAGAGATTACCGGCGAGGAGGCTCAGGCTAGTTCCGACATGGCGATGATGAACGGCAATTTCGATTCCGACGCAATGAGCATGATGGGCATGATGATGGGAATGAACCCGATGATGCAACTTCAGGCTCTGCAAATGCAGGCTGCTCAGGTACGCGATGCTCACGAGTTTCATCGATGCAAGTTTCTCATCCTGGTTTGCGCAACACAGACAATGATGGCCTTGCAAAACCCCCAATTACCCCCGCCAATGCGCATGCAACTCATGATGCAACTCCAGATGTACAATCAGCAGATGCAGCAAATTCAAATGATGTTTGGCGGAATGATGATGGGAGGCAACCAGAACAATTTCAACAGCGGCGCGAATACGCCGAATGGAAATCAGCAACAGCAACAACAACAACAACAGACACGTTCTCCGCAAAACCGCTCGCGACCCACGCCACCAGTACAGCAAGCTATACCGGTCAAACAGGAGAACGCAACCAGCGGCCAGCAGCAAAACAGCGAAAAATCTAGCAGCAAGCGAAAGCACGAGGAGATGTCAGCCGAGAATGCAGATGCAAACACGAACAGTCCTTCAGCCATCCAGAGTGAAGCCAGGGCGGCCAAGCAGGTCAAGACGCAATGAACTGTTTCCTCCGACTCTTGACGCTCAATAATGCGCAGAAGCTCTAACCTGTAGGACACAAGTTGTAATGTAGTAAAATACCAGTTGTAACGATCAGATAATTATTTCTATGCAGCACATGTCCATATGTTCGACAGTAACCATCTCTATGCTCTACAAACGTGGACATCATGCCTCTATCCTGGCTTGATACGCTTTCCAGCCCTCTGCTCGATATCTCTCAGCCTCATCCCTGACGTCCTGCTCCGAGGTCTTTCCATATATACCCCGTCCAACAATGATCACGTCGCATCCGCTCTCAAAGACGACTTCATGGGGCGTTCGGTACTGCTGCCCCATTTTGTCTCCCTTGACGTCCAGTCCAACTCCCGGGGTCAAGATCAAGAAATCCTCCTCTGCTGCAGCGGCAGCATCCGAAGGCGCATAGGTCTCGTGTACCCTGCCCATGGCGATAAAGCCAAAGACGAACCCCTCTGAGCGATGCCGCCGTGCCATCTCGACAGTTGTACGCGAGTACTCGCCCGTCGCTAGGTTACCCTTGGAAGACATTTCGGCCAGAAGCAGGAGTCCTCGGTTCAGAGGTTTACCGACGGAGGCTAGACCGGTAACGATTCCGTCTCCTGGAATGGGGTGGGCGTTGGTGATGTCCGACCAGGACGCAATCTTGTGAACACCAGACGAGTATTGTAGCGAGACAGTGTTGCCTGAATACGTTGAAAGGCATCCTGACTGCTCAGCTCGGGTGAAGGGAGAAATCCCCACAAGACATACCGATATCAGCGAATTTTCGGTCTTCAAAGATCATAAAGTCCAGTTCCTTTGACAGCTTCACTAGCTCATCCGCCAACTCGAGAGTAAAGTCTTCAATGATATCGATATGGGTCTGTAATTGCATACATATAAGGAAACATTCGGCTTGAAGCTTCAATAGGAGGTGGCTTGCCTTGATCATGCAACAGCTTTTTCCAACCCGTCTCACGACCTCCAGCATATCCTCTCCCTTGGTCACGTCAACACTAACGCATAGGTTGGTTTTCTTTCGCTCCATGAGCTCGAGCAGCTTGACGGCAGCAGCATTGTTGTGGTAAGGGATACGAGCGGAGTATGAAAGGTGGGATTTGGATCCTGAAGCGGAGGCGGCACCAGCTTGAGCGTTTGAAGATCCGGCCATTTTCGTCTCGGGGTGTGTTGTAGCGACTTCTGGACTTGCCTGATGCGATGCTGTATACGGTCACAAGCTTCTGCAGGCTTCTGTTCTTCCACTTTCAAGTCGTCGTTAGTGGAGTACGAGGCACTCCTTGGGACTTTTGCTTCCGTTTTCACGTGACCACAAAAAGCGAGGAGCGGCCGCCGAGTTTGCCTCAGCGCTCGTCTTCCACAAGGTTCAAGTTCGTTGCTTCACAGATTTTGGAGAATGGATGATAGAAATCGAACAGATCTCTCTGACAAGACTCAAATCCCCTAGTCTGACAGACTTCCGACATCACCTTGCTTGACGAAAGCACCCGTACATCAGACAGAGACTCCGAGGACAACGATAGCCCAGCATGACGACGGTACAAAAAATTAAGCAGATCGAGGATGAGATGGCCAAGACGCAGAAGAACAAGGCGACTTCGTGAGTGATTTGTTCGTCTGGGCTTGCTACATGTGGACTCATCCTTACTCCTCGCCCGCCTATCAGGTACCATTTGGGTCAGCTGAAAGCCAAGCTCGCGAAACTGCGACGGGAGTTGATCGAACCCCGAACTGGTAGTGGCGGTGGCGCCAGTTTACCGGCTTTCGAAGTGGCAAAAACGGGTATGGCAAGTGTCGGTTTCGTGGGATTCCCTTCAGTCGTGAGTACACTGCGGCCGGGAACATTGCTCCTTGAA
The DNA here is from genome assembly GCA_025758675.1 of Naganishia antarctica. Classification (NCBI taxonomy): domain Eukaryota; kingdom Fungi; phylum Basidiomycota; class Tremellomycetes; order Filobasidiales; family Filobasidiaceae; genus Naganishia; species Naganishia antarctica. The sequence goes on from JANGFJ010000013.1 coordinate 151,369, forward strand.
GTGCACGATTAACCAAATTTATCACTCTTCCAGGGTAAATCCACATTGATGTCCAAGTTGACGTGAGTGACGGCAAAGACGGTAATGCCGCGTCTAGTATGGACTGAAAAGCTAAACCTGATTTCTCCGCACAGTGGTATTCACTCGGAAGCCGCCGCATACGGTATGTACAAGACGACCGTCGTGTGCTAGATGGACACGAAGGCTTATTTGCCATTCCTCCTCTTCAGAATTCACAACGTTGACCGCAATTGCCGGTGAGATCAATTACAATGGCGCCAAGATCCAGATCGTCGATTTGCGTAAGTGGCGACTCTTTGAAAGTCTGAGAATCCAGTAGACGATACTCATTCTTCCTTCATGTCAAATTACAGCCGGTATCATTGAGGGTGCCAAGGACGGTAAAGGTCGTGGTAAACAGGTTATTGCTGGTGATTATCTCGCGATGAGCTGTCCTCTCGAGAACTTGCGGCTAACATCTCCCAATCTTCAGTTGCGAGAACATGTAACCTCATTTTCATCGTTTTGGATGTCCTCAAGCCGTTGAACGATCTCTCGATCCTGACGAACGAATTGGAAGGCTTTGGTATCAGGTTGAACAAGAAGCCTCCTAATATCGTAGTCAAGAAGCGAGAAAAGGGTGGTGTAAGTCCAAATACCCTCGGGCACACTGTCGCAAACCCCAGAATTGACACCTCCTATCTTCGCAGGTTCAAATCACCAACACGGTGCCGCTCACGAATCTCGACCAGGACGAAATTCGAGCTGTCATGTCCGAATACAAGTTGTCGAGTGCCAGTGTGGCCATTCATCAACCGGAAGCGACGTTGGAAGATTTGATTGACGTTATTGAAGGCAACCGGTAAGATCGGTCAGGCGCATCAGGCACTAAGAGGCTCACCATTGCATTCCCATTCGCATAGTGTCTATATTCCTGCCATCTTTGTCTTGAATAAAATCGATGCGATCAGTATCGAAGAACTCGACTTGCTGTACAAGGTGAGTTGGAAGAGTAGATCATCGGTCTTCGCAGACAACTTATTCTTCTTTTTGTAGATTCCTCATTCGGTTCCTATCAGGTCAGTACTTCCTGTCAATTGCCATGTGCCGTTCATCTGCTCATATTGTCATCCCTGAACAGTTCAACACTTTGGCTCAACGTTGACGAATTGACCGAGAGGATGTGGGATGATCTCAGCCTTGTCCGAATGTGAGTAGCAATCCTTCGCCTCGCCTGGATGCATCCTCAAGGAAATGACATCAATCCGACGTTTAGTTACACACGTCCGAAGGGAAAGCTACCGGACTACACCGCTCCCGTTGTTCTGCGTCGCGGGAAGTGCAGCGTTGAAGATTTCTGTAATGGTAAGTTTTATCTTGCGATCCCGATATTGATCGCGTTGGCTCAGTCATGCTTCGATCCTAATAGCTATCCACAAGGAAATTGCCAAACAATTCAAGCATGCTATCGTTTGGGGTGCCTCTGCGAAACACGCCCGAGGCCAAAAGGTGGGGTTGGAGCATGTCATGGAGGACGAGGACGTTATTTGTATCTATAAGAAGTAGACAATGTTTGGGCTATGGCAGATGGTATTGGTACACCCGGCTGGAGTTGGTTCGAGGCATGTGACTCGACTGCAACTCTGATTCTCTCCTCGACGGCGTGCTATGTCACGTCAAAATAAAAGCCTGGACGAATGCGACCGTTATGAGCTATGCAATGGAATGAATAAGGCCACATGGAGAGCGAGTCTGGCACTCCATACAATGCGAGGCGTTAATCTATGGGTATATGTACGAGCCATTGCACAGAAATGATCTAGATTGTCCATTCTTTTCACGAGCCGGCTGTCCATTACAAGACGAGACCGACGACGAGCGCACCGGCGCCCATCAATCCAGCGATTCCGACGGGGAGCAGGGAAGATGCTCCCGAGGTTGCGGACTTGGTAGCAGCGGCTGATGAAGCAGCTGAAGCACCAGCCGAGGTAGCTTTCGATGCACTGCTTGAGCCGGCAGCGGCAGCTCCCGAGCTCGTTGCCGAGGCGGCGCTGGAAGACGATGCACCGCTCGTGGAAGCAGCAGCAGCAGCAACGGCGAGCGTGCTGCTTTGCACGGCGCTCGTGGAGGAAACCGAAACGGTAGCGACTCCGTTTTCGACCGTAATGTAGTTTGCGGCAACGATCGGTCCAAGGCCAGAGCTGGAGAGGTAGTTTTGGAAGTTGAATGTGCCGAGAGGGGTGTTTGGCTGCGAGAGGTCGGCCGGGGCGGTGAAGGTGGATGGTTGGGAGATGAAGAGGAGGACGTATCCTGTTGCAAGGTGGGTTAGTGTCAACACACGGGAAAAGCAGATAGCGAGACGTACTGTGAGGTCCTGACCCTGCAGCGGGTCCAGGTCCAGCGTAGGCCGTGATCGGGTCCGTGGTGTAGTTGACACCGTACGCACCGCCCTCGCCCATGGTCAACATGACATTGTTCGCCAACCAATGTCTCGTCTGGTTTCCAGACTCGTCGGTGCCGACGATATCAGCGTCAACCATGGCGACGGTGAATACCGAGCTATCGACCGAGTATGCGGAAGAGAAGTTGGATGCGGGGACGACGGTCAGGGTTGGCTCGCTCGAGACGGCTGTTGCTGCGAGCGGGCTTCCGGGCTCGACGTTGTTGCCACCAAAGGAAACATTGAGGAGCGCCGAGGGGTTGAAGGTGGGCAAGAACGCGGGAACGAGGCCGGCCTCTGGAGATATGCAACAACAAAGGGGTCAATAACCTGCGCTTTTGTCCGGAATACGACTCCGACTTGCGTTCAAAGTTGGCCTTTACGCCTGCAAGCTGTATGTTCGATGCGTTTTGGGCGAATGCGGTGTGTGCGGTGAAGCCGACGGCAGCGACGAATGCGGCAGTGATTGATTTGGCAAACATGACGGAGAAGAACGAGTGACTGATTGGCGGGAAGGGAAAGGAAGGAAAGGAAAGGCGGGAGCAGTGACTGGCCGACGTTGATTCCTATATAAACACGCTGCACGCTGAAACTGAAACACCACAACAAACCTTTGTCGCACCCCAAAGGACGCGCAGTCGCAGTCGCAGTCGCGTCGTACGTAACAGTAAGCAATAATTATAATTCCGCGCGCCTCTTTACTTCCGCGCTGCTGTATAGCTTCTGATGACCGGCGCAAGTTACTCGGAGATCGGTCCGATTAGCCGCAATCGCATCCGATGGGTATGGGTATGCGGTAACGATCGTGCGCTCCAGCATTCGGCGACGATTCTGCTGAAGATCTGATCAGGAAGAGTGGAATACATCACCCCGAACAGCATCGTGTTGACTTGTCTCGAGCAGCTCGTCAGGATTCCCCATCAAACCTTCGAGATGACCCGGACAGAGTATTATATCGGGTTCGACGTGTGAGTACGATCTCAAAGTGAATTGCTACCCTCTCCTTACCATCACACTGTCCCAGGGGCACCGGATCAGCTCGTGCAGCATTGTTGGACAGAGATGGCAACATATTGGCCGACTCTACCGGTATGTTGCCATGTCGCTTACCATTCACATAGCGTAAACACGACTGACTATCTCTCGGCCGTTTCACAGAAAACACAGTCACATTCCGGGACGATTCCGACCACCGGATCTTCGAACAATCGACATCCAACATCTGGTCCTGCCTAGCAACGTGCTGTAAATCGGTGCTCGCTAAATCTGGCGTGTCCCCTGGGGACGTCAAGGGAGTCTCCTTTGACGCGACCTGTTCTCTCGCCGTGGTGAACAAGGACGGGACCCCAATCTCAGTGGGCAAGGGAAAGGGACTCGGCCAGGCCGGGGACAGGAATGTTATCCTTTGGGCGGATCATAGAGCTGAAAAGGAGGCGGAAGAGATCAACAAGACGGGAGAAGGTGTTTTGAATTTCGTGGGCGGGGTTATGAGTGTACGTATCCGCTTCGAGGTTGGGGATCATCGCTCACGGCATTCCTTCGTCTCAGCTCGAGATGGAGATTCCGAAAACACTCTGGTTGAGGCGGAACATGAAGCCTGAAGACTTTGAGAAAGTCTACCTGTTCGAGTAAGTCACTTGAGCGCACTGCTATCACCGGATGACTTGATATTCACATCGTACACTTAGTTTGCCTGACTACTGTGAGTTTCCCGCGCCTTCGCGGACGAAAAGTCCAGTCCGCTGATATAAAGGGGCAAGTGACGTACCGGGCGACAGGCTGTTCCGCGAGATCAAACTGCTCGCTCGCCTGCAAATTCTCCTATGTTCCCCCAGGTACCAACATGAATACCGGTACACAGGGGGCTAAAGAAGAGATCAGCAAGGGATGGAGCGAAAGCTTCTTGACGAGGATTGGTGAGAGCGCATTTCCTTGAGCTTTATGCAGGTGACTGATCCAATATTCAGGTCTCGAGTCCCTGGTGAAGAGAAACTATGACCAGATTGGCGGTACGCCCGGAGAGAATGGTCTCATCCTGTCAGCAGGCCAGCCGGTCGGCGACGGTCTCACGGCACAGTCCGCAAAAGAGTTTGGCCTCCTGGAAGGTACTCCTGTAGGCAGCGCTGTCATCGATGCGTAAGTGATCCGCTCAGATTGCGAAAGCATTTCCACTGATCTGATCCTTGGATCTGTAGGTACGCAGGATGGATCGGCACGATTGCTGCGGGCCACGATCATCAAGACGACAGAGCCAAGGTTCCCACTCTGGCTGATTCGTCCAGTCGACTGGCGGCTGTGGCCGGTACGTCTACATGCCACTTGATACAGGTAAGATTGTTATGCGACGGAAACCTACCGTCATACTGAATGAGAATATTCTAGAGCGATCATGCCATCCCCGTCAACGGGTAAGATCTCAAGATCGCCCGTGCTTTTCTGACGTAGCTGGACTCACCTCCGCTCTCATCTTGGCAGAGTGTGGGGTCCATATCGGCATGCTGTATTCCCGGATTACTGGATGAACGAAGGAGGGCAATCTTCAACCGGACAAGTGAGTCTCCAGTGACGTTGAGCGGGAAACATCCCTAACGCACCCTTTCGTTCTGATAGCTCATTGACTTTATCATGCAAACGCATCCGGCCTATGCCAAAGTCCAAGCCTTGGCAAAAGAACAAAACTCCAACGTGTTTGATGTTCTGGAGGCCAAGTTGGAGGTGCTGAAGAAGGAACGGAATTGCGACACCTCTAGTATGTTTCCTATCAGCAAGATTCTGTCGCGGTTGTTGACAATGGCTGATTTCTTGCCAAACAGCCGAGCTGACGAAGAGTATCCACTTCTACCCGGATTTGGTGAGCTCACCAATCAAGAATACGCCGTTTAGCACGCTGATTTTGACCTCAATGTTCCCAGCATGGTACGCTGAGATCGACAAGAACTCAAGCGTACTAGACTCACAATCTTGCACCTCAAGGCAATCGATCACCGCTTGCTGATCCAACTATGCGCGGGATGTTCATGGGACTGACCTTGGACAGTGGTGTTGGAGATCTGGCAATGAAATTCCATGTGACTCTAGAGGTATGTCCACAGTTGGTACTTGCGAATTCAGCCTAACAAAACTCCTTTGCAGGCGATTGCACTGCAAACCCGGCATATCATGGACGAAATGCATGCAAAGGGTCATCACGTCGAGGAAATTTATATGAGCGGTTCGTGAACATGAGCATCCGATCCTGATCTCTCCTTAACTTGTGTCCCACCCGCTCCCACAGGATCTCAAGCAAAGAATAAGCCTCTTATGAATTTACTTGCTTCGGTTTGCAACGTCAAGGTCATTATCCCGCCATCGCCTTCCGCTGCAGTGGTGGCGGGAAGCGCCATGCTCGGGAGATACGCTCATGACGTGACTGAAGAGCGACAAGGCAAGCCGATCGAGACCCAGGCGCAGCAAGAAGAGTCGGCAAACAAGTCCAAGGAAGCACTGTGGGAAATCATGGTATGTTGAAGCTCTTCAGTGTCGAGGTGGCAGCTGACCGATACGAAACCCATTCTAGGTCGACATGACGCCTGCTGGCAAGGCCGTACTTCCATCGGCGACGAACTACGAAAAGCGATTGCTAGATGCGAAATACAAGATCTTCCGGGAGTCTATAGATATCCAGCGAAAGTGGAGGATGATGATAGACGATGTGCAAAGGTAGGATTTGCATTCGGAGATAGAAGTCGCACTCTGCGGTAGTATTGTGCTCGACCGCCCGGGTGGATCGGGAAGACAACACTTGCAATTTCTAAATGTATTCCAGCGCGCATTGCATAGCATTTCTGTTTGACTTCTAGCCTTTGGAGCCGCCGTATAGAGATACCGTTCAGATTGTATCATACGAAATCGGTCTGTCAACCTTTCTGTAAAGTCCAACCGTAACAACCCTGGCCAGCTCTGTTGACTCGAGGCAAAGATACCCCTCAAGTGTCCCAAGTCTCTCCACGAGAAAACGAAGAAGCGCGTTTCAAGCGCTGAATTTCGGAACCAACCCCCCAGCAGCGAGCGATCGGCCATGCAAAGGTGTTTCGAATGTTTCGGTTCAAGACATCCAGCTGTTTGGCAGTCATCTCCCTTCTGTACTATTCTCCAAACAGTGTGAAATGTCCCTCACTACGCTTCGCACCTGCCGTGCGGCTTTCGCAAGACCTCTGGCGCTCCAAGCGCGATGGAACAGCACCCAAGCTCCGCCGGCAGACCGTCCATCCGGTGCAGCACGCACAGAGCGACAAGCTCTGCAGAGTATCGGTGATATCATCGGTCAGCCGCTGGACAAGATTGCATCAACATCCCGACCAACGCTATCAGACTACTCGGCTTCCATGAACGATACCTCGTTTTTGCAGGCTCCCACACGTCCGGGATACACTGCCGACAACCTCCCTCCGAAAGTGGATCCGACGTTGGAGCTGTTGACGCATTTGCTCATGAAGCATGGAAGGAAAGCAGAGGCCCAAAAGGTGGTTGTGGATGTGATGCAGCAGCTGTAAGTGGCTAGGTACAGCTGGAGGTGGATAAATGCTCACGCCGAGCTCGCAGTCAACGAACCACAAGAGACGACCCCGTCAGACTGATACATCGAGCAATCGACATGGTATCGCCCTCGATCCGAATGGTCACCCTTCGACGATCAGCCAAGAACATTCCCGTCCCGTCGGCATTGGATGCACGACAGCGATCGCGTCAGGGGATTCAGTGGATTTTGAAAGCGGCAGAGAGGGGACGGGCAGGAGGACAACCTCGGAATGGGAGATTGGCGAGGGAGTTTATGAGCGTCTTGGAGGGAACGTCGGCTGCTCTGCAGAGAAAGGATGAGGTCCATCGGTTGGCGACGGTGAACAGGTTAGTACGCGTGGGAGGGTTGATCCGACTTTAGCTGACGCATTGCTTTGTCCATAGGTCGAATTTGCAAACGAGATAGTTGTAACGTGACCTGATATTAGCATATGGGCTAGGCAGTCCTTCCAGAGTACATTGATCCGCACTGAGCGGTCTATACGAGTCCACCGAGTATCACACCATACATTTTCACCGGCCAGGCGCAGGAAGCCCGCCACCAAAGAGAGAGCCCATGAGATTTTGCAGCATATCGTTGCCACCCGCACCTCTTGGCGGAGGGATTTTGAAGATCGTAGTCGAAATATGCAAGATTGCCTACGAACGAGAAGAGCATAAGCTGTCACTCTTTCAACTCAAACACCCAACATACCTCTTGCACAGCCTCATCATTCATAACATCCCCCATACCCTTGTACCTCCTCGTCAATGATTCCCATTCCTTGGCAACACCGCCATTCGTCCCCCTCGCTTGTACGCCAGAGACCCCTTCGGCTGGTGCACGTTGAACAGTGAGGATGGCGAGTTGCAGAAAGTTGAGCGAGGGCGAGATGGTGAGGGATACTTCTGTTGGGGTGGATGATGTCGCGTTTTCCGAGGCTGTTAGGCTTGAAGTGATGATTGCTGGGTTTTGGGTTGCAAGGAGGGAGAGGTAACGGTGCATGAATGTCTTTGCGGGGAGGATGGCTGGCGGAGTGAGGGAAAGGTAGCTGCGGTGGTGGAAGGGATTAGTGGTGGTTGCGAGGTGTGTGATTGCGGGATACTTACGGAAGAACGACACGGCATGCGAATGGTCCGGGATCTCTAGCACCGTTCTCCGACCTGCATCTGGATGTGAGTCAGGAACAGGAGGGCGGGAGACGGCTTGTGCTCACCACTCAAACATCATGTCAGCCAAGATGCTCGCGGCGTCTCGTTTGCAAGAGGACAAGAGATGGTGTTCCGCCAGAGGGAACTGACGATCTATGAACAAGGGTCAGCGGCGCTCGAGAGGTTGAAAGACTGATGGTTACCTTTGTAGTAGAGCTCTCCGAGGTGCTTGTGCATGTCCGGGTCGCCTGCGGGACAATCTCCGAGATCGGAACTCCATCTATTACGAGGTCGGTCGGGACGTATTGCAGGAGTTTACAAAGTGACGTACTTGATTGCCGCGTCTGCCACCTTTTTCCGCCATGGTCCTTCGCCGTCGATGAGTGCCAAGAGTTGCGAGAGACGAGCTGTGATACATGGGTTAGGACGGACGGACTTGCATCTGCGGTATTACGTACCTTTACTCTCTGCCGTCACCTCTACCTCACCCCTTTCATACGCCTGCACAAGGTACACCGCCAAGTCACATCCACTTCCCCATTCCCTCTGCTTGAGCAACTCTTTCGCGACCCCGAACAGAACCTCTATAGCGGCATCGTAGTGGCCGGACGCGAGGAGACGAGCGGCTGTCGTTCGTGCCTTTTGTTGCGCAGAGTAGGCGTCGGGCGGGGATTGCTCGAGCAGCCGGATGATGGGAGGCAGGAGCTTTGCGGGGTCTGTGATGTGGGCTCGAGGAGGCATGGTGGGCGATGCAGGGATGGGAGGGTGAAACCACAACAGAATACAGGTGATGATTCATCCAGTTGAGCATTCCACCTGACACGCCCGTTTGATTCCGCACTCATTCGATCACTTGCGCCGCTTCAGCTCTTCGTTCTCTGCGGGAACCTTGTCAGTTATTTCGCTAGGGAACATCCTACTTAGATCTGCCTTATGTGTAACTTTGTTCAGCTTCTTCGTCGAGGACGTTTCTGCCCAATATCGAGCGACAGCTGTGCAATGCAAGATCATCAAGCTCAGGCTTAACCTATGGGTTTTTCGGTGAGAGACCCGCGGAACAAAATTCAAAGCACACTATGGTAAGCATCGCAAGAGCCTTACACCCATATATGGCCCCAGTCGCGATGGCAGCATGGGCACAGACGTTAGCTCATGCTCGGGTGGCTTGGAGCCCAGGGATTTGGAAATACAGTGGCGGTTCGGGCAAAAGACATGACAGAGGTAATATATATATGAAACTATCATTGATATGTGCTTCTTGCTTGATGGGATCAGGAAGGGTCAGGTGAAGGGTACGGCATATGGCCCGTTATACCTGTATCCAGGAAGAAGACCGACCAACGCCGGGAATGTCTAGCGTGACAACTCCCGGTTTCAACCCAAGCACTCCAAGCATATGCAGCAGCAGCATTTACTGCAGTCTTTCGCTCCTTGCTTGAAGCGTTTACTCAAGAAACACAGCACTACTCCGCCGATGACAAGGAAAGCACCACCACCCACTGCTCCTCCGACGATGGGTCGCCAGTTCGTAGTCCCATGAGTAGCCGAATGCGTAGTCCCTTGAGTACCCGAATCGTCTGCATTACCATAAAAACCGGTGGTTCCGTCTCCGCCTCCGCCATTTCCTTTTGAGCCTTCGCCTCCGCCTGAGCTTTTCCCTCCACCACTACCACCACTACCACCACTACCACCACCACTCTTGCCACCACCACTCTTGCCGCCACCACCCTTCCTTGCGATGAGGTTTTTCAACATTTCGCTGATTTGACCCGGAGCAGAGGGATGTTTGCATGCTTTCGCTGCGTGCTCGCACTCAGAGGTGATGTGAAGGTCATAGGCATCATCGTCATCAGCGACGCGGACAACCAGGATCTTTGCTGCGAGATTGGTGGCGGAATCGGGGGAGATGCGGTAGGATCTTCTGTCCTCATCCCTTGTATCTCCAGTGAAGGATATACCGGCCGCAAGCGAGCTCTGCCGTGATGGATGAACGTCGATCGTCAGATGCTCAAACAGACTACGAAGGTAATCGGCGGCGTCATCGAACGCGGTTCTTGCGGATCTCGTGGAGGTAACATCGATGACAGAAGGTCGCCCGGAGACAAGATTAACATCGTCTCGTGAGATGGGCGGTAATTCGGGAAGTACGGTCCAAGAAAGGAGCTCGGAGATCCTAGATAGATCGATGGGGGCCATGTTGCGCTCGGGTTGCGGAATTGGATTGCTTGCGACGAGGACGAAGAGCTGGAAGATACTGCCTCGGTGCTGAAAAATATATAGCTTTTCTGGTTCGGCCGCGTTGCGCGGGCTTGCATAATAGTTTAAAGCAATTCCGTTGTGGCTTTTGGGCAAGGAGGCGTCCCCTTCGTTTGATGGTCATGCTACACCATTGTCAATCAGCCCCGTTGAAAAGCGATGCAACCCAAATACAACCTAGCCCGAGTGAATGCTCGGTTTCTTCTGGGCGTCGTTTCAGCGCTTGTCCCTCGAGAGGGGTCGAGATGGCTTTTTACCCTCCACTGCTTTCTTCCAGAGGATATCAAAGGTACCGGCTGGACCGCGAATTACCATATTGCCACCGTTAACCTCTCGGAAGACTTGGCGGCGAGATCCAGACGCTTTCTAGAGTTTCAACGATAGTGGCAAAATGCACATTACTTGTTTGAGAAGGGAGATGGGTGAACTTCAGGTGTATAACGTGACACGCCCACCATCGACAAAGAAAGGCGTCAAGCAGAGATAGAAAGCAGCCCTGGATTGGCCAAGCAAGCCGATGTCGCCCGATGTTGGCAGAGGACAGGTAAAGGATAATGTCGGGAAAGGTATATCATGTACAGTCGCATTTACTCTGCCGGAACACCCTGTACAATTGATCCCTTTGTCCAGTCTTATTAACAGTCACGTCTCCCAGAGATCATGTTTTCGACCTCGGCCCAAAGAACAAGTACAACTCACCGGTCCAGACAGGTATCGCCTTCAGCCTTATCAGCTCGGGCCCTATCCACAGTCTGCTACTCTTCAATCATGCTGATAGCCTCGCCATCTGTAGCCTCCGTTATCGCCGCAGTTACCGCAGCGGACAATGCACCGGGACCCTACGCTCATCCCGACGCCACCGGTCAGCCCAGCACCTGGACCGAGGAGGGACGGCCACTTTACCCTTTTCATCTCGAGAAGACGGGAAGGATTGACAAGCCATCCCTCTAGGCTGGATCCAACCGCGAGTCGTAGATTTCCTTGTCCAAGACTGCACTGGCCGACTACGGAATTGGGGCGGAAACGAAGCCTCGAAATCAGGTCCGGCTGTATGTAATTTGTGGAGTGGGTGCAGGAAGAAGGAATAGAGGGCATGGACAGGGAGATCGGCAGGTGGCGAGATACTGGAAGGACAATGGGTATTTTCCTGAACAGCTGAAAGGTAAGTACAGCCTCGTTCGAACGGGGTTGCCACTGATGTGCGGTGACACGCTCTGTTCGCACAGGGCTGGCGGGATGAGCGATGCGCCGTCTTTGGGGACCCTGCATGTGCCTGTCTGAAAGCATCGCATATCAGTGATGTTCAATATTGCAGGAAGGCAAGTTCAGCCGAATACAAACCGTCCTCCTGACCAAGCTCACCTTTTCGGCCGAAACCAGGAACCACGTCTTCAGCGTCGAGCGAGCCGCTGGCGCCATCTTTGGACTTCCTGCATACGGTGTACATATGACTGGTAGGACCTAGATTGCTCTGGAGCGTAAGCGCACATCCCTTACGTTCCTCTTGTCCAGCTTTCGAAGGCGAGGGAGAAACCATGAAGATCTGGGTTCCGAAGCGGTCCGCGACCAAGTCGATGTGAGTTTCCGAAGTCGGAAGCGGTCGGCATACACTGGATGTCATTGACCTCGCCATCTGATCACCGCACAGGTATCCGAACAAACTTGACAACGTGAGAATCCACTCATATTGATTCACACTGTCTCCCGCTAACGCACGTTGGTCCATCGAAGACCGTGGCAGGCGGTATAACGTCCGGAATGACACCTTTCGAATGTTTGATCATGGAGTGCGGCCAGGAAGCGTTTTTGCCTGAAAAATTGGTCCGAGCCAGAGCAAAGTAAGTTGTCATGCCAAGCTGTTAAAGATTATTCGATTGATCCCTGATACATAATTCAGACCAGTCGGCACGACAACTTACTCTCATCTCGAGAGTGGGGGAGGGCTTCAACCAGGTGAATACCTTTCCTCACACTGTTTATCGTAACCACCACCGAATGCTGAGATATCGCTTCATGAATATCACGTTCCCAGAAGTCGAGTAGGTGCTATTAGCTTTAAGCCCGGGTACATACTCGAATCGCTTAGTGTCCTGACACTACGCCGCTTTCGCAGCTACCTCTATGAACTCAAGCTACCACCCAAAGACTCCCCCGAATACGTCCAAATCATCCCCGCAGAGAGCGGCATTGAATCCTTCAAGGCGAGTATCGACGAAGGACGCTCTAACACCCGCGCCTACTGATTTTATCTCCTTCGCATGCAGCTGATTCCCGTCCAGGAACTACCCACCATCCTCCGATCCGATCCCCACGCATTCAAGCCAAACTGTGGACTGATCATCATCGACTTTCTGATCAGACATGGGTATATCCATGCGGAGAATGAACCGAATTACATCGAGATGGTGAATCGGTGTCATCGAGATTTGGCTGGATGCGTGAGCATGGCTGTAAGCAGGTGCCGGAAAGGGGCCAAGATGTTGCTCTATTGAGGGTCAAGGGGGTCGGAATGAGACCGTGACGACTGCGCTGTAGGTAGCCTGTGATAGCAAGACGATACATAAACGCATGACTTCAGAGTTCAAGAATGCCCAGTCGCACATGTCTCTCGATCGCTCGAATTCGTCATACCCGCCCCGTCGTCTTCCAAGAAAAATGTACCCGTAACCCCAACATGACGACCATAGAGTCTTGTGACAGTGAGAGCGCTGCCACCACAGCTCCGGACCTCGCCCTTCCTTAGTTTCTCAACTCATAAAAATGGCCGTCCGCCCAGCCGCCACATCCCTCCTTGCTGCGGTCACAGCCGCAGACAATGCACCGGGACCGTACGCCCATCCCGATGCAACCTCCCATCCCAGGACCTGGATCGAAGATGACGAGGACTTGTATCCGCTTCACTTGACCAAGGACGACCATGACCGCGGAGACGTTGTCCCCGTAGGTTGGATTCGACCGGTAGTGGCGGATTTCTTGCTCCATCAATGGCCCGTTGAAGCTTTGGGGGAGAAACGGATCTTGGAGGTTGAGCTGGATCGTGTGCATTTCGCGGATTGGGTGGTGGAAGATGGGATGAAGGGTATTGATAGGGAGATGGCAAGGCTGTCAAGGTATTGGCAGGACAATGGCTACTTTGCGGAATGTCTTGATGGTGAGTTTGTCAGCCCTTTATCTTGGGCGATGCTGATTTCGCATGAACACCCTACAGGTTGGAGGGACGAACTCTATGCCATCTATGGCGACCTCAAGTCTACCTACTTCATCTCTGGGAAAGGTCCGACAGAAAGTACAGCCGGAAGGTGAGACGCGAGATATATGAGTCAAGAGTACGTCGCAGGCGTCGCTGAGCAATACATGAACGACTTCTCCAGAAATCACGCTTTCAGCCTCGAGCGTGCCGCATGCGCCGTCTTCGGATTGGCGACGTACGGTGTACATATGACCGGTAAGAGGTTGGATTCTGGCATACGAGACCTCCTCAATCGTTTACCCATGCTCTCTGCAGCCTACGAGGGCGAGGGCGAGAATATGCAGATCTGGGTTCCCAGGCGATCCGCTACAAAGGCGACGTGAGTTTGCGCTTTTCGAGAGAGGCTCGACAAGCCTTCAACTTTGGTGAACCGAAGATTGATGTCGCGCTCCCTTTAGATGGCCAAGCAAACTCGATAACGTGAGTCCCGGCGAATCAAGAACGAATGGTTCAATCGATGTTTAACTCGCTCTATGGCTCCGCAGTCAGTCGCGGGCGGCATCCCATCCGGTATGGCGCCTTTCGAGTGCCTCGTCAAGGAATGTCACGAGGAGGCATCGTTGCCTGAAAAGCTGGTGAGGCAGAGAGCAAAGTGAGTGTCGTCTCCTTGCGATTCCGACGTAAGCTTGGACATTGAAACCCTCTTCTGACGATTTCAGACCTGGGGGCGTTACCACCTACTTCTACGTTACCGAAAAGGGTTGGCTTCAGCCAGGTACGTGTCTTGTCTCCCGATGACTACATTGAAGAATCCACCTGATGAATCCTCGGACGCTCGCCCTCAAAGAAATCGAGTAAGTGCTTTCGTACTGCGCGTCCGTTTAAACCCGCGCTGAAGAGGCTCTCACTTTCACCAGATACATCTATGATCTTCAGCTCCCCGCACAAAGCTCCCCTGATTACGTCAAACTCTGTCCTTTGGACGATGAAGTGGAGTCTTTCAAGGTCAGCTAGACTCATCTCTGGCCAGAAGCGACACTAACACGACATGCGTGCGATCCAGCTGATGCCCGTCCAGGAATTGATATCCATCCTGCGTGCCGATCCACACTCATTCAAACCGAATTGCGGCCTTATCATCATCGACTTTCTCGTCAGACACGGTTTCGTCCACGCGGAGAACGAGCCAAACTTTATCGAGATTGTGAACCGGTGTCATCGAAACTTGTCAGAGTATGTTGCCATGCCTTTGCGAGTCTAAGGTGTGCAGCGAAAGCTATAGGCGTTCTCATCGAGCTGTAAAATTTCGAGGCACTAGAAAACACGTTGCAAAAGACCGAACGTGTGACTGCATGCCCCTTGAATCTGAGGAACAATTATGTAGTATGGGGTAAACCGAAAGAAACTGAATACAAGCAGCCTTTCAGCAATGTCGTTGCACGCCTCGCCCAGCTCACACTTTACGTGCCAGCCGGTGGCATATCGCCCCATCGTCAAAACACCTTTCCAGTACACATGATTCGGTGAACCGAAATGACTCTTTTGCTTCGCTCTAATTGGCCTTTCCGATGCCCGCGGCCTTTTGTCGAGCGGCCTCTCTAGCGACCTCCCGTTCCGCTAGATCTACGCCTACAAGCTGAAGATTGCCAACAACAACCGTTAGCATCGGACCTTAAAAGCACGATCGAACGATTCTTCTTACAATCTTGCTAGCTTTCCAGAATTGCACGCAATTGATGACGTTCTTGCCGAAACAGACAGGACCCGTCAAGATGGCCACGATCTGCGGCCATGTAACATGTCGCAGGGTCCATACCAACATGTTGCTTGCTTTGGGGAAGTAGGTAGTGATCTTCCACGCTGTTTCCGGCGAAGTAGCGACGGACAGTCCCCGGAGAATCACTGCGGCGATGGGGAAATCCGGCGAAATCAGGGGTTTCTTGTAGAATGCGTTGAGGTACAGGCTGACGAAGAAGAGCTCGTTGCAAAAGCAGAAGAAGAACAGAGTTCGCTACGTTGCATGTTGAGAATATCAGATCCTCGCTCGTGTGTCACAGATGAAATGACTTACACTGTCATTGTAGTAATACCACAGGATTCGACTGACTTCACTGGTGACAGTTTTGTGACTAGATGATCCGGTCAACAGCGATCTGTGTGAATGACTCATCAGCTGTGCACGGAGCGCAATCTGAAAAGGCCTCTGACTTACGCATACATATGTATGTAGTGGCTTGCAAAGTCAAGCGAGATCAAAAATTGAAAGAGGAGTGCGTATGAAGGGTAGGCCGATGAGAGGAAACACAGCAGTCCGGCTGTGGTACACCTGAAGGGATCATTGAGGAATAAATATCGAGATAGAACGGACTGATACCGACGTGACAACGACATACCTATCCGTAACCATATCCAACACGGCACCGAATTTACTCGTCTGCCCGAGCGCTCTCGCTGCCTGCCCATCCACCGCGTCCAAAAGACACGAGATACCGTACAGCGCCGTGCATGCTTTTGGATGATATGGCATGTAGAACAGAGCAAAGGCAGCGAGCACTATCCGTGAATACCCAATGAGGTTGGGAACCTGTTTATGTTTTTGACCGTCAATTTCTGTCTTCGTCGTTTTCCCGTCTGCGGATCTCCACTCACAAAGAGATAAACATTCTCCTTCCTGCGAGCGGATCAAGTGCGGTGTTAGATCCATGACCTTCTCAGCTTTCGACAATGCGAGACGTACGTTTCAGTCGTTCTTCGGAAAAGAAAATGATTGTCAGTATGGCGGATTCTAGTTGAGTACAGGAAGACTGTGAACTCACGCCAGATCCACGGCACTTTTGGTTGACAGAAAAAGAATTACCCAAAGCGAAAAGAAGCATAGTCATAGGATGGAGTCAGCGTTCACGAAATCGATTGGAAAGACAGCTGCAGACAAAGACCCCCTTGGCCTTAGTATCGAAGTTGAGCACGGCAGGCTGTTTCCGCTGTCACACGACCGCAAGCTTCAAGCATTCGCCATATACTTAACACTGCTCATCCTGTCTCCTGATCATTCCGTACCCCTTTAAAGGTAACGCTGCCTCCCCAAGGCTCAAAACTGGCGAGACTTTCTAGAACTCTGCCTTATCTCCGTATATTGAAACGGTCGTAGCGTTCCAAATAGTCGACCGATTCCCTCAGAGACATCCTCACTACTCACTATTTTGCGTCAAAGACCTCCTCTGCCCGTTGTCTGCTTGGAGTCCGGGTTCGCATCAGGTTGTCGGGCTTCTCTTGCAAGAGCTCGTTGGAGGGCCCGCTCATGGTGACTTTATCGGAATTGATGGCTTTCGACCGGGACAGACACTGCGCTCGCGTATGCTTTGTCGGCCGAATGACACTGAATACTACTACAGATGTACGAACACTTTCAACGGCTGTGAGACTCTTGGCAGCGACGACGACGAATACGCTCTTCCCGCTGGAAAACGCACACTCGGTGCCTCAGCTGGTCGCCGTTACTCATTCATACCGATGTCGTCAGCATCCATCACAAATCATGGGGGTGAGTTACGTAAGGCAGGACAGTGCGGTTCATCGTGAGAATATCTTGAAACCACCCCTCACACTGCTGCAGCGACTTTTCTGAGCCAGCGGACACGGTGCGCTTACGTCGGGGCGTTGTTGTTGCTGATGTCGGTTGCGCAGAAAGAGTAGAAGATGCATTGATCCCAAGGATTTCGCCATCCTCTTTCAATAGGACGCCGATAAACCCCCCGATTCGTCCCGTATCATTCACTTGATTTCGCATACCTCGTCCATCGCCCACCACCCGATACTCAGACACTCTTTCAAATCATCCTAAACCCACGATCATCATGGCGGACCGAAACTTGGAACTACGAAGGGCAAACTACAAGTCGAAATCTCAGTTCAACGCCGCTGATGTAAGTGATCCTCTTGTGGCCTCTTGATTTTAGAGTGGCACGATTGGTAGCGTCAAGTGATACCTGTCGATCGAAGAGAGCATGGTGAATCGGATAGATATGAGGTGTCCTGAAGGTCATGTTGGAAAACGACAGTGAAGAGGTATCGAGGGGTCATGGCATGAGAGGAGGATTGCGGAACGGGTTGCATCCCGGGTCAAATGCTGTGCTACGATGTGTCAACAAGCCGCCATATAATACTCTGCTGACGCAACTCTTGTCTTTCTTCCCTTCCTGCCGTTTTGAAAACCCGATGCCTATTCGTCTTTATGCTTTTCATGCACAGTTGCGACGAAGAAGAGAAGAGCAACAGGTCGAATTGCGAAAGCAAAAGGTGGGTCTTCCGTGCACGCGAGCTACGTCATCCCAATACTCACTAAGCATATCGACACGTGCAACAGCGAGAGGAATCCGTTGCCAAGCGACGACAGACTGTTGCGGACGCTTCTGATGTCGAGGACACCGATGACGACGAAGCCGCTTCTGCCGATCGACTCCAGGATCAGTTGCCGCTCATGATCGAGGCTGTGTATAGCAACAACTCGGATGCCCAGATCGAAGCTACCACGAAGTTCAGGAAGTGAGTTTGGCGTGCTCTAGGCGAACGAGGGCCGAGAAGCTGATTGAACGTCGTCTTGCAGGCTTCTGTCAAAGGAGAAGAACCCTCCGATAGACAGGGTCATCGAATGCGGCGTTATCAACCGATTCGTCGAATTTTTGAGCAGCCCCAACACCATCTTGCAGTTTGAAGCAGCGTGGGCCTTGACTAGTAAGTGTGGCCAACGAATGATCACGTGCGGTATGGCTGATCACGCTTTTTGTACCTCCCATCAGACATCGCCTCCGGTACTTCTGAGCACACGCAGACCGTTATCAATGCCGGTGCCGTTCCTTACTTCATTCAGCTGTTGAGCGCAAACAACGCCGATGTCCGAGAACAAGCGTAGGTCTCTGGAGAATGAATTTAGTCGGGGTCTTAGCTGATGCCATTGTATCTCTCAAGTGTTTGGGCCTTGGGAAACATCGCTGGTGATTCTCCCAAGTACCGTGATTATTGTCTCAACAACGGTGCCCTCCCGCCTCTTCTCGCCCTCTTGAACGAGAACCACAAGCTGTCGATGCTCCGAAACGCCACCTGGACATTATCCAACTTTTGCCGAGGCAAGAACCCGCAACCCGACTGGGAGCTCATTTCACCCGCGTTGACGGTGCTTACCAAGTTGATCTACTCCCTCGACGACGAAGTTTTGATCGATGCTTGTTGGGCGATTTCGTACCTGTCTGACGGAACAAATGACAAGATCCAAGCTGTCATCGAAAGCGGTGTCTGCAGGCGATTGGTTGACTTGTTGATGCACAACTCGACATCTGTGCAAACGCCAGCTCTCCGATCGGTCGGAAACATTGTTACTGGAGACGACCTTCAAACACAGGTTGTCATCGCCTCTGGCGCTCTTCCTGCTTTGTTGGCGTTGTTGTCGTCGCCCAAGGAGGGAATCCGAAAGGAAGCTTGCTGGACGATTTCCAACATCACCGCCGGCAGCCCTCGTCAGATTCAGGCCGTCATTGATGCGTGAGTCGAATCCCTTTTCCCATCAAATCCTTGTGCTAACTCTGCCTATACAGCAACATCGTTCCTCCCCTCATCAACATCTTGCAAAATGCTGACTTCAAGACAAAGAAGGAAGCATGTTGGGCAATCTCGAACGCCACTTCCGGTGCTTTGGCGGAACCTTCGCAAATCAGATACATGGTCTCCCAGGGCGTCATCAAGCCATTGTGCGACCTGCTCAAGTCTATGGACAACAAGATCATTCAGGTACGTTTGTATTCCAGTCGATCTCGGCTGATACTAAACGTACATTTCCTGGTCAGGTTGCTCTCGACGGTCTTGAGAACATCTTGAAGATCGGTGAGATGGACAAGGAGATGGCTGGCCCCGGTGCGGTCAACCAGTACGCCGTCTTTATCGAGGAAGCAGGAGGCATGGTTGCTATCCACAACCTGCAGCATCACGAGAACCTGGAGATTTACAAGAAGTGTTTCTACATCATGGACAAGTACTTCCCCGAAGGTGAGTTTCCGCTTGAAATCATGTATAAACTCGGACTTGTGCTGACATCGAGCTATCCTGAACAGACGAAGAGGAAGAAGCCGATGCCAACAATGCTCCCACCGTCGATGCTTCGGGTCAATATGCATTCACCTCAGATCGTACGTCTCGTCATAGCGCATTACGTTTCGTGTACTGACGCCGTATTCTTTTTCCATCAGTCGCTGCTCCTCAAGGCGGGTTCTCGTTTGGCCAACAGTAGGGCCCATCATCCACCTTTCAGTAGCCATACCTTCGTCCGCCCAGCTCCGATCTCGCTTCAGACCAAAGGTTGTACCATTACCGCATCATCAACGTCCTACAAGGTTGCTCGCATCCTCTACTTGGGTCACATCAAAATGGTCAACAAGACCTATCAATTCAGCATCGCATACGGGATCCTCAAGGGATGACTCGACACGCACCACCATCATGATCATTTAGGAACCAGGCGTACTTCAAAGATGGTGGCAATCATGCAGCGCCGGCAGGCAGTTATAGAATCCGTTTTCCGCATTTGGTTTGGTTTGACATACGCTTTCTTGCCATCGCTTTTCGCGTTTGCTGTAGATTGCTGTCACTTGGCCTCTTTGTATTACGCGTCATAATCAGCTTCTTTGGGATATGGGTGTTCATGTTATAACATTCGACTTTCATTTTCATCATCTCGACTGCTGCTTCACGACTGGCCGTCTGAAGAGTTTATGCGCAGCGAAGCCGTTGCAGGGTTGCAACGCATGGGGGACATCTTGAATAGACAATAAAGTGGGTCTCTCCACTGGTGGTGGGCCATTCGTGGGACATGGCCCGGGGATCCGATTAGGCTGTAGTACGACTTGGTGACTTGGCAAAAAGTTTGGTCCGCTGATCGTGAAATCGCCAAGCAGTCGCCGACCTGGCGGGATGCATAATAGCACATGACTGCATAGCTGACTGCATGTACGACCAGAATGAGATCAACCGTTGTAGCTAGTCTGTTTCCGTCGGGAGCGGACCACGAATTTGATATTCGACTTTGAACAGTTTTAGCGCGCGGGATATTGATTATCGATTTGATGAAACGGCGAATGCTGAACAAGTGATGAAGATTTCCAAAGCGTTGACCAGCGCTGACCGACGTTGACGATCAGCTGCAGCTGAGTCGACAAGTATTTATATGCATATCGCCACACTCCAACGCGGCTCATCACGGTCTTGAAGCTGGTCTTGACATTAAACTCAGCTGTCCCGAAATCACCCCGATCTTTGAGCCACGACCCCAACATGTCGGAACTGTCTCCAACAAAACACCGCTCTGTCGACAACGAATCGTCTGCAAACCGATCAGACCTTTTGAAGGACGAAGCGGTACAGGCCCACTGCTCTACCAGCACAAACCGCTGCTCACCACCCAAAATCAACCTCGATCAAGTCGATCAAGATAGACCGGCTGCGAGCGCATTCAGTGAGCTTTCCCGCCTCCGTTCCGCTGTCAGTGTCTCTAACCTTGATTCAATGTAGCCATCCTCAATGGGCTCAGTTTCCTCGACCGATTTCTAGCATTCTTCGTGCTAGGAGCCATGATCATCGGCGTCATCATTGGCAAGTTTGCAAACGGTGTACAAGAAGCATTCTCGGGTGCCAGCTTTCGGGGCGTATCAGTACCGATCGTCGTCGGTCTGCTGGTAATGATGTGGCCAACGTTGACCAAGGTGCAATATGAAGAGTTTCCTCAAATCTTCCGTCAACGAGAGATTTGGAAGCAAATTGCGGTGTCTCTCGTCCTCAACTGGATCATCGGACCATTCGTCATGCTCGGCGTCGCATACGCCACTCTCCCGGATCTGCCGGAATACCGTACTGGCGTTATCATGGTCGGTTTGGCTCGCTGCATCGCCATGGTCAATATCTGGAATCAACTGGCTGGAGGTGATCATGATTACTGTGCCATCTTGGTAATCATCAACTCGGTATTGCAGATCATTCTGTACTCTCCGCTGTCTCTACTATTTATCAACGTCATCGGTGGATATGGAGGGACTTCCGACGCACTTGCCCTATCGTATGGCGACGTCGCGATTGCGGTATTGATCGTAAGTCTATGACACGCCAGTCCAAGGATACCAGGCATTCACACATACTCTCTTTAGTATCTTGGTATCCCACTAGCTGCGGGCATCGTAACTCGATATACCGTCATCCTTGTTTGCGGCCGCAAGTTCTTCACCACCAAGTTTCTCCCATTCTTTTCACCACTCGCCCTTGTCGGTCTTTTGTACACCATCATTGTCATTTTTGCCGAACAGGCCAAGCAGATCTTGTCCGACATCGACAACGTCTTCCGTGTCTTTGTACCAATGATCGTCTACTTTGCTCTCATGTGGACGGGAACATTCGTAGGAGTCTGGTGGTGGTTACGGAGGAGGAATGCTCGATCGCAACAAACCACCGCGGCCAAGAAGGGATGGGCTTACAAGATGGCTGTCGTTCAGGCATTCACTGCGGGTTCGAACAACTTTGTGAGTAGACGTCTGTATTGCAAGTAATCTCAGCATCGCTCACTCGTGCTCGTGTCAGGAATTGTCCATTGCGGTTTGCGTCGCCGTCTACGGCGTGCATTCGCCACAAGCCTTGGCTGCTACCATCGGTCCTCTAGTCGAGGTCCCGGTACTTCTCGCATTGACTTGGGTTTCGATCTATCTCCGAACCAAACTACGGTGGGGAGATGAGCATTTCATAGAGGAGGACTTGGATCAAGTACCAGCGCTGGAGAAGGAGCGTAATAGCACGCAGCAAGGGACCGGTTTGAACTAGATTGCTGAGAGGTATGGGTGCCCTATAATAGATCTGCAAGATACCTCGCCTGTCAAGGTCTTGTACTAAACATGCGCGAACTAGGTTGTATCTGTACATAACATAGGTTCAGAAATTGATGTCACG
Organism: Naganishia antarctica; assembly: GCA_025758675.1. NCBI lineage: Eukaryota > Fungi > Basidiomycota > Tremellomycetes > Filobasidiales > Filobasidiaceae > Naganishia > Naganishia antarctica. Next base: position 173,916 of record JANGFJ010000013.1, read on the forward strand.
CCGCTTCTCTGCACTCTGCACTACTAGAGATCATCCAGACGGTGTCTCTTTCAGAGGAGACGACAAAGGGCATTCTGTAGCCAAGCGGATCATTTTTCATCTGGGCTTGATTTCAGAGACAGCACAAAGCCTTTCAACATGCGGAATCTCTTACCTGTCATAGAGACTGAGCTTGCCTGCGCAGGAACCATAGAGTCCCGGGAGGGCCTGGGTATAAAGGAGAGTGATAGCAGCTGCTGATCCGCGCAGCTTGTCGGAAGCGCGAAAGGCGCATCCGTCCAAGTAGATCGGTACCGGCTCCGTTCGTCATATTGAGGGTTCCCGACTTTACTGTTTGACAGTTGTCCAGCCATTCATCATGGCGCATCCTCACCATCCACCGACGCACCTCGAGGTGACGCACTATCCCCAGTTTCAGTCGCACCGGCGCGACCAGCAGGAACAAGGGTTTGCGCAGGATTTCGGACCGCTACCGGCCTTGGTGGCCAGGTCGCAGGGGATGGACGTGACGGACATGATGGCGGGGAGTGTCGATGCGACGAGGACCGATGTTGGCCGGGATGGGCAATCGAGGTATCCGCAGGGGGAACAGGGCCCGGGGAGCCCTGCGCCAAGGCACTCGAAACCGGCGAGTGCAACGCGGCGTCAGAAGTCGAGGACCAGTCCTCCGCCGACGACGACAGCCAATACGGACGCCATCCAAACCCTTTTGTCAGCACGTCCAACTCTCCCCCCTCCGCCTCGTCCAACGGCTTCGTCCTCGGCGTCCGCAACAGCAGGCTCGTCCTCGTCCCGCACCGCTACCATTGCCAATGCGCGCGAGCGAGCGTTCGAGCAGTTTATCTCGATGCATCTACGCAGAGAGAAGGAGAGAAAGCGAAAGGCGGATTATAGGGCCAGGAAGAGGCAGGAAGCGGTGGATGCTCACGGAGGTGAAATTATGGCAGAGGAAAATGAGGAGAGCGATGCAGTAGAGCAGGCAATGCAGGGTGTCGAGGAGGGACCTCAGTTTCGGGAATCGGGGACATCGCTAGCTCAGCATATGTATCAGCATCAGCATCAACCTTCACATCAGCAGCAAAATCAGCATCAGCAACATCATCTACACCAACATCAACAACAGCAAGTCATTGATCCACAGCTTGTCGGACAGCAGAGCGAGGGGTCGTATTCCGGCAGGGCGAGTTCCGCCCCGGGAGGGATGGGAGCAGGAAAGGTGCAGGTTAGGGTAGGCGATCGGATCGTGGCGGTGAGTTGGCGTAGCTTCTAACTTGTGCGACGAGCGTTTGGATCACTGGCGGACGTCGCTATGCTATGGGAGCAGGATGTGCGGTCGTGCTTGGACGGGATGAGGCTGGCCTCGGGAGGTTTGACTTGAAGAAGGGGCGGAGATCGTCCGGGCAGACAGGCAGGATTACCGTCTAGCGACAAGGGTCATCTTTTTCGACTTCATATTGGAGACCCAGAAAAGAGCGTCAAGGCGGTCTCTTGCGATTAAGCCGAGTTACCTGATTAGTGGTGCTTTAGGCTCTGTCAACGAATAGTGAATCGATGGCAACATGGATGGTCATGTCTGTCGTAATAGAACCCGTCAACGCATTGGCTGGATTCATATACCGGATTTTGCGACTTGATCTGGTGGAGGATGCACAGATTCGTCGGGAAGGTATACCGAGACAGAGACCTGTGACTGATCATGCCTGCATCCTGCTTATTGATAGATCGAGCTAGAGCATGTAGAAAGGGTAAGCTTCATCCTCCAACCTTTACCCAGAAGCTTGCCGACATCCTGCTCGTTGTGTAGATCATTCGCGAACAACAAGCGCAGCAGCAAGCACAAGCACAGCATACGGCAACCGAACACGAATCCAACAGCTCGAATTCACTCGCACTCCCCTCCTTCTCACAACATGGTGCATCAAATGGTCACCATTCCCATTCGGGGCATGTGTCGTCCAGCCAGATGCATGATCCGAATGCGAGCGGTACGACGGCGAGCGGGACCACGGATGATGATAATATCACGTTGGAGGCGTTGATGGCGAGTGCGTCGAGGGAGCCGTGGCCAAATGGCATGAACCATTCGGGTGACTTGACGGGCGATACAGTGAGTCTGCTAATTCGTTTGGTATCAGATGCCCCGTTGATCGCGGTGGTTCGACCTAGATGATGGATCTCGAGGGGAATCATCCGCAGGGAGAACGCGAACACGATTTGTCTTCGATGACACTGAATACCGCCAACGGTTTCGTTGCTCATCCATCATCATACGCATCACTATCCTCGCTCTCGTCAATGATCGGTCACAATTCCGCACAGTCGCCGCTAATGCAAGGAATGCCATCCAGTGCAAGTCGGAATACGTCGCCGGTTGGTGCGGCGGCGTCCGGGACGAATGCAGGGACAGCAGCGTCATCGGCGCCGAAGCAAGCGAGGCTGTTGACGAATTGGTATCAGCCGATCTTGTGGACGCTAATTGACGAGACGGCAGAAAAGGTGGGTCGCAAGTACACTGCCACTCCAAAAACGGTACCCAACTTGCGCTTTCTTACAGTTCGGGTTCGGCAACGCAGCCACCATCGCTCGCCATCTCAAACAGACCGTCTCCCCACGGCTGTTCAGTCGCCTGGGAGAACGACAAGTGCGTAAATGGATCAACACGGAAAAGACGGGCTGGAAACCGACAACACTGGAAAAGGTGACGAGGCAGGAAGTGTTGGCACACGTTCAGGCCGGATTGATCACCGTGCCGACCGGGTCGGGTCCCGTCAACGTCAGCGACAGCTCGTTGAATGCGTTTGGCGAGAGGGCAAGCAAGGGCGCTGCAGGTGGGTTCTTGATGCGGTGAGACATGTAACGAGCAAAGAGAGCCAACCAATGGAACCTCGCACGCAGGATACGACTCGGTACACGACACGTTGACTCTGGGCCAAGGTCATGCTCTCGAAGACGCACAGGAACAGGAGGCCGGGCGGAAGAGACGGAGGATTGGGGATAGGTTGAACCAGTCTTAGGTGCTGGAGGATATGCAGGGAAAATGAACCCGCTAGTGATCCCCAGCTGAAGATGATGGACCCTGCGGGGATTGCCATGGCACAAGCGCTGTGGTACCTACCACGATTATCAACCATCTGCATTGTATCATCAGGATATTACGTTGTATAGACATTTTAGTCCGGAAAGGAATGTTGCATTGCAAGACATGCTTTGGACTTGCATGGGTATGTCTGTACAACTTCGAGGAACGCCATTTGGCAGTTCGTCGATGACATGACATGAACAGCACCCTTCACGATGCAGAATTGCTTCCTCCGACCGCGAACCGTTTGCGCCCGAACTCGAGGACTGAGGAGAAACCCAAAGTCGACCCTGCAACCTACCCAATGAGGGTTATATAGGAGTCAGTAGCTGTCAAGACCCGCCGATGATGCTGATAAGTTATCGGAAAGCGGTCGGGGTGTCGGGGTGGCTCGTCGCTGGCTGATGCGAGGTGCGCCCCATCCCGGAGGAATCAAGAATGGGACTCCAGGCCGGCCTCTTAGCGAAAACGCGGAGGTTGTTGCTTGTTGTCAACCGCTGTCAACATATTGATTGACCCCTTACAACTCCTTTGACACCCTTCTCGCTCTTTTGTGTTGTCTCCCCCGCTTCGCCCCTTTAGCAGGAGTGCGTCGACGTGCGCCCGAGGTATAAAGAAGAGACAATACGAGGCAGGATCGGAGAAAGGGCCGTCGAGTTGCGAACAGACCGGACCACGACCACGACATTCTACAATTCAGCTGCCGTCTTTGCATTCCGCGTGGTGCGATTCAATCAACATCTCTAGTTTCATCCTTCAACTCCATACATCTGTTCGTCATTGCGACTTCCACCGTTCAGTATCTTGGATCAATAGCCCGTGATCACTCGGAATCGCCGGATCTAGTGTGACCCGAGTTCCGCTCGTCTGTTACATCAGCATCGCATATTCATCGTTCGACGTACTCCTACTCTTTCCACCTCGCATCCAACTCGCTGAAGCCCAAAAGAAGTCGTTCGTCGGAATACCTTAACTCCAACATCGAGTGAATGTCTCAGCCGCAAATCATCGCCTCATCCCATCAAGCCATGCGTAACGACGGTCATCGTGATTCTTCGGCCGGCTTGGCTGGAGCAAACTCAGCTGCAGTTGGTACTAGTTCGAGTGGAAGCAGCGGGTCGAGCAATGTAGTCGGGGTGCACTACAAGGTTGGCAAGAAGATTGGTGAAGGTAGTTTCGGTGTCATCTTTGAGGGTGAGTAAATCAGCGTTTACTGGATTCATTCTGGAGGGAGGAGGTCTCGCAGCGTTCTCGGCGTTTTCTACTGGGAAGACGATTGGTGCATGATATGGGGAACATCATTGGGTCATAAATTCTTCAAAGCTCGCGAGAAAAGTGGTCGACGCTTTCGGGTGTAAGGGAATGAAAGGATGGCGTGAATTCTCGTTCGGAGAATGAACCCTTATCGCACCTATGTTGTTTCACTGATAAGCTGATACGACTGATACCACCTCATAGGTACGAACCTGCTCAACAACCAAACTGTTGCCATCAAATTCGTAAGTGCAATTACGTGACCATTTGGTTCCAACGTCGGTGATGACTCAATCAAACTTCGACCTTGATTGATACAAATCTAGGAACCCCGCAAGTCTGATGCTCCTCAGCTCCGAGATGAATACCGAAGCTACAAGATTCTGAGCGGATGCCGTGAGTGTCTATCGTGATAACCACCACTTTGATCGCGGAACTGACGCTCAAACTTTGCGACCCCAGCTGGTATCCCTCAAGTCTACTACTTTGGCCAGGAGGGACTGCACAACATCCTTGTCATCGATCTCTTGGGTCCCTGCCTGGAAGACTTGTTCGAGATGTGTGGTCGGAAATTCTCCGTGAAGACATGTGTCATGGTTGCCAAGCAGATGGTCAGTTTAGCACTTCGCAAGCTGACGGTACGGACTACCGCGCTGACATCCCTATCCCGTTGTAGTTGACACGTGTGCAAACCATCCACGAGAAGAATTTGATCTATCGGGATATCAAACCCGACAACTTCTTGATCGGTCGACCGGGAACCAAGGGAGAGAACATGATCTTTGTTGTCGACTTTGGTATGGCCAAGCAGTATCGAGACCCCAAGACGTGAGTACTGTGGGTCGTTCATGGGGAGCGTGAGTTGATCCTTGTCTTTTTTGTACTCGTAGCAAGCAGCACATTCCTTACCGAGAGAGGAAGAGTCTTAGTGGAACGGCTCGTTACATGTCTATCAACACTCATCTTGGTCGAGGTATGTAACGATCAGGCTTTGACTTGAAATCCGTACTATGGATTAATCCCTCATTTTTGGTTTGCAGAACAATCTCGACGGGACGATCTCGAATCCTTGGGCCACGTCTTCTTTTACTTCCTTCGGGGAGGCTTGCCTTGGCAGGGGCTCAAAGCCGCTACCAACAAGCAAAAGTACGAAAAGATCGGAGAGAAGAAGCAGACTACTCCTATTCCCGAGTTGTGTGAAAACTACCCTCGTAAGTGATCACATGTGCCTAAAACGACTTGCTGTCCATCCTGCTGAACCGTCCTTGTCATCTCGTCTCTATAGAGGAATTTGCCATCTACTTGAACTATGTCAGGAAGCTTGGTTTCGAAGAACAGCCTGATTACGACTTTATGCGTGATCTTTTCACCAAGGCTCTAGAAGGAACGGGAGAAGTAGAAGACGGAGTCTATGACTGGATGTTGCTGAACGGCGGCAAAGGATGGCAAGCTGCTTCGGTAAGTAACATTGGATTTGACACGGTCGCTTCCCGTCCCCTTCCCTTCCTCCTTCATCACATCCCGCTAAACCCTGAATACCCACATCTCCACCTCCTTTCGATACCGCTTGACTACAAATCATCATCTGGATTGTTCCTGCTCGGAATGACCATTCTCTGGCGGAACATACTTTTCCTCTCTCCTCGCGACCCTGGTTTCGGATTGGTCTTTAAATGTCTCACAATTAACACAGCTTCCCCCTCCGCCTGAATCACGACAGCATCGATCTCGAGGCGAGCGAGAGCGAGAACGAGACAGAGCAGATCGTCTGCGAGCTGCAGGTACCAATAATGGCGCATTGGTTCCCAATACACCAGCGTGAGTGAAAAACGCGTGACCAGAAGTCCTCGGATATGGCCTGACCATATGTTTTCAATGTCGTTTCTAGCAAGGTCCGGAAGTCTGCCACTGCGCTCAACACCGCTCAGGCGAATCCTAGCAATCAGGCCATCATCGGTGTTAGCGCGCCGAGTCCCGCACCGGGTTCCAGGCGACAATCCGCTCAACAAGGATCACATCCATTTGCAGCTGGTCTAGGGTACGTCGCTGCTGTCTAGTTTGGGTTTCCTGGATCTTTTTTCGTCGATGTCGGCATGGTCAACATGAGGGGAATCAGACTGGTGGAAATCGAGCCCGACTTCAGCCTCAGGCAATCGGATCCACTGGCATGACACGCCTCCTGGAGTCATACGCATTCCGTTGAGGAGCGACAATGGGATGGACTGCGAGAACAGAACAGAAAAGAAAAAAAGCGTACCGAAATCTGACTCCACTTTAATTTGCTCTTTTGTTGTCATCTTATCCTTTGTTCACTTGTACCATTCATGACTGCCCCTTTTCCTTTCCTTCCACACCACATCCTCCTCCTCTGCCTCTTCTCGCTCCTTTCCTCTTTCATCTATTCTCATTTCCTCCTCGATTGTCTTCTCTTCTCTTCTCGTCCTTCTCTCTTCTATTCTGCTCTATAGAACACAGCAAGCTTCCGATTCGCGCGCCGACCAGTCATATAACCGCCCGAACGGTGATTACGACCCTTCAGGGGTCACGCTGCCATCGCAGTCCGGCATGCCGCCAATGCAAAACGGAAGAGCCACCGTGCAGCCCCCAATATCGGAGCAGCCTCAGAGTCGCTCGGCCAATCCTCAACAACAGCAGATGCTTGTCGGAAACAGCGAATTCCAACAACGCCAAATAGACGGCGAAGGCGGCGAATACGCCGAACACAGGAGAGGAGGTAACAAGTTTTTGAACTTCATCATGTGCCGGTGCGGATAAGGCTACCACATCACGAAAAACGTAAAGAATTCGGCACGACTTGTACGTACCGAGAATCGTCCTCAATCGCCGCTATGCTTATGTGGCGGGACTTTTTAGCTCAACGCAATATAGATTAATAATGTACTTGGCATCGCAAGATCCTATCACATTTTGCATGTCTCGATTGCACCAGAAGGTTCTTCGACATCTCGCATCATCGCTTGCGATCCCATACCTTGTCCCAAATCTTTTCAGCTTGTCCTATTGTAACTTGCTCGATTCTGTTTGTATGCTCTAATTACTTAATATACCAGCAATGGCTGCATTGTATGCCGCCTGTTTACGTATAACATGGCGCTGTTCACAGGCCTGCATCATTCCGGTTGAAGTGTTTCTCCGCGAATACCGGTTGTCTAAATTATACCTGCCGACAGTTCGCCCGCACAGTTGGCTGCTCCAGGACCACCATCACTCGATAATGGTGTTTCGGTTTAAGACTTCCAGACATCCTCTGACAAGCTGCGCTGGAATGGGCCGTCAATGTATGCACTGGAACGTGCTGCATCTTACTCTGAAGGATAAGCTACAATCGAAATATCCCAGTAGACGTGATGCTATCTGCCTGATGCTAGAACGACGGCATCCAAGTTCCGCGACCCCAATCCTTTCCCCGCAATCATATTACCATTCGCAGATAGCAGCGACCCACTTCGCGAGATTGATATTCCGTTTTGAACTTTCGATAATCCAAGGGTGCTTGAGTAGATCTCGCGGGTAGGGTCGTTCCTGAGCGTCTCGGACAAGGCTAGTAAACATTCAAGAGGAAAGTTCAGCTTGAGACACGTCACGAAACAAAGCAAGGATATGCATACCACTGAGAAAGGAAATCCTGTGCGCCAGATGACCAGACGATGCCTTCGGCCGGACTATCTGTCAATTTCGGTGCTGGCTGAGCGACGATGAAATTGAGGAGTTCGATTGGACCAGACAGCGGTGGTTCGCCCTCGGGAGGGAACGGAAATCGATTGTGAGCGACTTCATGCAGAGTCAAACCCATTGACCACACGTCGGATTTGATGGAGTATGCTAGTCCTTGTATTCGTTCAGGCTGACGGGGGCTCTATCTTAGCAAAGAGCATGAAACTGGTTGCAAACATCTACGTACCGCCATGTAGAAGGATGTGCCAGTAAACGTCCCTGCCATGCTGTTCACCAGTTCCCCGCTCACACCAAAATCGCATAATTTGATCTCTCCCTTGCGCGTAACCACGATATTACTCGGCTTGATATCCCGATGGACGATCTTTCTCTCATGCAGATAATCCAGCCCTCCTAATATACTCTCTGCCATGCGACCCAACACCTTTTCGCTCGTTCGTGCACGCCGCTTCTTCATTTTCCGGACGAGACTGTCGAGAGATCCCGCTTCACAGAATTCCATGAGGATGCCGATGCATGTGTCGTTGCTGGTGAGAAATGATCCGTAATGTTCCACGATGAATGGTGAATGGCATTCATTGAGAAACTGCAATTCCCGTAGGATCTGCTTGTGTATTGACGGATTGGGCGAGGTCGTAATGATCTTTGCGAGCACGTGAGTCAGTGATTGCATGGAAACTTTCGGGAAGGGCCGCAATTACCTTGAGAGCCATGATCTTTCCCGTCTTCCTGTCTCGAACTTTTTCCACAGCACCGCTCGCCCCCTCTCCCAAACGTTCCAATGTCTCGTAATCGCGAGGATCTAGCTCTCCCCCATGGTCACTCGTCGCATCACCAACAAGGGCTACTAAATCCGAGTGGTTTCCACTGCCAATACTACTACTTCTCGAACGATTCCGAGGCGTCGACTCCCCTATTACTCCTTGTGTTGCATGTCGATTGGATTGATGTGTCATCCGCATTTTGCGTAGAGCGTCCGCCAGGTCGGTTGGCATGCGCGTGATTGTTTTCTCATCATGCTGTCCCAGTTCGGTCCGCTGTCCAACAGTCTGTCCGTATCCGCCGTCCGAGGTATTCGCCAAAGGAGTGTGCAATCCACCGTAGTATGCAGACGAGTCCGGATCATCTTGTGATGGGTGTGACTCGTTGTTGCCGAGGTTAGAAAGGTTGAGCGATAGAGAAGGCGTCTTTCCGCTGTTTCCTCGACCAGTTTTGAATGGAGCAGGCGCTGTCAGGACCGGTCCTAGTTGTGGTCTGCTTGGCCCGGGGATTGGTTGTATAGGTACCGATCGCGAGGAGGATGGGCGCAGAGGTGGATGTGGCAGGCCCCATTGTCCGTCGTCCGGATTACCATTGTAGGTCCCCGCTAGAAGGAAAGATTCAATCAGCTCAACACGATCGACTGCATAGCGTGGATGAATCGAGCTCTGAAGGAAGCCAACTTACGGACGTTCCCCGCTGGTATGCTCAACTTGATGCCAGGACGGTCTGGTCTCCGTGATGGTGGGGTCGCCATTTGTAGAGACTGTGTCTGGGTAAGCTTGTTGTATGCTGAGCGAGGTGGGTACGAGTGGGAATTTTTTCAAGGCAACGATGTCTGAACCAACACTTTCGACGCCGTTGTTCGCGGGATTCACGGCTAGGACCTGCTAGCTCTCCTGCTTTATACCGGTATGAAGAACGCCAACGAGCGTAGGGGTCAGTCTTGACCACCTTTGTTGCGACGAAAGGGATGATGAGGAGTGTCGCTGTCCTTTTTTTAATTGATGGAAGGACCAAATATTGTCCTTCCACTTTGGAATACAGCAACATCCGCTGGCCGTTCGGAAAGCTGTACTTTTGAAGCATGATGATGACCATGATGACATTCTTCGCCGCTCGCCGCGTCGACTCGGCCGCCGTCCGATGAAAGGGCCGGAAGAGATCCTGGCTGGACTGATTGGACTGAAAGGACTGAAACTATCCAGCTATCGGGCTCAGCATTCTCAGATGTGCTTCTCAGTGTCTGTTTGGTGCGAAGCAAGCAATGGTTCAGAGGGCTACCCTCCAACTGCAGATGTGAGATTTCGCGGCAGGGCGGCGCAGCTTCAAACGGAGGATTACGGCGGATATGGAAAAGACTTTGACCATCGGAGTAGGCTGCATACTGATTGGTCTGCAGCTGTATATTGATCGTCCGTCTGCAAACCAAAGAGGACAGATCCCTTAACATCATATGCTCGCGCATCCCAGCATTGACACAACTACAAAGCAAATGAAACCCTTCTACCTTTTTGCGTATGACACCTGAGTAAGCGAAAGTAGAACCGTTAATAATGCAACGAACGGCGGATTGCAGTACGACAGAAAATTACTCGCCTTCATCTTGGTCTCTCCGTCGATCTTGAAATTGTGCAGAGCCTCCTTTGCCACTGTCGCACTCGCTTCGTCTCCATACTCCACGAAAGCGATATCTTTCTTGGCAGGGATAAGACGGACTTCCAGCAAGTTGGGATACCTGTTGAACAGCCGAACATGTGAATTAGCGTAGAACGAAGAGGCGGATTCCCGCTTTGACGTACTGGTTGAACACGTCGTGCAAATCTTCCTTTGTCGTTCCATCTGGCAGATTCTGCAAGAACAACAAGCTGTTTGGCGGAAGATACTCGTCGGGCATCTGGATCTGAGCTCGACGAGGGGCAACTGCATGAGCACCGGTGGGGTCCGCTGATGGAAGATCACGAAGAGTATCAGTAAATGTTGGCAAACTCGTTCGATGATCGGCGGCATACCTGCTGCTGCGGCTTTGAGCTTGGCTTGAGCTTTCTGTCGCAAAGGGTTGTTTTTGCGCGATTCCTCTGTAGGGAAGGGACATAAAGGGTACGAATAGACATGTTAGAAGCTCCATCGAAAAAGCAACAGCGAGAATACGTACTCTTGTGCTCCAGTCTCCGCTTCTTGTGGGATTCAAAGCCCTCTTCTCCCTCCTCCTTGCGTGCTACTACGTCGGACTTTGTCTTTGCGAACGACAGTTGCTACAAGTAGACACAAACGACTGAAGTGAGATTCCATCTCAACAAAGGACTTGACAGGTGTGGATTCTTACCATAGGTTTGCCATACAGAGGGAAACCAGCAACCTCCCTCCTAGCTTTATCAGCTGTTTCCTTATCCGGGAAGCTGACGAAAGCTTGTCCCCTCATCCGCAGGTTTCCATGGGCGACGACGGGCGGAATGACCTGATACGACTTGAAAAGGTTCAAAAGGGTTTGTTTCAGGACTGATCACAAAGGTCTGTCAGCCGACGAAGATGATCTGTGGAGAAACGTCTAACGACTTACAATCAACCCTAACAGTCTCGTTCAAGTTCTGAATGTATAGCGTTTCGCTTGCATTCTCTGGCATCTTGTACTCCTCATCTTTCGCATCAGTTCCGTCCCCAGTGGTTCCATTTTCGTTTGGGAAAATGGCGGGTTTCTGTTCGTCGCCAGTAGTCGACGATGTGTCGACAGGTTGCAGCATGGCCGAGTGAGGATGTACGTCCATTTTTTCTGGCGTAGCAGTAATGAGTTACGTTGTCGTGGCCAGATGGGTGTATGAAATGGGATAGATTAACTTGCAACTTGACAACTTGATCGTATCCATCCACCGTAAATAAAAATCCAAAAGCCGCAAATTAGCCGCACTTTTAAACCATAATTTCTTAATTTGGGGGCAGTTTCGGAGCCGATTTTCGTTGGTTCGATCGCTAATAGCTGACTGCTGCTGATTCTGCTGATTGAGTGCTAGGTCTGAAAGTTGCGATTCCTTCGATTTTGCATCTGGTCTGAGGCTTGCATTGCCCCGCGACACCTTCACCGTGTCACAAGCCGCAGGGATTCTACCTCTTGGACTACGGTAACTTGAGGCAGAAAGCAACCATAATTGGATCCCGCCTGAAGAGGAGAATTGTTTGACATGATATTCCGTGAGATATCTATCTTTTTCTTCCACATTTCGCTGGAAACCAGCATGCTCGCATCGCTTTTGGATTGATGGTCGCTGTGTCTCTCTTCTTGTGTCCCTTCCTTCGACCGATACCTTAGCGGAAAGCATCCAGTCTGAAGATACCGTGTATTCGGCTGACTCGATCGAGTTCTCGCCAGTGCAGCATGACATCTTCGTTTGCGGCACGTACCAGATCGAAAAGCTGGAGGAAAGCCAAGACAAGGAAGGGACCCAGGAATCTGAGAAGACGTCAGATGATGAAGATGAACAGGAGACTTCTTCGGCTCCAAAAACTAGGAGATTAGGGAGGGCCTTGGTGTACCAGGTCGCCGACGACGGTCAAAGTTTGTACGTCTGCACATCCCTTCTTCAGTGTCTTTACACACAGGTGCCGATACATGCTTCTTCTTCAATTGCGCTCGTTGTAGTAACGAACTTCGAAGATTTGATGGTCCGGCAATCCTGGATATGAAATGGTGAATACGAGTCTTCCAGTATTCACACCCAAGCTCCGATGCACGTCGCTGATGATGTGACCTAGGTCATGTGAGGGTGCTCCGGGGAAACATCAACTAGCCATCGCAAATGCGGAAGGGCAAGTCACGCTTCACTCCTGGAACGATGCGAACGTAAGCCTTCCCAACTATGCAAGACCGAGATGCAGCTGACATCTTCATGGCGTTTTGACGTCCAAAGCGTCGTCTAGAAGCTGGACAGATTATAGACGTCGAATCATCCGAAATCCTCTGCTTGTCTTTAGATTGGTCCAATCGGCTGAATCCGCAAGTTGAACTTTCCCAATGGCAAACGACTCTACCCTAACCACCAGCATGATCATAGATCCCAGTCTGATTCGTTGATTGTCTCCTGCTCGAATGGAAATCTATCTCATCTTGTCACTGATGACACCGGAGAAATTGTCGTCGATCAAGCTTGGAAAGCGCACGACTACGAGCCCTGGATTACCGCTTTTGATTTGTGGCGCCCCGAGGTTGTGTGGTCAGGTGAGTTGCGACCTGTCTATTGCCGCCATTCAAATGTTGACCGCGTACTGCCCAGGCGGAGATGATTTGAAGCTCAAACAGTGGGATCTGAGGTCACCCTTTTCCCCTACCAGCATAAATAAGAGGTTGGGCGGTTTCCTCTTTGTGTAAATGTCTTATTAATCCTTTGATCTTGGTAGTTTCGAAGGCGGCGTTACTACTATCGCGCCAAATCCGTATGTGGAACATCTGGTGGCAGTCGGCAGGTACGTTTCCGCTGACGAGATTTCAGCTACGAATAGTCTCGCTTAGTACATCTCTCTTCCCCCTTAGTTATGATGAATATCTCCGATTATTCGATGCACGAAACATCAAAGAACCATTGCGGAGGGTACACGTCGGTGGCGGTATCTGGCGGACAAAGTGGCATCCAGACGTGGCCAGGAAAGCAGACGTGCTTCTTGCGTGCATGCATGGGGGATTTAACATCGTGAACTTTGGGGAGAGCCTTACATCGAACGGCGCTCATGAAACTTGGTCTTTTGGGAAAGACGAAGAGGACAGCATTATAACAACCAAATTCGACAAGCACGAGTCAATCGCTTACGGCGTGGATTGGTCGAGGCAGCGGATCGAGACGCTTGGAGGAAAATCGGTCGTAGCCAGTTGTTCGTTCTATGATCATCTATTGCATATGTGGCATGCGTGAACGGCATGCTATAATAGCTTTTGTGTAACACCTGGTAACAGTACTGGCCGCTGGTAGTTCATTATTGGTATTTACAGTTTATATACCTTAACCTCGACGGGTTGCGAAGATGAACGGCAATGCGCTTATGAAGTCTCGCAATCACCGTTCCTCCTGATAATTCTCCGTATCCTCTTCTCCTGACCACCCTGAAGTCTGAAAGCCTCTCGACGACGTCGTGCATTGATTGAGCCTCTGTGTATGTCGGTGCTACAACGGCGACCGATGAATGACCGAATGAAGCAGGATCTCAGCTCTTCGTTCTGAGACATCGTGCGCGGATGCTAAACGTGTGTCGTTCATGCGATCAGTCTTGGAGGGTGACAGAAGAGGTAGTGATGAGTAATGACGCCCTTGTGGTTTGCAGAACTGTTTGTAGTAGTCCCAACAGTCCCAGCACTCCACTATAAGCTCCTCGTCAAGTAGGATCAGTCGCTCATAGACCATCCTGGACTAGTTTCGAGGGATTACCGAATTCCAAGGCTCGGGCTGTTTTCAGCCGCAATGGACTGGAAGCCTCGGATAGCCTTGTACCTTCCAGGAGATGTTCGTCACAACTTGTTCGGACCCATAGTGGATACCTTTGCATTCGACGGATCAACCTATGTTGTGAGTAGATTCGCTTGCGGTACGCATATTCCCGGAACACAATGGCTTACACCTGTTTCGAAGGCATATGGGGCACTCGGTGGTGTTGTGTTATGCGATCGTCAGCTACACTATAACGAAACTCTTCGGATTCAGGATGCGTTTCCGAACCGTAGTCAGAACTTTGACCAGTGGCCGATACATGGATTACGCTGCATCTCCGACCAAGCTGGAATCAAGGCGAGTACGAGCTTGCCTCGAGCGATTGCTGTAAAACTTACGCTGTAGCTTGTTAGTAGATTTTGGCTTGGAGTGGAAGACATGCCGTGCTGTGGCAGAAAAGGACGGAGAAGACAAGAAACGATGTTTGGTCCATATGGAGCAGTATGACTTTGGAACGAGAAGTCGTATTCATGGACTATAGAGAGAGTAAGCACGTCCTACCTCGTCGACTGCCTGAGATTTTCGCCTAATTCTGGCCCATAGATCATCTCGTGATCAGCCTCGACACAGAGGTCCGGCTTTCAAAGAGTGCGAATGATCTGGACGTTCCGGCTTGGGAGACCTTGCTCATCTTGCGAGTATCACATGTAAGCAGGACTATCAGCTTCAATGGTCTAACAGGAATTACATTTGCAGTCCAACGAAGCAGGCGTCGAAATGTTGCTTGAGCCCAAGTGCGACTTTCATGGCCTGGTATACCACTGTCAGTTTCAACTCCTGCAGGAACAAGGTGCGGGACGATGCTGATGATTTCCATCTAGGATGCCAACGAGGTCTATGTCGTATCGATACCTCGAGACACCTCTGGTGAGGAAGCGAGTTTACCGCAGAGTTTGCGACATCGTCGTTACATCACTGACGTTTTCTGGAGTGACAATCGCAGCCAGTAAGCACTTCCCAAGGGCGATGAATGACTGGAATTCATTCAAGATGTTCCGTCCAGGGATGAATTTTATCTATACACCACTACAGCAGACGGAGCCTATCGGCTTTTCACCGTGTTGGAAGATGATCCGTCGTGGTTCCAGTTGGCAGCTTCAGGATCGACTACGGATATTGCCCAAGTGCAGGCCGAACTCAGGAGCCGGAATCATTCTGGGCATTTCCCACAGCCTTGCCAGCCTTTCGTGGCCTTTGGCGTAAATGAGGCCTTATCTGTGTCTCTGGGTAACTCTCGTCAGCTCAAGAACAAGGAGGAGGAAAATGCGGGACATGATCATGTCTTCTGGGTTGATCGCCGCGGAAAGCTGTCCCGAAGTATACTCAAGGTGATTTTCGTATCTTTTGCCCTTTCCGCCTTGCGTTGAATATGAAACCTGTCATTCTAGGGGCTTTCCCGTCGTCCTCCGCGAGCAATATCTGCAAAGAAGATCAGCGCATCTGGAGCTCCTCCGCTTTTCACAGATTTTGACCACAGGGCAAAAGCCTTCTGTTGTTCACCAGGACTGGGCGACATCGATCTTGATATAGTGGCCGCCGTCAGTACCGGTGAATCTACATATGACCTTGTAGCGAGCCGTATCGACTTGCGAAATGGCGAAAGCAGACGTGGCCAAGATCCAGCATCCGCTGAAACGCCTATACAAGCCATGTCCGTCTTTAGACATCTTCCGCTGGACAGGCTACACTCCGACCACGGTAGCGCTCTCTTTGAAGATGAACAGCATTTGCATACTATAAACTACGAGCCGAGCAAAGAGTGTACATGGCGGATAACCTCGACATCGAAACCTAGTGGGAAGGACGTCCAATGCATCTACATCGCCCTCGAACAGAAATCCGGCGTACTCATTTTGACACCGAAAGAAGTCAAGTTCCAGCCTAACCAAGAGCAAGCACGGACATCGCCCTCTACACGCTGTCCTCCGGCCTTAGCCAGCCTGTTACAATCTGGTGCTCGCGTAGAACACGTGTTGGCGTGCTTGACAGCCGAGGTCGCCGTGCTGTATCTGTTTCAGCTGTCCGGCGACGGCACTCTCCAAATGTGGAAAGTTCAAATACTGACTGATCGCGGTAGTCTGTTGTTGCAACAGCTGGTCAAGAAGGATGTGGACCGTCATTCGTCGCTCAAGGCAATTGGCCCGCCAGATGGCTGTCAGTTCATCAAGAAAACCGTGCTGCAGCAAGGCGAATGTGA
This sequence comes from Naganishia antarctica, assembly GCA_025758675.1. Lineage (NCBI taxonomy): Eukaryota > Fungi > Basidiomycota > Tremellomycetes > Filobasidiales > Filobasidiaceae > Naganishia > Naganishia antarctica. The sequence goes on from JANGFJ010000013.1 coordinate 190,369, forward strand.
CGACCTATATTTGGCGTACCCGTGTGATGGGGAGGTAAAGCAGCGTCATCTGTCAATAGATGACGAGACCTTCACGCTCCGTGGTCTTGATTCGACGCAAATCATATCTGAAGGCTTGAGACAAGTGATCACCGACGGCGCTAGCAAAATCGCGACTGGTAAGCCGACTTCGCAATTCGCATTCGCTGCTCTGACGCATTATCTGCCTGGGTACTAGTAAATGACGGTACTCTGAGAATATGGGATACGGTGTCCTCAACATTCGGATCGGGACTCGAGTATATATCTGATTCAAAGTGAGTTGTGGAAGACATCTGCCAGCTCCTGCTTACACACCCTATCTTCTTAGTGAAACTATCACGGCCTGCGCTTTTGCATCGGAGGAAGCAGATACATTGGCTCTCGCATGCGGCGATTGCGTGTCCATTCTATGTTTGACCACGCATGGCATGAAAACGCAATGGGTACCCTTGCTGTCCAGCAGGCTTCCTCTGTAAGCAACTACAAAGATTTATGACGACCAGCATTTTGAACATGGTATTTTCCACAGGTTTTCTGCAACATCTATAACAAGTCTTGCTTGGCTACCAGGAAGCCATCTGTTGGTTTCGAATGGCGCCCAGGCGTTGGTGCTGTCGCGTGACATTGGCCGGAAAGGCTATAGCAGCAACATCTCCGACGTAGCGAAAGCTGCTCATGCACCTCTGCCCGACGCGCATCCCGAAAACTTGGTACAATGCGTACTCTGGGGTGAGAGGCGATATGTTGAGCCCTGCTTGTTCGCCATTGCTGATGTGGTTATTTTGAGTAATAGGCAAATTCCACCTCGTGAAAGAGCAGCTACGGCAGATCTCGGCAGCATTGAGGGAAGATGTGTCCGATCAAGTTGTAGATCTCGCCTCGATAGACGTGAGCCGGTATATGGGTCCACCCAAATCCTTGGCGGAAAAAAATGTAATTCCTTACATCGTTACAGCAGCCCTTGATGATCTGAACGCTCACATTTGTTTACTGACACAGGCAGAATCAGACTTGGATCGCCATCGAAACAGACTGAAAGGCAAAAGCAGGTGAGCCAATCATTATAAACACTGTTATGCTTTCATTCAAATGTTTTCAAGCAGCGAATGGCAATCACTGTTATCTTCCTTGGCTACCAGCCATACGGTGCTCAGAAGGTTAACGCGATCGGGGTTGTACAAGCTGTCACTGCAAGACTTGCATACCCTGGGCAGTCTTGCTAAAACTATGGGCTATGTGAGTGTGCTCGCCAAAGCATCATGGCCTTATCTACGCACTGACAATTAAGATTGATACAGGCCGAGGAACAAGCACAAGCGCTGGATCCCAACGGGAGAAGATATTTGATGACGTTTTCGGCGAGGACTGAGAGCAATAGCGAGATGTCGCACGAGGAAGCCACATGGGCTCTCCATAGTCAATCAAAGACTGTCTGCTTCCAGACGGTAATCTCGCAATGCACCAATGAGCTTGTCTTGTGGAGCGATGTTAGGCGATGTAAACTCAGCTACTGGCTAGACGACGCACAGATAGTACGTTCCCGATCCGCAATTCGCGTGATGTATATCTTCTGATGTTGCAATTCTTGTCATCCACCATCTTCAGACGGAGTTGGCGGAAACGTTGGCCCGAAATCACTTTGTTACCGAAAACCGAAATCCAATACCGACGACGATTTACTATTTTGCACTGCGAAAGCCCAAGACTGTCTGGGGACTCTGGCGCCAAGTAGCTGGTCACCCGGAGCGAGCAGCGATGCTCAAATTTCTGCAAAACAATTTTGAAGACCCACGATGGCAACGTGCAGCAGTGAAGAACGCGTATGCACTCCTCGGAAGGCAGCGCTTTCGTGAGTATATGGGCTCTTACCGCGTTCAGAAAAGCTAAACTTTTCTTGCCTCAGAATACGCCGCAGCCTTCTTCCTCTTAGGTGAATGTCCTAAGGACGCAATCCACATATGCATCAAGCACCTGGAAGATTACGACCTGGCTGTCTTTATCGCTCGCATACGCCAGGATCGAGAGGTCCTCCTGCCTTGGGTCATCGAGACTTATATACTACCGAGAGCTGTGCAGTTGAGCGATAAATGGCTAGTGCATTGGTGCTGGTGGGTTCAGGGAAAGAAAGAGCCCGCCATCAGAGAAATCTACGTAGGTACCTCTCACGAGGAGCAAGTTTAAGCTGATATGTGAACATACGCTATTGGCCAAAACAGGCACGGAACACGGGTCAAGATATTAACGAGCTTCATCATGACGACGCCACCACAATGGCCGTGTTACTCTCAGACTTGAAGTCCGGACCGGAAACCAAATCAATATGCGCTGATGCCGTACCTATCGAGCGGGAAATGGAGATTGTTCGTTATTGCTCGAGTCGTCTACGTACCATCGGTCAGTCTTGTTCGTTCTGGCCGTATTGCTTACAACTGAAGTGAAAAGGCGTTGTTCGCGCAGGTTGCGAAGCTTTGGCTTTGAGTGTACTCATCGAATGGCACTTCGACCCACCCGCAAGGGCTAAAGCGCGAGGCAAGGTCAACGGATTAGGCTTGGACGACGATGGAAAATCCAAGTCTTTGCAAGATACGGTGAATAGGTACGAGAATCGGCCGATACCAAAGGAAAGGTCGGAAGCGGCCAGAGTTATGGCTCAGGGTCCCGTGCAGGACAGTGCCCAAACTCAGGGGTCAGCGGAGTTTGACATGGGGGCGTTTTTCTAAAGCTTGCCGGTGAACTGCGAGGACGACTCCTAACGTTTGGAATGAAGTAGGGCCCATGTACGATTATGACACAACTGGAGTAGAAGACTCATATATCCAGGCGTCGTCTGCACGTGTTTTCGATCTAGGCGATCAATCATATATTACCACAAGAGGGGGAGGACTTCCAATTGATAGACACACTACTAGTTCAGCAGTTCTTCGGTCGCAGTTGCTGCATGAACAATGAGGCACTCAACTTTCCTGCTGTGTCCCGCGTCTCGATCAATCAAGTGGCCCTCTTTACTCGTAGGACGTGCTCCATACTACAGTCATAGAACAAGGGCTCCGACGACGATATAGGGCAGATGATGGGAGAGCATGCTGAACCACGCACGCGGCGGTCATCTCCGTTCTGTCCGCGTGTTCACAGTTTGATAAGCGTCTGCATGATTTTTCACCCTTTTTCTGCACCCAAATTTGACCATCCTCGATTGCTGTTCTAAAATCGATCACACAATTGACGCAGCAGCGTTCAGTCCAAGTTACTTCGTAGCAGAGCAACCAAAACGTTGCGACTTTGCCCCTTAGGCAGCATCACACCCTTCACTCTTCACCTGGTCCTGCGGTACATCGGATTGACAGTTCCTTGTTAATCGTTATGGACCTGTTCCGTGGTCAAGTGGCCTTCCTGGCTGCTGGTCCGGATCGCAAGCAGATCCTTAGACATACGTGAGTCCTCACGCCTGCTACTCACAGAGACCCCTGTTGACTCCTAGTGCGTCGACCTTCAGCCCACCTCATCATATCGGTCGTATGGATACCTTGTTCTTGCTTCCGATCCTGGTCGGACTGTCACTGTTGTTCATCGCAATCACGCTATCCTCCCGACTGATACTGAATTGGTGTCAACGTACATTCGGGAAGAAGCGGCCATATACCCCGATATTCGAAGATGACGGTGAACCCGATCAACCACCACCAACCCCGGCATACATGCCTTCCAAGGGATTGTTCAACGATTTCAAGGCGCACGTTGACGATATCGGGCGTTACATTTTCGGATTCGAACTCGCACGTTTGACTTGTCTCGCGGCTCTTGTCGGGCTCAGTATCTATGCCACCATCGTCGCACAGGCGCCCAAGTTGCACAAGTACCATGCCGATGCTCTCAAATTCGAGGATGGCGCGGAGGAGATCATGAAGAAGAAGCACAGGAAACATGGGAAACACAAGCACAGGAACAATGCCAATTTGAACGACCTATCCACGCAGGAATGGGCAGAATTTAGCGTTTCGGGATTCTACGTACGTAATGAGAGCGGGTCGTCAACTGCGAACGGTAGTGCGGTAAAGGCTGATATTGTTTCAACACAGCTGTATTGCGCTGTCCTCTCGTTTTCGTTGCTGTGCTTGAAAACGAAATCACGATTGCGGTCTGCGATCTTTTTCCACAGTCACGCCCTCATGGTCTGCGCGTGGATTATATACATTTATCGCGATCTATACCCCTTAGCTACGTACGATCTGGCTCCGGTCGACACCTTACACGTCCCACCTTGGTTGACTTGGTCGAGATTCGGCATACTATCCGTTGTCGCCGTGGCTTTACCGCTCCTGCGTCCTCGACATTATCGACCGGTCGATCCCTTGAACCCACAGAAGGAAGCACACCCGGAACAAACTGCTTCAATCCTCGGTCTTCTCACCTTCCAGTTTGTCGAGCCGTTGATTCGAAAAGCACAAAAGGTTGAATCGTTACCATACGACGATCTCCCTCCGATGACGGACTACGACAGAGCGACCTACCTGTCTCAAAAACACATGCTCAAGCTGGATCCTGTGCGAAGACAGCAAATGGGGCTTCCCAAGAGAAGTCTTTTTATGGGGTTAGCGCAGACGTTTGGGAAAGAATACGCTTTGATGGCTGCTTTAATGGTGGTGAAATGCGTGATGGACTTCGCCTCGCCTGTTGGAATAAACCAATTGTTGAAGTACGTACGACCATGCTCAAAACTTGGGTCGGAACCCTATTGTTTACCATTTTACACAGTTACCTGCAGAGCGACGGCGAACACTCACAAATTCGACCTGTCGTGTGGGTGTTGTGGTTGTTCCTCGGACCCGTCTTTGCATCCATGTCCTTCCATGTTTACATCTTCCTTACTGTCAGTAGTGGTTTTCTCCCGGCCCGTCTTCCGGGCAGTTCAAGCTGACCACCTTCTGTTCAGACTCGATGTCTTGTACGGGCGGAAGCCATTCTCTCACAACTCATTTTGGATCACAGCTTCCGAATTCGATTGCAGGACGGAGAAAGAGCGGCGGACGATGCGCTCATAACCGATCCAAGTGCGCCCGCCATCGTTGTCGAGGACACTAGTGGCGTAGCACGAGGTCACACCATCGTCGAAGCGATCAACGTCGGCGATGCTGCTATTCATCCGATTGACGAGGGTGATGTCGCAGACGACACGTCTAGTACAAAAAGCACTGTCACCTCTGCCACCGACGACAAGCAACAGACGGGAAAGACCGGTGGTAGTATTCTCGGTCGTATCAACACTTTGATCGCAACGGATATCGATAACATTATCGAAGCGAGGTAAGAAGATCATTGAGTCTCGAGTACATCCCCAAGTTGACTCCGCTACGTGTGTTCTGTTCCCCAAGAGATCTAGCTATGCTCTGCGTCTACGCGCCATTACAGCTTGCTCTTGCGATCCTGTTCCTATATCGAATCCTCAGCTGGTCCTCCTTAATTGGCATGCTGGTTCTGGTGCTTACGTTACCGATACCCGGGCTGTTAGCCAGATTGTTGAATACTGTGCAGGGGCAACTGATGGCAGCCACAGACGCAAGAGTTGGAGAAATCACCGAGGCGATGGGCGCTGTGCGAATGCTCAAGATGTTTGGCTGGGAAACCAAATCAGCGGAAAGAATTCGTATCAAGAGGGAGAAGGAACTGCAGATTTCCAAGCGCAAGCAAATCATCTCGCAGGTACGTCTTGTCCATTTACATCTGTGTTATCACCATCCTGTAACGCTGATACCTCAATGCAGCTTGTCGATTCTAGCAACTTTTTACTGCCGGTCATAACGACTGTCGTCACCTTTTTGCTGTACACCGTTGTTCAAAAACGTGCGCTTACTGCCGGAAAAGTCTTCAGTTCCATCGCTGTGTTTGACCTGATTCGTGATCAACTCCATCAGGCAAGTCGCTCAGTGTGGTTTGCTGTGTTCGTTCGGAGTCTAACTTGACATGTTCCATCAGGTTACTTGGTTCGTGACGTGTATCATTCAAGTACGGATGCTTCATTCCTTACGGCGCAGTCCTTCGCTGACATGTCTGCAACGTCTTTTAGGGCAAAGTATCGATCGAACGTCTTGATGATTTCTTGAACAAGACCGAGCTTCTGGAGTCGTTTGATAACGAACGTTTGCCGTACCAACCTACCGAAGCCGATACCCAGAAGGAGATTGTCATACACAAAGCGGCTTTCAAATGGGAACGTCCGAACAGCAGTAGCAAACGACAATTCCGACTCCAGATCGATGACCTGAAATTCCCGAAAGGCAAGATCTCAGTGATAGCTGGGCCAACCGGATCAGGAAAGTCCAGTCTTCTGCTTTCTTTGCTTGGCGAACTATGCTTTGAACCGTTGGAAACGGGTGGATACTTCGTGTTACCCCGCTCCGGTGGTATCGCGCTCGCAACTCAAGATCCCTGGGTATCCGCAGGTTCTATCCGGTCAAATATCGTTCTTGGTTCACCGTTCGACGCCGACCGGTACAATGCGGTGCTTAACGCTTGTGCTCTGGAAACTGATGTCAATCTCATGCCTGATGGCGACATGACTGAAATCGGAGAGAAGGGAGTGAATCTAAGTGGTGGGCAGAAAGCGCGACTCTCCCTTGCCCGATGTGTTTATTCCAGTCAAGAAATCATTCTCTTGGACGATGTCCTTAGCGCACTCGACACCTACACGTCAAGATATATTGTCGGTACATTGTTCACAAGCGACTTGATCAAAGATCGTACTGTGTTGTTGGTAACTCATCACGTACAGCTCCTGAAGGAAGTCGCATCCTTCATCGTGCACCTGTCCTCCGATGGAACCATCGCCAGTCAAGGTGACATAGAATCTGCGCTCCTCGCTGATCCAGAGCTCAAGAAGGAATTTGAGGAAGACGAGAAGGACATCGACAACGAGGACAATTACGAGAAGGAGGATGTCAGCAATGTCGACGACGAAGACAAGAAGCCGGCTGCAAAGCTAGTAATGGAGGAAGAGAAAGCGGTTGGACGCATCCAGTTCAAAACTCTATCGATCTTCCTCCAGGCTCTAGGCGGTACAACCTTCTGGGTGCTTTGGCCCTTGGGTTGCCTGTTTGTCGAACTCGTTTACGCCTCTGCTCCTCTCGTCCTCGGGAGATGGGCCAGTGCGTACGATGCCGCAAAGGATCCAAGGGACGTTTCTGTGGGATACTGGCTTGGGCTGTATACGATTTTCGTTGTTGGCCAAGCCTTTGTGTGGAATATCGTCAACGTCTCCTTTATCTTCGCGGGAATCAAAGCGTCCCGGGCGCTTCACGAACGGCTCGTCAAGTCAATTTTCGGAACCACCATTCGTTTCTATGATGCGACTCCTGTCGGACGGTAGGTACACCTTGCTCCTCTCCCGCAGTATTGTCACACCGCATGCTTACTGCTCTTTCTCAATTCCCTAAATCAGGATTGTTTCCCGATTTACGAAAGATATCAAAACGATCGACGGCAGTTTCCAACGGCTCTTCGTTTCATTGACGGAATTGACCATCTCTCTACTTTTACGTCTCGGCTACCTCGTCTACTTCGTCCCGAAATTCAGTATCATCGCTGTCATACTCGGCTTCGTCGGCGCTTTCCTCGGCAACCTCTACATACATTGTCAAATCTGCGTCAAGCGGGAAATGTCCAACGCCAAGAGCCCTATTTATTCTCAGTTGAACAGCGCTATCGCTGGCGTGATTTCTATCCGGGCATACGGTGCTCAGGACGCATTCCGCTCTGATACCCAAAGCAAGCTCGACAGATATACCAGAACTGCCACCACTTTCTATAACCTGAATCGCTGGGTTTCGTTCCGGATCGATGTTCTTGGAGGTCTTTTGGCGTCCGGACTAGCAGCGTATCTGGTTTACGCTCGTCACAATCTGGATCCCGCCATCGTTGGTTTCTCGTTGACCATCGCAGTGTCTGTTTCACAAATTATTCTATATTGGGTGCGAATCTCCAACGAATTCGAAGTCTCTGCCAACAGCATCGAACGTCTGCAGGATTACTGTACCATCGAGCAAGAGCCGAAGCACATCGCCAAAGGAGAACCTCCTGCGGCCTGGCCCACCAGTGGCAAGATCGTGCTTGAGCATCTTTCTGCCAAATATTCGGAAAACGGCCCAACGGTGCTAGACGATATCTCTATCACGATACCCGCAGGGGCCAGGATCGGTATTGTTGGTAGAACAGGTAAGCAAGCTGCTGTTCAGCAAATCATCACTTCTCGCCAATTCCCAAATCTTTAGGTTCTGGCAAATCAACAACCGCCTTGGCGCTTTTGAGGCTTATTCCTACCGCCGGTTCTGTGCTGATCGACGGGATCGACACAAAAAGTATCAATTTGGACGATCTCAGGTCAAGGCTCGCATTGGTGATGCAGGATCCAATCCTGCTTTCAGGCAGTCTGAGGTTCAATCTGGACCCTTATGACATGTACGAAGATCACGAACTCAACGCAGCCATGTCGGCCTCTGGCCTTTCGTCTACTCGGCAGAGCGCCGATGGCAAGTCTACACCTATGGCGTTGACCCTGGAAACAGCAATCTCTACCGGGTGAGTTCTGATTCCAAACTGCCCTGTCTGGTTGACAATGTTCTGATGCTTGCATGCCTGCTGTGGCGCGACTGTTCTCTGTAGCGGAAGCAATCTAAGTCAAGGACAGCGACAGCTAGTTGCTTTAGCGAGGGCGTTGGTTCGACAGGCCAAAGTTCTTATAATGGACGAGGCTACCGCTTCCGTGAGTCCTACAGTTTGCAGCCGTGACGTTCGGAAGGAGCGCGTGATCTGACAGCTGTTTTCGATGTCAGGTGGACTTTGAGACAGATACTTTGGTTCAACAGGCTATCAAGCAATTAGCAGATGTCACCATCTTGACTATCGCACATCGACTGGTATGAATCGTAGCGACATCTGTAGCTTGGACTGGACTGATAGCCTTTTGCTTTCCCTCGCAGGATACAATCATACAGTACGATCGCATCCTCGTTCTGGACGCTGGCAAGAAAGTCGAATACGACACTCCTGCCAATCTCCTGCAAAACCCTGACAGCTTTTTCCGTCGGCTAGTCGACAATTCGGGCCACAAAGAAGCTCTGCTTGCATTGGGAACTGCACCATAAAGTTGTACACGCCCTCGGCCCAGTTGTTCATGTATGCATTATTTTGGGAAGCGAACCAGTGCTCCAGTTTTTCGGTAAAGGGTTCAGATAAGTCTTCTTGAGTTCGGGTTGTTGCATTTGCCTTCTGTTTTTCAGGCAATCTGATGGAATTCCAAGTTTCGTACGAGTAACATCCGTGCAGCTAAAATCTAGCAAACTATGAAGGACGAAGTAACGACTTTCGCAACTTCTCGAGAAAGGTGAAAGGTCCCGCGCTCCAGCAGTCCCGGCTCCGCCGCTAGGACGGCGGCCGATGCAACATGCGCTGATAATACATTAACCAATCTGAAACATGGGCGAGCAATCGAAATACGAACGAGAAACGAGAGCTGAAGTCACTTCGCTCATGTGTCTGCAGTCTGAGCGAGGCTACGCTACACCAATATCGGTCTGCTGGAGTTTTACAGAGAAGCTGATTCGCTCGGAACGACCAGACATCTTCATGGCACTCCTTGCCAATCGCTCCCGCTTTGTGACGGCATCTGCATCTCGTGTCTCGACCGATTTCCCGCGAACGTCATCGCTACGAAGGTTTATCAGCACAGACTCGCCCCGGAGCTCGACGGTCCCGAAAAATGGAGGTAGTCAATCTGCACAGGAGGTGCATCAAGGAAAGACAAAGAAGCATCGCAAAGTAGTTTTCTCCGGGATACAGCCGACAGGTATGCAGCTGCCATTATTTTTCCCTTGCACATGTTGGTTTGTAAACCGCGTTGCCGTTGAATCGAATTGCGGAAGATATTGCTTGTATCAGTAAGGTTGATGATTATGTTATTTTCTGCTTTCCTAATAATAGGTATTCCACATGTACGCTTCTTTCAGATTGTCAGCCTTAAAGAAGACAGTCTAATACTAATCCTTTCATCTCACAACTCTTCCTTCGCCGTCATAATGATAGCTAGGAAACTACTTAGGCGCTATCCAGAACTGGATTGAGCTTCAACGATCGATGACTGACTCCTCGTCCACCACAAACGGCGATGACGGACCCGCTTCAAAGATATTGTACTCGATTGTCGGATTGCATGCAATCACCATGCCACAAGATCCCAAAGTCTTGAAAAAAGAAAGGCGGGAGGCGCTTGCGTGCCTTCTGGCCTGCGGTCTTGGCCCAGGCGGAAGCCTAGACTCAAAAGGAAAGCGAGCTACATTGTTCTTTCAGGAAGAGGTGAGTGTCTTTCGCTCATATGGCAGCGTGTATCTCCGACCAGTCTTGACCAATATTGACAACACATGACTGCATCACCTAGGTGCCGGAACATGCCGAACTTGCGTGGTATTTCAATACCTTGACAGGCGTGGGCAGACTGCAACGAATGACGACTTGGAAGGCAAGCCAAGTTTGAATGGGCGTAGTGTATCTGACGTTAATCAGTTCGACGACCCTTGTCAAATTACTGCACAGTCGAAATTATCTATCGCTGCAATTAGTGGCGAAGCGGATCCTGAAGCATCGAATCAAGAAGCGAACTTACGGTTGGGCCTGCTGGCTTATCCTGTGTTGCAAGCAGCTGACATCCTACTTTATAAGTGAGCAATTCATTTTTCGTTGTGGCATGACATGTCAGCTGGTTTTACTTATGACTTCTACCGCAGGGCAACACACGTTCCGGTTGGCGAAGATCAGCAACAACACCTGGAATTGTCCAGAGATATCGCAGAATCGTTCAATCATCGCTTCGGGCGGGTATTTCCGTTGCCGCAGCATATGATCAGTAAGCCAGTTTCCGCCACATCGTCGTCTCTGAGGCGTCTCGCACATGGACCTGCCTGGAGCTAATGTCAGCTCTCCGTTGCCAGCCCCGACAAAACGGGTCTTGTCGCTGACAGACCCTTCGCAAAAGATGTCAAAATCGGCACCAAATCCCGCCTCTCGAATCCTGATCACAGACACCCCGGAGCAGATCCGCAAGAAGATTAAAGGCGCAGTAACGGACTCCGATCGCACAGTGACGTTCGATCCCGTGGAGCGAAGGGGGGTGGCGAATTTGTTGAGTATACTGAGTGCATGTCAGAGCCCTAATGGGCTTGCCGGCAGTGAAGGGGAAGTGGTCACGCAACAAGACCTTCATCCAGATGCGCTTGCAGCTCAGCTTACAAGTGAAGGCATCGCGGGACATGCGCAACTCAAGGCTATCGTCGCCCAAGCCGTGGTGGAGAAACTCGCGCCTATCCGAGAGGAGTACATGCGGTTACGGGAGGATGTCACTTATCTAAGACAAGTTGCGGCCTTGGGTAGAGATGAGGCCAGAAATACTGCTGCCAGAACCATGGAGGAGGTCAGAAAACGAGTAGGCTTGGATCCAATATAGCAAAGCCGTAGTTTCCAGGATTTATAGGACCGTCACTTTTATACCATGTGATGTATCCCTGTAACAATGAATTGGTGGCGCGAAGGAAGCGCGTTGCACAATCGGATTGTTGTCGATCGCAATCGCAGACTCTTCCCTGCGTTATATCTTGCCTAGAAGCACGTTCAGTCGAATAGCATACCACACATAGTGCAGCTCTCCGCGGTGAGGGCTGAAAGCAAGGCAAATCAAACGATCATCAGGCTTCCTGTTATATCTCGCTGAGGTTTGCGCGCCAAGACTTACGATTCAGAAAAGTACAGGCTTTGCAAGCTGTAAAACACAACTGTCAATGGCTAAGGAATATGGTTCACAAGGGTTAGATGCTTACATTGGACCGGATCATCCTGGGCAACCTCCAGCGTCGACTCGTCGATAACCCCGACCTTCGATGGAGGTCCGCCATGCGATGTCCCGTTTTCGGACGCAACATTTGCCGGCAGACCAAACAAGGCAGTCCCGTTGAATCCCGCAAGGGATCTGGCACAAGCCTTCGCGAAGAGTGCTTCTTCCCCTTCGTCGTTCATGGCTTCATCTGTTTCTTCAGGAATCTCGTCGGAAAGAACGTAAAGGTTGTCATCGGTCAGGATACCCAGGACGCCAAGGGTTTGTGTATTGTCCTTCAGCTCTTCGCCGTTGTGGTAAAGATGTTGGAACAGGGGCAAGACGTCCCATTCGTCATACAGCTAGTACAGAACACGAAGTCAGATAACTGACGGCTGGTTGTAACTCAAAACATACCTTCTTCTTGAGTTGTAAGACTTTGGCGTCTCTGCTGAGGCCAATCTCAAAGCTTCTCCCCTTCTTGTTTCGTGTTACACGCTGGCGTTTCGGAGCGCGGACATTCAACTGAGGTGAACTTTTCCTCTTCCCGTTGACATCCGATGCAATGCTATTACTGTCGCTCTCCCTCATCGTCGTAATATAGCTAGGAATGTCGTTAACGGAGTTGACTTCTATGATATTGAGCTTGAGTGTTGCTGTGCTGCGTCTATCGAGTACGGAGTCTTTCGTCAGCTCAAGGGCTTCGTTGGAGTTCTTCCTTCTCACCTTTGTTTCCAGCAATCCATACAGATGGGTACCGACGTCTCCAACAGCTGGGCGCGGCGATCTCTACACTGTTCGCGTTGCAGCAGTATGGTGTCGGCCTGCGATACGTTGTATCTATGTTGAACGGTCGTCAGACCATACTGGCAGAGAACGCATCAAGCGCAAGACGTTGACGTACAAGCTTACTATTCTCTCCCACAATGACTCGTACACGACCGCAAAAAGGCCGGCACGACGATCTGGATTCCATTCAGGGTCAACTAGCAGCTGGTTGTGAGCGCATAGAAGTGTTCGATTGCTGAATTCTGGACGAGGAACATCTATCGGATCCTTGATCCACTCAAGCCATGCATTCACGAAGGAATGCGACAGTAGATAGGCAGGCATGCCATCGTAGATTTCGTTGCTGTTCGTCAAAAAGGCCTTCTGAGTTAATTCCTTGAGTCGCTCCTGTCACAATGCAAAGAGGTCGTTGGTGGAAAGCTTGACATTCCATTCCCCTCCGTGATCTTACCTTTTCCATTTGTGCCTGTTTTATCTGGCCTGATAAAGCTTTCACTTGCTTTGCTTCTTGAGCGAGACAATCCGGGCAAACATCGGACGATAAATCGAAATGCGGAATCTTGGGGGTGTCCGTTAGACTAGCAAGACATCCGAATGCCTTTGGTTCCTCGACCAATTAGCTGCGGCTTTTCGGTGCACGATCAGGTCAAGAATTCCACTCACTTCCGGCGGTATTATCACGCAATCGGCTGTCTTCTGCGCTCTAGGCGCCTTCGCTTTCCCGTGTTCGCAAGCTATATCTTTCTTCCAATCAGTAGCGATACCGGCAGCATCGCTGGAATCCATTGAGCCTTTGTGCCATGCTATACGAAGAGATAGTTAATGCCTGGACATGGCGCAATGTACTATAGCGGTTACCTTTGAGCCACAGTTTCGGCAGCAGATAACCTTCTCCCTCCTCCACACCCTCCTTCAGTGCGCGATCAAAGTTTTTCCGTATTTCAGCATGGTCGAGCCGGTTCTGAGTCCCTATCATGGGCGTCGCAGATATCAGCGCCGGATAAGGTGATTTCCGGTCCTCGAATCCGAATACTCACTTTTCGCTTCCTGCATCACACAAACTCTGCAGATATCATGAATGCTTAGCTCATGATCTAGTGTGCATCCCAACTCCCTCAACATGTTCAGCCCTTCCTGTTAAGAAAAGAATAAGCTGTGAAAACGAGAAGTGAAAGCACATTGACCGTACTGCGGATATGACCTTTATATTCTTCGTTTCCTCTGGGTCGAGCTTTCCATGCGGACAAGTGATAGCCTGGTTCTTTAAATCGCAGATAAGGGGCAAAAATTCCTCTTCTTGCACGGGAGAGTCGCGGGATACGTCTATCGAATCCGCGACTTTTTCCGGGACGTCGACTTTTTTGTTGCTGTCCGCAGGTTTGGAGGAACTGCTTGAAACGCCAAATCCTTGAAGGACAGAGGAGACGGTTCCGTTTTCGCCGCTTTGTGTTGCGGTTCCGCTTATTGAATCTGGCTGCACATCCTTTGCGCCTTCAGTCTGGGCCGGACCCTTTTCTCCGGCCTCCGTGACAACGTCTTTCGATGTTGCAGATAAACCTTTCTCTACCCACTGCCTCAGGCTAGGGCGATGCATGAAGAAGCCCTCCTGAGAATATTACGAAAAGGTCCAAAATCAGCTCGTTAACACGATTGATACACATAAGAGGCATGATCGATGCTTACTGTCGATGTTCGAGCGTTCCATACATTCACGACTTCCAACTTCCGTCGTTTGACTTCCACGAAACTCTCCTCCAGTTGCTTCTCCCTGAAAAGACAACGTGTTAGGCTTACGGGCATTGGTCGCCAATAAGGGAATCAATGCACCTTGACTCAAATTTGCTATGAAGCTCGTCATACTCCCTGTTTATTTGCCCAATTCTTTCTTCCACTCGGCCAGTAGGCACCGACGTCATATCGGCATGGGAGATGGCTGTTTTCTGGTCGCTGTTGCTTGTGTTTGCACGAGAACTTCGTTCGTAGACTAACATGTAAGCGTTCGTTGATTTGTGGACCCTGTTCCACGCGAGATTAGCCTAAGCCCCGTTGCTATCGGAAAGTTACATACACGTTCGTATCCGTGATCGACATCCTCTTGTTTGATGGTTTCCCATCCGAAACTTGGGTGATACCGCGATCGGTTAATGAATCTATCGTCTCCACCGCTTCATCGTTACAGAGGTACCACTGGTCACGTCTTTAAGAACCGTGAACGTTAACCCCGCAACATGAAAGTCACGGGCGTACTCACTCTGAATCGTACACCTGGCACACAAAGTGTCCTCGATGTGCCTACGGATGTCAAATTTCAGACCTCGTCCTGTCCGTCCTTTGGACGCTGGATGCTCACACTAACGCCTCGATGCTCAACCACCCCTCTCAACTCGTAACACATCGGCTCAGCTCGCCTTCCACCATTGTCCGCATTTGTCCAGTCGCTCATATCGATTCTAGCAGGAAACTCCATCGTCGCTTGACTTTTCCTCCTATCTCCCAGCTTGGCGTCATAGACGAATCGCAAAAGAGAGAAATGCAGGATTGGCGGGAGCTTGGTGAGTCTGAGTTTGCGCCGTGCGGTTTGGAGGCCTTCGCAACATGGGCAGTGATAAGCGTTGGCTCCGCTCAATTCCTCTGGGGCTAGTAGGTGATTCAGACGATCTGCGAGGGTGCATTTCTCCTGTTACATTCGGACAGATGGTTCAACTTTGTCCGAAAATGATGAATGGGGCTATATAGATCCTCACCTCCAAGCTCATTTCTAGCTCGAGAAACTTTTCTGTAAGATTGAACGCAAAAGCATGTAAACACGAAGGTCCTTTATGTTTCCCCGTCCACTCTATACTCGCCTGTTCTTGCACTTCTGTAACCGCATTCCTGACATCTCGTCACGTACTCCAAGTCTCCCTCAAACTATAGGTGAGGCATAATCAGCGCAAAGGAATCGGCAACGGTTCAACTAATAACCCACTTGATCACTTATCAGCGTTTTTACTCTCGCATCAGCTTGCTTGCTAAACTCGGCTTGAAGATGAGTCATGAACAACTTGGAAAATCTGCCATTCGCAAACAATCCAGTTCAAAATTAGAAGACTGACCAGAAAATGGAAAAGGCGGATGGCTCACTCGCTCGCATCCTGTTGGTTTCCCGTGTCTAGTCTAAGCGCATTCACCAACCCAGTAGGGTCATAATACTTGATGTTGGACGTTTGTAAAGCGGCGAAGGTCAAGGCGAGTTGAAAGATAGGCGAATTCTGTACGAAATTGAAAAGTCAGATCAGTCACAGTGAAAAACGCAGATATCTGGTGATGGAACGACTGACCTCGTCGTGTGTTCCTGCAGCAGCACATGCATAGATCCCTCGTCTGAACGGTAACGTATAATACCAGATCTGAACATGACTGGGAGATCAGCTTTGACTGCAAGCTAAGTTTCTACTTCTGAGTTAAAGCATACGTACCTGTAAGAAAGCATTGGCCTAAGGCATCATTGCAAGATTCAAAAGAGATCAAGTACCGGCCATCGATATATGGACAAGTCACTCACGTAACACGTTGCACCGAGATTCCGCAATCCGACAGGCGCTCCCATCTCCTTTCGCGCGACAGGGGGGTTACCCAGCTTTCCGGCTTCCATGAATTGATCGTGAGCAGCTAAAAAGTATGGTTGTTAGTTCCTGCAGATGCTGGCGGAGGAGAGAGGTCATTACTTTTTGCATTCCACTTTGATGAAAGAGATTGTCAATGAAACTCGGTGTTAGCATATCGCGAGACTTACAGCCTTCGCACCCAAATAATTTAGGCACAGTATATTGTCCTGACACCAAACACTGCTGCACTGCGGCCCCCATTCCTGACCATTACCCTTTGGCTGTGGCCTTTTCTTTCTCTTGCCTTTAGGATCCCACTTTCCGTCGACGTCGTCTTTGCTCGGACTACTCCTATCTTCAGCATCAACATCCACCACTTCATCCACATCAATCACCACGCGCTGCTGCTGCTGGACCTGAAGCTTGTTCGAACAAGGCCGCGCGGATTCGAGTCCGACTGCTTTGCGAAGATGCTCCTCTGTCAATTCCGATTCCGACTCGATGTCCTCGAGGGTTATCCATGACCAATCCGGAGCAGGTCTCTGCACAGGCGCGGATTTCGCCTTCTTCGGAGCCATCGTGCTCGCCTATGGAGGAGCTCCTGAAGAGAGCACTGATGAGGGGTCTATCGATCTCGTGGAGTCAATTTTCGCGGAGGACGGGAAACAGACATGTAGCGACCAGCGTTGATTGATGGGAAGCACGCTCATCAAGTGAAGTTGCTTCTGCAATGTTTGCATCCGTCAACTGCTACATGTTCCCTTCATGTGCGAGAGGCCGGGGCCCAAAGAAGTGAGCGGAGTAGAAACACGATGTCCGTCTGTGGCTTTCTTTTTGCGAGCGAAGTGGAGGTCGTTATCGGGTCAACGTTGGTGATCGGGTGGAGGGCATGGAATAACCGAATATCACTGGCGCATGTTGCATTCCGCCAAAAGCGACAAGATCATTCGTCCCCTCGTGTCCTACCTAGTGCTGCTTCACAGGGCACCACGCTCGACCTTTCTCCCATAGAAAATGTCCGCCATCGTTGCCATCCCGCCGCCGCCGGAAACGCCCCTCGGGTCGTCCATTCCCCCACTCTTGCCCCATGCCATCTCGGTATCCCTGCCGACATGGAGGGCCAACGTCGGATACGAAGAGGGAGAGAAATGGGTAGTGGAAAAGTTGGAGACTGGATATCCCCGGTTCTTCATCCATCGTAGCATTCAAAAGGTGAGTCAGCCCAAAGCTAGAAAGTTGGAATACGTGGGGCCTGACTGCCAACCAGCTCGCCAGAATCTGTCTCGCAAAATTCGGAACTCCAGAAGAGCACTGCACGCTGTTTCCCTCTCCAAAAGTAGCCCAGGAAGCAAGAAAGTTTCTGCAAAATCGCCCGGAACCCGTCGCATCGCGCATCGTCGAATTCGTCATTTGCCCTTCATCCGCATCTTTAATAACGCCAGCTACCGAATCCATCGCCAATTCAACCGACAGTCTCGCCTCTCGAGCACCGGCCAAGGGAGAAGTCGACGTGATTGAACTTCAAATCCTGCTCTACCTCAAGGCAGCCGCGCCGATAGCAAAACAGTTCTGGCAGCACACCGGGGATGGAGTCTCTTCCCGACTTGCTGAGAGGGCATTGGCGTTCTTGGGCGAAGGGGCTGCTAGTCCTTCAGACGAAACAGGGAATCAGCCCGTGACCAACTTTACCAATGGTGTACAGACGGAATCCGAGGATGCATCTGGGCATGTCGAGAAGCAACCCCTTAAGCTTTCCTACTCCCGCAACAGGCATTACGGCGGAAGGGGCAAGGGCTCGAGTATAATCACGCCAGTCGCCTCGCGGGCACCCTCATCTGCAGGCACACCCAGAACAAATATCGAACCAGCAATAATCTCGCCAGACGCTGCATCATTTTCGGTATCTGCCCTTCCCGAAGACCAAATCGAGATTGATCACTCGACATTCTTGGAAGAACGGTACGGACGTAACTTGCCGCTCTCATCCTCCAAACTCGCCAAGACAGCTCTCCGGCGGCGGATCGCGGGTGTGCTTCTTCCAGAGGAAAAGGCTGCGTCAAGCGGTGCAGGTGCAGAACATCAGGTTCCTCGGGGCACGGAGCGGGCTCAGAGTGGAATGCTCAACAAGCCGTTGACAGAGGATGAAGTGTATCTCTATCCCACGGGAATGAGCGCGATTTGGCATTCCCATCAGTTGGCCATGTACTGGAAGAACCGGAAGCAGGAAACCGCAGGGAAGAGTGTGTGCTTTGGGTATGTTGATCTCAGATACCCTTTCCGATCTTTGGCTCATTCGTCTGGAATAGGTTCCCGTACACCGATACTCTTAAAATCCTCCAGAAATGGGGTCCGGGCTGTCATTTCTTTGGACACGGAACCGAGACGGACATGGACGCCTTTGCGACTCTTCTCGAAACCCAGCGCTCCCAAAGCCCAGAGGAGCCCCCCGTCCTATCTCTATTCTGCGAATTCCCATCCAATCCTCTACTCAGGTCTCCCAACCTCACGCGGCTACGGGAGCTGGCAGACGAATATGGGTTCTTGATCATTGTCGACGAGACGGTCGGAAATTTTGTCAACGTCGAAGTTGCCAGTTGGGCTGATATCGTCGTGAGCAGTTTAACCAAGGTGTTCAGCGGAGATACCAATGTCATGGGTGGCAGGTACGTGTGCACGAAAACCCTGCGTGTTCCTTTACTGATACCTCGTCTACCTACAGTCTCGTATTGAACCCATACTCGAAGCACTTTGGTGAACTCAAGCAGGCTATCGAAGCCACATACGAAGACAGCTATTTCCCGGAAGATGCAGTATTCATGGAACGCAACTCTCGAGACTTCCGCACACGTATCGCTACAATCAACGACAACGCCTACGCCCTTACAGATTTCCTGCGGAATCGCTCTCTGAAGAATCCAGATGCTCCTCAGAAGACTGTCATCAAGGAAGTCTTCTATCCCCGATACATTACTTCCGAAAACTTCTCCCTCGCACAGCGTCTTCCTCCAACAGGAAAGGGCGGTTTCGGTGGTCTCTTCTCGCTAACTTTCACTTCCATTGCTGCATCTCGTGCGTTCTTCGACGCACTTGAATGCTGCAAAGGACCCAGTCTGGGCACCAACTTTACTCTTGCCTGCCCGTACACTATCCTTGCCCATTATATGGAGTTGGATTGGGCTAATGGGTTTGGTGTCGAAGCCGGATTGGTCAGGGTTAGTGTAGGTCTGGAGCCGATAGACACATTGTATCGGACTTTCGGCCGCGCCATAGACGCTGCTGAAGAAGCTGAAGCTCGGGAAGGCAGCCAATAAATGAAATCGGAAGTGAAGAGTTGTGAAGTATATATAACAAGATTGCATAATCCAGCTTCTACAACTATCGGAAGTTTTGAACGTCCTCTCTATACCGAGACCGACCTCGTTCAGGCTGTCTTGGATGCTCCTCCCTCGTCCGTCTCTTCGTCCCTTCTTTGGCTGGGACTCTATCCCTTTCCATACTCCCAAGCTCGTCGATGAGATCTCGCCAGGCCCTTTCCTCGTTCACGTCCCTTCCATGGGAAGCGTCTCGATCAGCATGTGCAATCGTGGGAAGACAAGTTTCTGCAGCTGCAAGCAATTGGCGTCTCCAATATCGTGAATATGTTGACGTTTCATCCGTTACTTTGGTCGCCTTTCTTTCAGTGTAATAGTAGGCAAGAACCCGCATCGCATCGCGCATGGCAGATACTTTCTTGGTTGCTGTCGCCGTGGATAGCAGCAAGCTCGAAATCTGGTCGTCAACTTGACTGTTTCCTATCGGCGAAGACGCGTCCTTTCCTGGTTCGAGATCCGCTGGCATCCTCGTCATTCGTTTCAGCGCGACCATAAACTTCTCCCAGTCGCCGGCGAATTTCGCAGCTCTCAAGGCGTATATCCAGCTGCTTCGAGGCCAGGCTTGACCTTGAAGGAAGGACGGCTTAGTGTCCAGGATCTCCAAGCACTTGTTCACATCATTGATCTTGCTGTATAGAGCGAGTATCGCGTTGTAGTGGGTGAGACTGAGCTGGCTCGTGAACGCTGTCGGCATGTTCAGTATCTGTTCGGCGTAATGCACTCCTTCCTGCGTTCGACCAGCGGCCAGACAAAGTTTCAGAATCGTCTCGGCCGCCCGTTCAGTCAGTTCGAACCGCGGAGAGGAATCCTGATTCGTCCCGCTGATAGATGAGTAACTCGACCGGCCCGGTCCAGACAGATTGTACACAGATGGTACTATCGCTTCGAGGGCAAATGTACGCTCTTCCATTGTGCCGGCCATGAGGGATCGAAGAGCGGTGATCACCAGTCGCTCGTCTATCACTGGAGTTTGCTGTTCGTCCATGAGGCGAGGTCCAGACCGAAGGCTTTGTTCCGCGCCCCGTTTGCCGAGCTTTCGGCGGATCTTGCTATCACGTTCGACTATTTCTTTCCACAGGGCTACCGGATCAATCAACTTCTCTGTGTCATCTGGCTGTGCGCTTGAAGCCACCACAGGTTCCGAGGAAGCAGGCTTTCCAGGCAAGTCGCTTGACCCTCGCTTGGCTGCGGACGCCATGTTCGCCTCGAACAGAATCGAATACGTCTTGTTGTCGGGAGCCAGTGGTCCCTCTTTAGGCATAGCTTCAAAGACTCGTTTGATTTCGTCGAATCGCGAAAAGTGACTCATTTGAGCTAGATATGCGTTGGTGGGCGCGATGGCGTTTCCATTAGTATATGCATCGATTGTGAGGCCTTCCTTTCTCTCCTCCGTCTCGCCGACTTCGGCTGTTTCTGTGTGCTTGGCGGACGGCGCGCTGGAAGGCCGTTCACTGGTCAACTCGTATCCCTCGACTTCCTTGGCTTCGGCGATCTGGTCCAGGACTCCCCTGATATGCTCCTGTGCTTGGTCATACAGCAGGGTGGCCTTTGATAAGGTCTTTGCAGGTGTGTCCAAGGAAGAGGCATAGTTGTCCAACATGATGGCGTAGGTCCTGCTCGAAGGGCGTATACCACGTTTTTTCATCTGTTCCAAATAACGTCAGGAATTGCTTTCCGATTTTAGATGGAAGACTCACGTCGTTGAAAGTTTTGAACATGCGCTGATACTTTCTCTCCTTTGCGAATCCCGACAACAAGACGTTCCAGACCGCGACGTTTATCGACTCCTTGGGAGCCGTCTTGATAATTTCCTCGGCCACCTCCAGGTAATCCGCATTTCCCGCGGCGCTGCGTCCTTGTTCTTTCGACTGCCGACCGTTGCGAATGAAATTATTGAGATGGACTGATGCATCGTATGGGCTAGTTCCGGGACGTATACGAAGTCGTTTCTCGATCTCTGGGGATTGCCTTGAAGTAGCTAGGTCTATATTGTGACAGGAACTACATCAGGACTCCTGACTTGACATAATTAGATTCTTGCATCGTTCGCGGGTGCTCACCAATTTGTTCTGCACCCTTATTCTCTGGTCGTGAATCATACGAAGAGCGATCTTTTCTCTTATAACCTTGAGTTCCGTAAGCGGTATTTGATGGCCCGCCACTTCCTGCGTAACTCTTCCCTTCCGCGCTGAATGTCTTTTCTTTTCCTTTGTATCCACTATCTCTGCGCGGGAACGACTGCTCTGTTCTCGTAAACTTGGCGTCACCCTGGAAAGCTGCCGACCGGTCGCGAGGTCGTGATGTTCCAAAGTTCGGCTGTTCGAACTTCACAAACCTGGCTTCGCCCCGGGAAGATGACGATCGTTCTCGCGGTCGCGACGTTCCAAAGTTCCCCTGCTGACGCTGAGATTGATCGTTGGCGCCATTCCCTCTGCTTCTTTGCCTTTCCAGGCCGTATTCTGATCGAGGCGCCCTTTCGTATGGCCTTTCGCTATCTCGTTTACCATCATGCCTCGCTTCATGTTCACCATCGTTCCTCGGTTTGAAGCCGAAAGCCTTGCCTCGTCCAGGCCGGCTGTCAGTGAAGACTGTTCGTCTGTGGGGCGAACCCGGCGATGCGGCTAGTATTCGTTGAAAATTGTTCGAGTGCGATTGAATTGTGGTAGTACACGGCTGACTGTGTTGACAATGTGAGGTGAACCTGGATACAGCTGCTCCGGCACGTAGCATGCGAAGTTGTGTTGCCATGTCGAGTGGTGGGAAGGCGGTGACGCCTTACGTTGAGTGAAGTGAGATGGAGAAGACATCA
The DNA here is from genome assembly GCA_025758675.1 of Naganishia antarctica. Classification (NCBI taxonomy): domain Eukaryota; kingdom Fungi; phylum Basidiomycota; class Tremellomycetes; order Filobasidiales; family Filobasidiaceae; genus Naganishia; species Naganishia antarctica. The sequence goes on from JANGFJ010000013.1 coordinate 212,794, forward strand.
TGGTTATAAGTCGCTTGCTTAGTTGTAGAATAGTTGTAGAAATCCATATGTGCCGGTCACGTGTCACATGACGAATCACGGAGATATAGGGAATCGAATGAATCGATTGCAAGTGTTTCTTTCAATTCATCAGGTCATGATCGCCGGTCTTCATGTCTCTGCACGTCGTTTCCTCGCAAGCCCTCAACAGCTCACTGAGCTCAGTGATGGTTTCCCCGTCGACACTAGTCTCAACGAGGGACCGCTGTCGAATGTCCGCGGAAATACTTATCAGGTAAGGCAACAACCGCACAGTCTGATGCCTTGTATACAAAGACATAGTTATACAATCAGTTGCTTCGGGCTTCAGACACGACATGCTCTCTGCTATCCGGGTCATCGCGGGGAAGTGCGATGTTGAGCCCGACTGGAGAATAGGGAATGTTGGGAGGATCCAAGCTTGAGTCCAACTTCCGATACTTGTCAGTCTCTTGAGCTAATCATCCATGAACAGTTGCCACTGGATTGGCAAAGAGAAGGTTGAACACAGAATGGTCAGCACACGTCGTTCGCGAGACCTAGGGGATCGACTCACATATACGCGCTCATGCTTGGTACTTCCAGCACTAGCGATCTTCTGCACATGCTCGGCCGAGAGCTCATCCATCTCGATCAACACCTTCATTTGACCCAACAATCGATCTTTCTTGCTGGAAGTCGTGACCACGATACCGCCGTTTGAAACCTGGTATGCTCACTTCAACAGTAATTGATCACCGATTATGCCGAGCTCTCCAGCTATCCTTCGCACGACCGCATCGACGGGTCCACCGGGAAGATGAAAGAGCGGAGCCAGAGCGGTGTAGGTCTAGATGCGGATAACTTTCGAATGACAATACTCGATGAGGGGTTTCGCTTTGTCGTACACGTAGGGGTGGACTTTGATCTGTTAGACGGCAGGGATGAGGGGTTGGTATAGACTCTGGTGACCCGGTCTTGTGATGAATGGCTCACCTGGTTGACAGACGGAATCACCTAATAGACGTCAGACGGAATCAGTAGGTACACGCAGCTCAGCTTCCCGATTCGAGCGCACCTTGGCAGTCTTGAATGTCTCCTCCTGATCAGACATTCGATAATTCGAAACACCGATAGACCTCGCTTTGCCTTCCGCTTGCAGTTGTCCCATCTCCCGCCAGGCGTTTGACAACCCGAACTTTTCAGCCCACTGTTCAATGACTCACGAGTGAAAAGGGAGAAACCGTTCAGCAAGGGGCCTTGATTTGTACGAAAGAACACGTCCAGGAACGTGCGGTGGGATGGTGAATCAGGGATAGGTCCACATAATCAACGCCAAGATGTTGTAATGAGGATCACTATCAGTCACAAAGGGAACGACACGGGAGGTAATGCATCACTTGCCAGCTTCAACGACTTGTCCAATGATTCTCGAGGGCTAATATTCTCGCCACCTTCCGAGCGAGGTCGAATAGGCTCCCGGCTACGATCAAGGGAGGGAGCCGAGACAACTCACACTTCGTCGTAAGGAATGTGTCATCACGCGCCATTCCCAATTCCTTCACAGCTGCTCCTACACTGTCTTCGTTTTCGTAAAACGCCGCGGTATCTACGTGGCGAATGTTTGCTTCTGTGTAGACCAACATTACCGAATCCTTGGCGTCTTTGCGGAAGAGGACTGTGGCAGACCCGTCACCCAGAATGGGAAATCTGGATACCATCATTCAACTTGACATTGTTGGATCTGAGCACCCTGGCGGTGTTGGATGATATTGTGACCAGGAGGGACGGCATGGCATTTGGCAGAGGGGTGAACAGCAAACTCGTAGAGCAGTAGCACACCTTTATATGCCTGCCAAATAATATATATACATATGTCGCAGAGAGTGCTGTGGTTTCGTAGGTTGGAACTGGTCAGCTGACTGGTTGGAGATTGGTTCGCCTATCCTACCGGACAAAGGAAAGAAGGGAGCCCGCTGAATATAGAGGGCGGTGCAAAGGGGTTTCAACGAGGGCAGCTGTCTTTGACCTGGTCGCCCCCCCTTTTTCCCGTCTCAAAGTGCCGTTCCATGGGGTTGTGGCAAGTGTCCCCAATATGTTCTCGTTATCTTGCGAGCTGTTCGAGTGTGATATGGAACTCGTTCGAGAAATCAGGCCTGGAGGATTGACCCGCCAGACGAAAGAAGGCCACGTCATTTCCTATGTTGATCGCCAAAAGTCGAGAGACAGTAGATGTTCAAGCATCCAACGTGAAACATGTCGATGATCCGAGCGGTATGTGTGTGGATCCTGGACTCCAGGCGTGATTATATGCTAGGTTTGCTCACGAAGCCGCGTACATTGTCAAGGCATTTCCGACCCGCCGTCACCAGGATCACATCTACACCATACAGAATGTCGTCATCTTCAGTCTTTCTTGAAAAGGTTCAGGCGCTCCAGCCCGAGCTGGTCGGTTCCACCGCTGAGGACAAGGGAAAGATCCAAAGCCTTGTCGAAGAAGTGCCGACGCTCGCCCAGGATTTGCAGGTGAGCGCACGACCGATATCTTTGAATGAATCATTCGATCGCTTGGAGCTGACTCGAGACGTGATATCTCGTTAGGCACTGAACACCAAGTTGACTCCTTTGGTCTACCTCAACTCCAACAAGCCATCCATTGCCGATGTCAGCCTTTACTGCGAACTCCATCCCCAGGTTGTGAGTCTTTGAGTATGGCGTACTTACGCCGACTGGATCGAGGATGCCTGACACCTGCGCCTAATTACAGTCGAAACTGGAATCGTCTGGGTACTACGCCATCCCTTCCGTGACTCGATACTTTGACCACATCCAGCATCTCAGGGCCGTAAACGAAGCCAGGACTATCCTGCCGAACGAGCCGTATTGGCTCGTCAATTTCGACCTCGACAACATGCCGCCCTTGGAACGAAAGGTCGAGGTAAAGGAGAAGAAGGCCAAGAAGGAAGGTGCCGCTGCAGGTGCTGCTGATGCCAACGCCGGCAAGAAGGAAAAGAAGGACAAGAAGCCTGTTGAACAGACTCCTGCCGAAACAACACCAGAGGCCGCTGGCAAGCCCGCTACCGAGGGCGAAAAGCCGCAAGGTCAGAAAAAGGAGAAGAAGCCCAAGGAGAAGAAGCCGGAAGGTGCTGCCAAGCCTACTCCTGCACCTCCTACCGGACCTTTGCCCAGCATGATCGACTTGAGAGTCGGAAAGGTGCTTGAAGGTGAGCGGTTTTGGCGGTCGAGTAGAAATATGAAATGGCTAACGGCTTGCGATGACTATAGTTTCCCGACACCCCGACGCGGATTCGCTCTATGTCGAGAAAATTGACGTCGGAGAGGCGGAACCTCGAATTGTGTGCTCTGGTTTGGTTGCTTACATGAAGCCTGAAGAGATTCTGGATCAAACAATCGTTGTCGTCGTGAGTAGGAACTTGCAGGTCGTGTTCGTCAGTCGCTAAAACAGTCGTCGTATCTACAGTGCAACCTGAAGCCTGTCACCATGCGTGGGGTCAAGTCATTCGCCATGTTGCTCTGCGTACGCCCTTACCGTTTCCAAAACGAGGCTGCCCTTTAACCTCTCATTTTGTTTCAGGCTACCGCGGCAGAAGGCAAGGAAGCAGGAATTGAATTCGTTCGACCGCCCCCGGGTTCCAAGCCCGGAGAGCGAATCTACTTTGAAGGCGAAAAGTATGAGAGTACGTGTGGATCGCATCGTCGTGCGATAGCTGCCACGTTTCTGACGATTCCTGATTTTTCAGACGCTCAACCGGAGCCTCTACTCAACCCGAAGAAGAAGGTCTTCGAGACTCTTCAACCTGTACGTTCTCCATCAGCTCTCGTTCTATCGTTAGGAAACTAATGCTGATTCGCGCCCTTTCAGGCCTTCATCACGCTGGATACGTTGGAAGCCGCGTGGATAGATCCCGAGACCAAGTCGGTTCACAAAATTCGAACAAAGGACGGAGTCTGCGCCGTGCAAAGGTTCAAGGGCGCTTCGTTGTCATAGATGAGCCGCAATACCAAATCTGCAGATTGATGCCATACTATACCATGTCCTGCATTTACGCTCAGCGGTCTCCTGCCAAGTTCCTCAAGTGCCCGGACGGGAACAGTGAGCGGCAAAGCGAATCGCATCACGGTCACTCTCAAACCTGAACATAGTGCATTTCCTCCATACAACGTGATTATTCGTACAATACATGAGATTTCCAGCCGTAAGAGATCAGCCAGCTGATCAGCCGTTTCATGGGTCTAGTTGTTTAGATGCATGTTGATCCGTCACCTCTTGTTCTATAGCTATAGCTGCGAATCTTGCCCGTGTTTCGTCCAGACGTTTCTGACCCCGTGTCTCAACATCCTTGACCTGATCGCTTAGTTGCTTCTGTAGATACGTGGCGTTGAGTGGAAACGCCTTCAAAAACGCGCAAGGATCGCCAGACATACCAGCTGATCTTCTAGAGCCTTGCGAGAAACATATTCGTACGAGTTTTGCGGTGGCGGCATATCCGCTAGACAATGTGAACGAGTTCAGTGGTTCTTCGCTTTGGATGCCTAGCGTCGAACACCACGCACCTAGCGAAATTGGACTCAAGATCTCGTTCATCCACAGATGCCGTCTTCGATAGCGTGCAACGGCCATATCCCTCGGGTTCAACTCCTCCATCTCCGCTAGAGGAGTTCCGAAGCTAAGATGAGCCACTGACACGGAGACAGATAAGACTGAAAGCTTGTACCTATACTGGGATCCTCGGCTTCCGGCATCTTCTTCATCAACATCTGTTGAGCCAACGCGGGATGCATGCCCTGCACAGCAGCTGCATTCGCTCCAGGTGTACCGGACTGCTGCTGCATTGACATAGCGGATACGCTTCCTCCGCCAGTCTGCTTGCGTTTCTTGGAAGGCGGTGCTTGTTGTTGAGGCGATTGATGATACATCGTATGCGGATGCTGCTGCATGATGACGAGAGGGGGCGATCGTGAACGCCTAATCTGTTGGAGCTTCGCTTCTTTGGGAAGGTCAATATCGGAGGTGACGATATGAGCTACAGCACGGCGATGGTTGGATACCCGGCGGTCTAGCAGACTTGCGAAGTATAACATGGGATTGTCACAACCCAGAAGACGAAGACGCACAAGAAGTTGAGGCAAGTGATTGTTCGATCAACCCCCAGTAGTAAACACGTCATTTTGTTCCTGCTCTTTCTCGATCAAAAATCTTGCGATGGCCATTCGAAGGGATTATACATAAAGCCAGAGTTCATGAGGTTGACATCCCTCGTCTTCCTCTTTCACCGATCGTACCAACACCTCGTATCAGCTAAATTGTGAGTAGTCTCGTCGTTTTTTTTGAATGATGAGTTGGAAACACCTTCAACGCTCTCCTGCGGTCTTATGATGGACATCGCACTGGGCACTGAACATCTAGACCTCGACGGGGTCAGACGTGATTATACGCCTACATTCTTCTCAGTAGGAAGAAGCGAGCCTAGAAAACTCGTGACTGAACAGGATCGCAGAGAGCGTTGATTGTTGGGATTGCAATGCACATCCGATGTTGGGAACGCAAGCTGACTTTGGCTTTGTTCTTCCCGTAGATTTTTCAAAATGGTTGACTCCCTTCTCAATGACGGAGAGGAGGCAACGCCTATGCCAACTATCGCAGAGCTACGACAGTTGTACGATACTATCGAGACCTCTGTCTCCGCCACTTCCAAGGCTATACAGTCAATGTTAGAAAAGTACGCTAGATATCCCTGTAGTCATGTCATTATGGAATCCACCATGCTGATGCATCGTATCGTTGATCTACCTAGGTCCAAGGATGAGTCCAACACCGAGTTCGATTTCGCCAATGGGCTTTCCCTGCTGCTCATCCGTCCGCACTTGCTGCTTGCGTCGATACATCAGCTCGTGATCATGCTCGGTCTACGGCTCGCGAACAGTTCCTCCACCGTTGACAAGGAAACCGATGACGATGACCTGCCAACCATCCGTCCCTTCTCCGCAGACCGAACCGAGCGCCCGTCACTGGTCGAAAAATCCAGCGAATATGCTGAGGCGGCTCTTAAAACGGAATTGACTGTTATTCGGGAAGTGATGGAAAAAACAAAAGGACTCGAGTCCAAGGTGTCGTATCAGGTCAAAAAGCTGGTCACCATGGCGAACGAAGCCGGCTTGAGGGAAACTCAGAAGCAAGTGGAAGAAGCTGATGAAGATAATGACGCGGAAGGTGAGAATCGCACCCTGCTATGTGACAATATAGAGTTCTGACATTCACTGCTTCCTAGATCCCCTGTCGTTCAAACCCAACCCATCGGCCCTGATGGGCAACACGAGCAAGAAGGGACGAAAGAACGACGAGGATGAGCAAGATCGCAATGCACTTCGACAGGTCAAGAATTCACGACGATCACCGACGCCATCCGATGATGAGAACGGCGATGGTGCACGAGATGGGATTTACCGGGCACCAAAGATGGCTGCTGTTCCGTATGTCGAGTCGCGGGGTAAGTTGCATTCCTTCTTGGACATCCGACCCCACGTATTTAGATGCTGCTCTTACTCGTTCAGCATCTCGAAACACCAACCGACGTGCACCAGCTTTGCTTTCCGAATTCGCGTCATCGCTTACATCTGCTCCACTGCTCGAGTCCACGTCGGGTCTCGCTGTCCGACCAGTCGTGACCGCTGGCGGTGATCCTATACACACCAACTCTACCTCTGCCAAACGTATGGCCGAACTTCAACGAATGAACGAATTCGAAGAAGACAACATGACTCGACTCGTCATGACCAAGCGAGACCTCAAGAGACGAGAAGAAGACGAGGCTGCTCTTAACATGGGTTACGGCGTCGGCGGACCATCTAGAAGCAGAAGCAGGCGACAGGGAGGCTTCGAAGCCGAACTCGAGGGCGTGCTGGGCGACAGCGGAGGAAAGAGCCTTTGGGACGGTGTCGGAAAGGGACTGGGCAGACGCGATGGGATCCTGGAGCGCAGTAGAAAGAGGACGGGTGCGGGTGATGGCGATGGCATGGAGAGCGGGTTTACAAAGCGGAAGAAGGGCAAGTTTGAGCATGCTGTCAAGAGTAGGAATCGAAAGTAGGCATGTTCGCCATGGCGTAGACCTGTTGTATACCCGCTATCGTACACGTGAATGCTATGGATAGTTGCTGTATCACAGCAGGGAGGTAGATGCCTTTAGTCGCACCCACGAAATCAAGCCGCGATAGGTGCCGCGATCCACCTCGCCACTTGGCGCGTCCGGGCTAATTATTGCATGTGCGGTGTGATTCTTCCCCGCATCCCGGGAGTGAATGATGATGACGAAAGCAGAGGAGGGCGACTGGCCACTGGAGGGCTAGCTGAGGGCGTGCCGGAGCAGCGGACCCGGCCGGTCAGCTTGTACGTGCTCGTATATAGTGTGGACTCTTGTTGAGGGGAGCCTCACGTACGCAGATTCGCATGTATTGCAAAGCTCTATCCGTTTTTCTACCTTTCTACCACCGTCGCAGCACTTCCAATATGTCCAAGTTGAGTAACGTCAAGCTGAACGATGGCCTCCAGGTCCCCGTACTGGGCTATGGAACCGGAACAGCCCTCTACAAAAAGGAAGCCAAGGACTCGGTCAAGATGGCATACGCTGATGCGCACATGCATCACATCGACTGTGCCGAAATGTATGGCAACGAGGAGAGTGTCGGTTTGGCATTGAAGGAGTTGGGTGTGAAGCGGGATGACGTGTTCATTACTACCAAGTGTGAGTATATACTCGTACGAGGGCAGTCGGTTGCCGGGTGAGGTCTGATGGTCCGTGTTTGAACAGGTGGTAGTGCGGATCCTCGAAGGTCTCTGGAAAAGTCGCTCAAGTTGGTAAGTTCAGCATCGCAATTCGCAAGGGCGGAATAATTCGCGACCTTCGAATGTAACCTCATCGACCTGCTTGCAGCTCGGCGTCGACCAAGTCGACTTGTATCTGATCCATAGCCCCGAAGTACGTCTTCTTCCGTTCATCTCGCAAACCCGCGTTAGGCAGGGGATTAATGTCAGCCTCCGTCCGGTTATCAGTTAGTCAAGGAAACCGGCTTGGGTAAATCATGGCAAATCATGGAGGCCCTGCAGAAAGAAGGCAAGACCAAGTCCATTGGTGTATCCAACTACCGGATCTCCGACCTCGAGGAAGTTCTGAAGGTGTCCAAGGTATGAGTCGGCTGGATTATGGGAGTTTGTGGTAGGTTTAGCTGAAATTTCCGGATTGACTATAGGTTATACCCTCTGTCAATCAGGCAAGTCGATTAAGCGGAACACGCCGTCCATAGCTCTGAGAGGCTGACCATGCTACTTCCACACTACTCCTACTCGTAGATCGAGGTTCACCCATACATCTACGACAAGGCTGAAGCCCTTATCGACTTCTGCCAGTCCAAGGGCATCCACATCGAGTCCTACGGTCCTCTCTCTACACTCATCCGACACCCAGGTGGACCGGTCGACCCTATCGTTGAAAGGATCGCTCAGGAGCTAGGCGCAACCGAAGGCCAAGTCCTCTTGAAATGGGCCCACCACATCACCCATGGCGGAATCGTCCTGACCACTTCGAGCAAGAAGGAGAGATTGGAAGAGCAGATCAAGGCGTTTACGGAGACGAAGGAGCTTTCCAAGGACCAGGTCAAGGACATTGCTGAAGCGGGAAAGAAAGTACACCACCGAGTGTTTGTGAGTCGAATTTGAGATGGTGTGGTTGTGTTTTGAAGCTGATCGAGACTTGTTTGATATTCTAGATGCCGCACATGGACCAGTAGGGGTTCAAGCTGTAAAAATCAATTGTAAAGGAATAGGGTACGACCAGATCAATGGGCATGCTCGCAGTCGAAACATATGTCTGATCAGCTCCACCGAATACTCAAAGATATCTTATGATGAGGCGTCGTGCACAGGAACAGCTTCCAAGTTATTCTGAAACCCCTTAGCAGGCCCTTAGCCTTGTTCATGCAGCATCTCCAAAGACGCAATGACAGATACACACACAGAGACAAGGGTCGATCATACGTGCGCTGGACGAGGCGTGAGAGTCGCAACAACTCGTTCGACACTTGTCCAGGTCCGTACTTCAGGTCACGGAATGGTCGCTTTCGCCGCTCTTGCCTGAGACGTCTGGTAGTCTGGTACCGTAGCCGATGAGATTTGCGACCGATTTGACGAAAGATTTATTGTATGATTCCTGTTGAGCGTTGTTGAGGGAGAGAGATCGAACAGTAAAGGGCCATGGCGTCTAGCTTCATCGTATGCGATCAAGGTCCCGTCTGCCCCTTATTTCTTGATCGTCGTACGCGGACGGTGTCTGTTGCTTGGCTTCCAGCCTCGTCTTGGACCCAAGCAAGTACAGCCGCGACAGCTGCTGCGACTGACAAGAAGCTCAACAGATGATCAGATGATGCGCTCCTCAAGCAGTGGCAAGAAGCGGCAAGATGAGCGCTCGAAGTTTTTGAGGGTCGACATGACGATGAAGTAGGAAGGCGAGCTGCAAGATCAAGATCTCTACCAAATCTGCGAGGGATCGAGGTTGTTGCAGCATCGTTGCTACTGCGGATGGCGAACAAAGAAGAAACAAGGGCCTTCCACCTCTAGTCTACGGTTATGTGGCCTCTTTTTGGTGTTGTTGTTCTTCCCCGGGTTCGGAAGCACAACCGACGGAGAAACTCGTTGAACAAAAGAGGCGAACGAGCAGAGATGGGGTCGCGCGCTTAATCCCAGGTGTCTTGGCTATTTGTGACAGGCGAAGGGGCAGCCTGGAGTCCGCTTTACCAGCGATGAAACGGGACAACAGGCTGTTCGACAAGAACGACGAAGAACTCGTTGACAACGATCAAACAAGCAAATCCTGAAACGCCAATGCAGTGCCAGAGAGCGTCCTGTGCATTGTCAACTGTGTCGAGTGTATAGAAGCAAGCATAGCTAGAGCTGGACAGGTCTCCGCCATATAACCCCACCAACCCCTTCATCACCCCTCAACGTCTCTTCCCTGCCGGCCTCCCTGTACTCCTTGCAAACCCTGGACCTTTGTCGATCAAAGTCCACGCTTCAAGCATCAACCACGGGTACACCCCAGACCTTGTTGCCAAGTAGGTCGATTTTCTGTCCCTTTCGTCGCCGTAGCTTCCACCCCTGACTTGTCGTATCCTTTACCAACCTCGTTTTTCTTTTCACCCCTTGCCACTTCTTGATCAATCGCTAACAAAGCCCTTTGATATAAAGGAGTGACAGGCACTCCCGACTGTGATCTGAAACAATCAGGTCTTGTTTCAATCCATCACGTTCTCGCCATCATCGAAAGCGACACCCGTCAATCTGGCATTGATCTCGTTACTCGACCGCACGCACGCACTTTCGTTTTCAACCAACTCGGTTTTCCCGTTTAACCTTCTTATTGAGCAGTCAATCAAGTCGGTTCGGTACAGTAACGACTCGGATATCCTGTCAACACCACCATCTTCCCCTTTACCCACCACCGCTAGCCGGTAGTTTCGTTCATTCCGTTTCCGTTCTTTTCAACTTTCAGTACCCAACACCATGCATCTTTCCGCTACTCAACTCGTCAGCGCTTTCGCCATTGTTGCCGGCTTCACGTCGACAGCTTCAGCCCACTCGATCCATCGACGTGGAGGTCAGCAGCACCATAAAGATCTGGCCGAGCGAATGGCTCAACCCGCAGCTGATGCCACTGATGGAGACGCCTCCAACTTTTACGCCCGAGCATTAAACGATGCCCAGGCTGGTCGATACAGGATCACTCGACGATCCGCCAACGCCGCTGCTGGTAAACCCGGTCAGAAGAAGGTGCTCAGGAAGCGTGGAGATGGCTCGGTTTGCAAGATCCGATCTTCTGCCAATGCCACTGAATCTGCTACCCAGTCTAGTTCGAGTGCGACCGCCACGGCTTCTGCTACTGAGGTAGTGTCCAACGTCAACAACTGGTGGGCATCATCTGTGAGTAGTCTTGAGTCACCGGGAACTGGGATAAAACTGACTCTTTGTTGAATGTTCAGACACAGGCCGCCTCGAGCTCTTCGTCTGAAGCACCTGCTTGGTCGTCCTCCAGTTCAGCCTGGGCCGAACCTTCGTCCTCTTCCGTCAAGCACAAATCCTCGTCGTCGTCATCATCATCATCCACGGCTGCTGCACCGGCCGCCACAAGCGCCAGTACTTCGACCGGTCAGGGTACCGCCATTAATCAGGTGACGAACAATGTTCTTTTGGTCATTCCCGACTCTGCCTGTGGACCGTGTGATGCGACCCATGAGTTCCCCAACGGTAGCGAAGACTGGATCAACTGTAACATGAAGAGTGGAGGATGGACTCCTCCCTTTGTTAAACTTGAGGAGCTTCGAGTTGGCGATTGCACCGCGTTGAAGAGCATCTGCTCGGCCGACATCCTCGACATCATGACTCAAGTCAGCGCTGAAACCTCAAGTTCGTCATTTCCTACTTTTCGTGGTTCTTGTGTCACAGACTCACGATTCTGTGCCCTTAGTTCCCGCCCAGCTTTTGCTCGCTATCGCCATTCGTGAATCCACCTGCAATGTCAACGCCATAGGTGGCGGTGGTGAAGTCGGTCTTATGCAGGTTGCCGCCAACAGGTGCACCGGCAATTGCGCAGATCCTTACAGTGAGTGGTGTTGCCCATGAAGGAACAAGCACGGGAAACTGATCGCCGTCCATCCCTCATCAGCCAACATCAAGCTGGGAGCCGGCATCTTCAACGAGAAGCTTTCTTCCGCCGGTGGCAACGTTCTTCAAGGTGCGCATCGGCTGACCGCTTTTAGGTCAAAGGCGAGACACTGATCCGATATTCCTCTTTGCAGCTATCGGCATGTACAACGGTTGGATGCCAGAAATGACTTACGACCAAGCACACAATAGCAACCAGTGTTCCCACAACAGGAACCGAGACTACGTTCACTCGATTGTCAACGGTTTCATGCAAGGTGTTGATGCTTCTGGGTGGAGTGCTTGGGGCCGTGCGTATCCTTGTCTCGACTTTACACAATTTGCGCAGTTGACTGACCCATCGTCACTCATATAGAAAACGGCTGTTAATCCTTTTGCCCTGTACGATCCCCAACTGAACCTTTGAACAACGACCTATAACGAATTCTCACAGTATCGAAACTGTAGATCTTTTCTCTCTCTCCCCTCTGCTGGCTCCCCTCTGCTGGCACCATTGTTTCCCTTTTGTGATGTATCGCTTATCACCCAGACATTATGCGTCTGCTACTGGCGAGCAGGCCTTTCGACTTTATGCAGATGCAATTTTTCTTCCTTACGTGGTAGTATGTCTAGACGAGCGATTCAGGCAGGCGGCCAGACGCCTAACAGCGAGAACGAGAACATATCAGCCACAGTCGTTTGCCATTACTGTGCTCAGCTGTCGGTCATCACCCATGACGGGCCACTCGCCCCGTCGGGCAGTGCAAATCCAAAAATTGGGTAACATAATCAGCTACAAAATTCGAATATCATCTTGCAGAAAAGGCTCGACCACAAGTGTACAAACTCGCTGAAACATGATAGGCAAGGTACGGCTAGACCACAAGGTCCCATCGGAAGGCTACGTGCCAAACGATCCCAGTCGTTCCGTCGCCTATATGACTACAGACGACTATATCCTCGACTGATGAAGTACCACGGTCTTGAAGCTTTCTCGCTTGAATTGGTCGGTGGCCTGTTTGGGAGAGAAAGTCGTAGGCGGCTCACAGTCAGCGACAATGAAGGCGCAAACACGGACCGGCGGACTTACATTCTGGAAGTTGAGACCCTCGTGATTGTTTTTGAAGTCCCACACCTGAATCCAGCATGAATGGTCAGTTCTTCGCCCTTGCCTTTTCGAGCTGTACGGTCCAGACGCTCACAGTCTTGTACAGCCACGCTCCTCCAAATGTTTGTAATGCCCATCCGACGGAGGTGATCACGCCGAGCACACCGGCGGCGATGTGACCCTGCGTGAGCATGGAAATCGTATTGATCAGACCTGCCGAGCCGGTCGCTAAGGATGAATGCGTTGTGTCAGCGATTGGAGTGGAAACGCCAAGTTGAGAAACGCCTCACAAGGAATACCGATGAACATGCTTTGATTAAGTGGAGAGTTAGGTCTTTCCGTTGGACCGTTCGGAGCGAGTTGAACTCACTAGAGCGAGAATAAAAGGTGCCATCCTGCAAAGAAAAAGTACGCGTCTGAAATGGTAGTATTCATGAGATTCTGTATCTCAACCTATAAGGATTCCATCCATGTAGAGCGCTCGACTCACAAAAGAAGAGAGCCAATCCGCTCTCTTTCGCGTATCCCAGATAGATGGGTCTGTACCAGAGGAAGAATGAGGTGACGGTGATGACGCCAACGTATGATCCAGAGGCTGCCGTGTCTTTCCTGTATTCCACACGAGACACAAGTCAGTGGTCGTGTCGGCACGAACATTTCGATGAGCGGGACGTACCCTCCGTCGCTGCTTCCGGCTAATAGGAGAAGGATACAGGCGACGAGATTCACAATGAGGGTCGCCAGGAGCGCAAGCCATTGTGTGTATAGAGCCTTCATGGTCCGCTGATTCACATCCGGCAAGTCGGAGATCTGGTGCCTGATCAACGGGAAGACTGTGGGGAAGAGGAATATGAGTACGCAAAGGGCGACCGTCCCGGGTCCATCGTACGCACAAGGTGGCCAGTTCTTCTTTGCCTCTGTTCGATCCAAATCCCTTTCCCGCCTATTAAGCTCTTCCTCCCTCCTCCTCATCTCCTCGTCCTTTCTCCTCAATTCCTCCTCCCGAGCGGAATACGTCGTCGAACCGGGGACGGCCGCTGGGTTCTCGGTGAACGCGTACTTTGAGGCATTGGGTGTCGTTTCGTCTTCTAGCGAGTATGAGGACGGGTTGCCGTGTGTGCCAAAGGGGTTGACGTCCGACGTATCGTCGAATGGGTTTCCGTCCAGTGGTTCTGCGCGGTGGGGGTCTGCGAATGGGTCTGCGGGGGAGCGGATCAGCGGGTTTGGGTGACGCATGGATGGATGGATGGGCTTACTGGACATTTCGATGGGATGTGGTGGTTGATATCACGGGGCGGTGCACGGCTCTCGACGTCGGCTTTGAGAGAGTGTATTGCTTCATCCGATCTCCCCTGCTGCGTCACCAAGCGAGAATGCCGCAAGCTTCTAAGCTTCTGCCACGCGACATGGTTTACGGACATCGGACATTGTATCTCCGCTCCACGCCACAGCAATCGACCGGCTGCCACAAGAGGAAGAGGCCGTGAGTTGAGTTGATCAAGCTCGTCTTGCGCCACTCGCTCAACTCCATCTGTTCTTGCACCGCTTCTTGGACGCAGGCAACGGTGAGCGCAGACCACTCCCCGAATTATCCATCAAACCACACACAATGGCGGCTCTTGCTCGGTAAGTTCTGGCTCTGGAATGGCATCAATCAAACGCTCACAATACCACCTTGACATCCTGCAACAGATCTCTCCCCGCTCCGATACATAACCCCATCGACGACTACAACCGCGATGAGGCTCCCGTTCTGCCTCAGAGGTCTCAGCAGTTCCATGTACCTGCGTATGGGCAGAGGAAGGGGTGGAAGCCAAAGGGGCAGGATGACTTTAACGGCGGGGGTGCTTATCCAGAGGTGTGTTGATTTAATAACGCGTGGGTTGGTACCGGTCATCTGATGAATCGTTCAACAGTGCCATGTGGCCCAATATCCCTTGGAAATGGGAAGGAAACAGGTCAGTTGCGACCGTTATCAGCGGAGTGCGGACCGTGCTGACTTTTCCCGATGTCTTTCTTTGTTGCTCAGTCCTCAGCAGGGAACACGTTGGCGTTGCAGGTCGATTCAGAGGGCAATGTGAGATATGACGCTATCGCACAGTACGGTACCAAGGAAGGGCAGACGGTACATTCCAGCTTCCGAGGTGAGTAAACGTTCCTCATTCCCTCCCAAACCTGCATACTGACAGACGACCGTTTGTTACAGATCTCGTTCCTCTTTCCAAGCGCTCGGATCTCAAGGAAAAGGACAAGGAGATGGAACGACCATCCGAAGACGCCGTCTTTACCACCGCCGAACGCACCCGTCTCGCTTTGGAAAAAGTAACTTCGGGCAAAATCGCAGCGGCTCGCCCTACCACCGTCGCTCTCAAAGATTCCGCTTCATCCCAATACATTCGATACACCCCTGCCTCTACTTCGGATCAAGGAAAACAACGTATCATCAAGATGAGTGAAGTTCAGGAGGATCCTTTGGAGCCACCCAGGTTCAAGCACAAGAAGATTCCCCGTGCTCCTGATGGGCCTCCGCCTCCGGTCATGCAGTCACCGCCTAGGCGTACGACTGTTCAAGAGGCAAAGGATTGGCAGATTCCGCCGTGTATCTCGAATTGGAAGAATAACAAGGGTTACACTATTGCGCTTGACAAGCGTCTAGCTGCTGATGGTCGTGGTTTGCAGGACGTGAGTACGAGTAACGTAATCCAGCCCATACAAAATCTCACCTTGATTATGCGCAGATCCACATCAACGACAACTTTGCCAAATTCTCGGAAGCACTGTTCATTGCCGACCGACACGCACGAGAGGAAGTCCGTGAGCGAGCCCAGATGCAGCAAAAGATTGCGCAAAAGGAAAAGGCCGCCAAGGAGGAGAATCTACGACTTCTTGCACAGCGGGCACGAGACGAGCGAGCCGGTATCGCTCCCTCCGCCTCGGCTGTCGATGGTGATGCCTCGTTCTCCAGAGCGCCTGCGGCCATGAAGGGTACAGGCTTGGGCGATTACGGAAGTGGATCGGAAAGTGGTTCCGAGAGCGAAGCCGATACTCCGAGCCGAAGGGGTGGGTCTGGTGCTGAAGATGATGGGGACGACGAGGAAGCTCGTGAGCGAGACAGGATCAGGCGAGAAAAGCGACAGGAGCGGGAACGGGAACTGCGTCTGAACAATATGGGTTCCGAGCAACGAGCAAAGATGCTCATGAAGGAACAGAACCGAGATATTTCGGAAAAGATTGCGCTTGGATTGGCAAAGCCTTCGACCAACAAGGAGTCAATGCTGGATTCCCGGTTGTTCAACAGGGAGTCGTATACCGGTTCTTTTGGTCGTGCCGACTCTTACAATCTGTACGACAAGCCCCTGTTCCAGGGTTCATCCGCCGCTGCTGCCATCTACAAGCCCCGCGGTAACAACGCCGACGACGAGGCATACGGCGGAGGAACGACAGAGGGTATCACCGATGCATTGCAAAACGACCGATTCGCCCTCGGCACGGCTAAATTCGAAGGTGCCTCTGAGCAACCAGAGCGTGAAGGTCCGGTTCAGTTTGAAAAGGATGTCAGTCTCAGTGCTGCGCAGGTGGCGGATCCATTCGGCTTGACCCAGTTTATGGATGATGCCAAGAAGGGAACCAAGAGGGCTGGTTTGGACACTTCGGGGTAAGTGAATCGGGTTATCATTACACTTGCCGGATCTGACCTCCCTTTCTCGGTTTCTGTCTTGCAGGTCGAACAAACGGGCGAGGCAAGACTAGTGTCGGGGATCCAGTTTGGCGGGTTTGCGTATCATCATATCTTTTGTATTTCCGTCCGATGAATGACAATGAAATCGCTCATAACGTCAATGCATACCATTGTTCCCGTCATCGCGTCGCGATTCCTCTGGCCTTGGTTCCGTTTCACTTCGACCCCTCGGGGGGATTCGGCTCCTTTGTCCGGCGAGGTTCGCTGTAACAGCGAGGAGCTCGAGTTGCGTCGTATAAGAATGAATGGCTGAAAGAACCGCGGTAGGAGGACACCCAACGGCGGGGCGAGTAACAAATTCAACCATCGAGGGTATTATCCAGCCAGCATCCGTACACAAACCTGATTGAATCATGTCTTCAGCTCTTTCAGCTGGTTATGGGCAGGGGTCCACGATCGCCACAAGGTGAGTTCGTGAGGGAGTTGTTGGGGATAGGGATGCGGACGCTCGCTAACAAATACAATGAACGCCGCGTCCTTTAAGCGAGATCGACGTCGCTCAAATGGCCATCGATCCATCGGGCGCGTTGCCTCCAGACTATGTCCCAACTTATTGTCTACCCATTTTTGTGAGTGGACAGACAACGAAATAGTACAACACTTCGGTGTTTAATCGCTTTCTTTTTCGAAAAACGCTCAACAGGGTAAGGATGGGGTGGTCAAGGGAGACCTCAAAGACGGTTACTTGTAGGTTTTCGCTCGTGTCCTCAGGAGTGCGGCTTCTGCTTTGGCCTGTGCTGAGAAATGTCTGCATCATAGTGTACCATCAGGAACAGTGCTTACGCTCGGTGCAGGTATACCGAAGATGACTGTACTGAAATATGGAGGGTGAGAACGTTCCGGATCATCATTGTGCGCATCCCGTTGATGCACTGTCGTTTTCGTGGGATTCTTCATTGTGTGTTTGTTACCTCTGGCCATCAGGTATTTCCCAGCAGGTAAGACTTGACGGATATTTCCTCTGCGGTCTGGAACGGATGAGACTACCCTCTGCTGATCACGATCTAGGGACTTCTTTTCCCGGGGGCATCATCGTTCCTCTACACGCACGAATGGGTAAGTGCCTCGCGATGGAGCGATCCCCGTCTCCCTGAATGGCAGGTTATGCTGATCAAGTATGCCCTCCAAATTTCGACAGTCAACGTACTACCGATGGAGACCAAATTAGACCCTCGAACAGAGTTGGAACCACTCTGTTGTATACAATAACAGCGTCATTTCAGGCGCAGGATGGGAGATTCTCTGCTGCTGTGTTATGAGCAAACCATTTATCCAACTGCCTTTCCGTGCGAACAATGCTTTCATCCAGCCAAAGCGCTCTAGGCTTGCATCCCAAGTACCGGATGTGGATTTCCTTTCCTCTTGAGTGGTTTGATGATTCGACAAAAGGGAACGTTTCACTTCGAAACGCCGGAAGCAGGTTAAGCGCACGCGCGGGCTTCCATCAAAGAAGCAAGATGACCAGATGGTTGTTTAAGTGTTTACTGCTTCGGATCTTCCCAATCTTTGAATCAATCAATCAGTCCCATCATCAGCACTCACACTTCAAGGACATCTCTATAGCCTTGCTCGTCTGAAGTATCTTTTCAGCATACGGGAATCATACAGCCCTTCAACAACAACCAGGAGGTGATTGTCCCCATGTCGTCGTCCCCAACTGCCGACCTCACCAGCAAACCCGCAGACTTTCTCAGTATACCAGACGACGTCATCCTCATCATCGCGAACATGTGCGCAGAAGGGGGCGCTCTCGCGACGGAGAGTGTGCCGAAGTTCAGCCAGATTCACCGACGATTCGCTGGAGTGATTGGTACGACTTTTGGAAGCAATGGTGTCGAGGCCGTGGGTATGCGATTCGTGAGCATCAAATATCACGTCGACCCTGTGCTCTTTTGCCTGACCCCCATTATACCAATCCTCCTTCTCTATCATGGTTGACGTTGACGATTCACCTGCACAGCTTCGGAAGAACATCGGGATGCAGTAAATTATCGGATGTTGGCTGGGCTGAAGGATCAGTGGGCAAGTGGACCGTGGGCTTGGGAGCAGAATCCATGGTGGGATACATCGATTCCGGGGAGGAGGAATCAGCACTGGGGTGAGTTTGGCTACTGAGCCGGAACACCTGCTCGAAGCCGAAAACCCACTGCAGATGCAGATCTCGCTTTATTTGCCTTCGTGCAGGCGCTATCGTCCCACCCAATCACATCACTTCCTCCAACACCCTCCTTTCGTGGGAAATCGAGGACGAAGTCATGGTTGTCTCTTTGCAAGCGCTTTACGAACATATGAGCTCGACGAGAGAAAGTTCGAACAAAAGGGAGATCATCGACGTTGAGGTTATGACTGAGCTTTGCGTCTCGGAGAGAGGATACGCGGTGGTCCTCACATTGATGTCGACGATATACACTTCAGCCTAGAAGCCTGTCAGCTGGTAACGCGGCCTGCTGTGACGGGTCTAGCGATATTGCTGGACATTTACGGTAGGCGTCCCTTCTGTTTGATCTTTCCCCAAAGACTCGAGCTCAATTGGCTTATACATCATGAGATCTCTACAGAACCACGAATCACCACTCTAGACTATGCAGTGATGGTTGTAGGTGTCTTCTCACAACCCTCACCTCAAACAGTTCTCCTCATTCGAAAACCCATTCCGACGAAATGATTCTCACAGACAAATGGAAATGGCGTGACCTTGTTCGATGTTCTCCTTGGTAAGCTCCCTTTGTATAACGTCCCCTCCACTTGGCGCATCAGACTGACCACTCTATCATGTCGCCTTAGCTATCGGGCTATGGTACGTTGTCCATCTCATGCAGAACGATCAATGTATAATGAGCTAACCACGCCCCTACTGCACCCTCAACGATTGCAGGCTATCGAAACCCTTGACACCGGAACAGCAACACGCTCTATGGGAAGAATTGCAGGAAGGACCCCACGACAACCCCCCTACAAAGTTCAGCATATCCCCGAGGTATCAAGTGCCACCTGATGCCTCTCGAACGACAAAGCTGGCGATAACGGAGCAGTTCATGGCCGACCATGTGTTCCGCCTTGATCTAGGCAGGAGTCTTATCAGTGGGGGGTTTTACCAGTGCACAGCTGCGACAACGACAGGCTCCATTATGGTCACACTGACTTAGCCAACAAGCTGAGCCAGACATAGCTTTGACCACGCGCATGGCATTGTTGTATCCCTCTACATACAGAATTCGCTTCATACAATGATTCGATGTTGTCCTAGCACTTCATAGCACCGGTCTGAAATTTGTCACGTGTCTAGGGTTTACTCGCTGCTCCCCCCTGTCGCTCTCCAGCATCTGCCGCCAGTGCCTGCTCAATCATCCCACGAAGCAAAGCCTGGTTCACGTAATGATACCTCCTCCGACATTCTTCGATCAAACGATGCGTTGCCTTGTAATTTAGATCGTATTCTTGCACCAGTCCGACGACGATTCTCTTCAATTCCTCTCGTTTCTCCTGATCCGTTTGAGCTCGAATCCTGGCCTGCTCATGGTTGGATATAGCGGCTTCTGTTGGCTCCGCTGGTGGGTTACGTGACCCTCGGGCGGCCTGCTGAGGGGATCCTACCGATGTCGTTGTAGCTGTCGTCGTTTGCAAAGGCTTTGAGGTGGAAGAGGAGACAGGGACAACAGCAGCAGGGCCGACGACAGGCAGCGGTCGACTCGAGCCCATGGATACGTCCGCTCCATCGGGCAACCTCTGTGCTTGAACGATGTCTAGGTGGATTCGGCTAGTCATGACAACTGGGATGTCGTTGACGTGCTGCAGTCTAGCTTGAGAACGCGTGGGCTGGGCAAGGTGGCCCTGAGACGGTTCAAATGCTGGAGCTTGTGAATCCGGTACTTGAGATATCGAGGGTTCGCTGACGATCATTTCAGTGATTCGAGTTCCTTTGCATCGTCCAGTACTTGCTGTTTTGCCAGAATGAATATTCGCGCGGGTCGTGATGCGTTCCTGTCGTGCGATATGTCGAAGCAGATCCTGTTCCAATTGCGCATCATCCTCGTCTGGCTGTCCTTCTGCTATAGAGTCCTCATCGATCACGTCTTCCATGGCTTGCTCCAAATCGGCAAGACTCTTATCGCCATGTGGCAGTTCGTCCGCAGGCGGCGAAGAAGCCGGAGCGAGATATGGCTGGGCGGCGGCGGCGACGACGGGACCCTTCACCGCTTGTTTCCCCTTTGACGACTTTGTCGATGCCTTAACCGGAGACCTGCTACTGATAGGGGTATCTCGATGATCGTCGAAAACATCAAGCTCCTGGGATCTTCTGGGCTTGAGTCGCCGAGTACTGCTATCTCCGTTCAGGCGCGATGGTCCAGCTTCCACATCGGCCGCGGAATTTTCGTGCAAGCGTTGATCAATAGGCATCGTGCCTTTCCGTGTGGTCCTGCAATTTTAAAAGGCATCAGCTTCACGAAAGACTGCCAGACGATTGGTGCAAGGCGGAGGGACACAACTCACTTCTGTCTCTTAGTGTCTGACTCGGATACGTCCCTTGCCGAGACCCTGTCTGCGCTCTCTCGACTTCTTTTCCCGTTCTTCTCCTTCAGTGATGTGGCCGTTCTAGCATCCTTCGTTCGCGTCTCTTGGCGCGCGGTTCCTGCGACAGCGGGAGCGGGAATCGCCTGTCCGTCTGAGTTCTGACGTCGGGGCGCTGTCTGTACCTCGTGGATAACTTCCGGTTGTAGCGCGGCTGGTCTCGATCCCGTCTCACGCTCTTCCTTTGTAAGAAGCGTTCGATCGACTTTATCGTGCAAGTACGCATCAACACGAAGTCGGAAAGGCGCCACCCGCTTCCTCACTCGTTCTCTCCAGGATTCCGCCGTATGCCGATGGACCCAGAGTAAAACGCTGGTATTTGAGGAGTTCATCTATAACAGTTATAGATATGAGCTCACGTAAAGGATGGGTATCACATACACGTGAGTCGGAGTCTGGACTCACCATTTCCGTGTAGAATGACTTGCTAGACATTCTCTTCTTGTCAGGGTCATACGCGGCGATGTAGCGTAATATCAGATCGTCGTCCTCCGCTGTAAATTCTTTCCGCGATATTCTGTTACATGAAGGCATAGTTAGGGAACCGCTACGCAAAGCACACTCGAAGCTGGACATACCTTCTAGCTGTAGCTGTTGTACTGACAGACCTTGCGTTTGTGCGAGCGACCACGACTTCTCTTGGCTGTTGATTTCTCCCCATATCCAAAGGCGCTGAACTGCGAGCGTGCGTTTCAAAATCGTCTCTCGACCATATCGGTTGATCCGGCTTTGCTGAAGTTTTAAACTTCAGACCTGTTGCCGTATCCAGGTTCAACAGCAGCACGTCGGCATGCGTTCTCGTGGCGGAGCGAAACCCTCCAAGGCGTTCCAAAGTTGACTCTACGGCAGAAAGGGCCTCGTTTCCGTCCTCGTCGCCATGTTTAGGGAGGTTGACTGTGATGTAGACGAGTAACGGGACAGGCCGTTGCGTGACATGATCCCACTTGGTGAAGACGGCATGATCTGAGATCGAGTCTGCTGGCAGGATTTCGTCGGCATGGTGGCAAGCATATACCCAGTAATAGGGACGCTGGATTGGAGGTTTCAAGCCCACTTTCGCTTTCAGGCGGCGACGTAGTTCATTCTGCCATTGATTATCGTTTTCTGGCGGGTTGTTGATCACATAATCTGCTGCCCAGGAATCCGAGATGTTTGTAGAACCACCAAGTGCCTGACATACACATCATAAATCACATGCACAAAGGAAAGCTGGTCTGATGAAATGGCTACATACCTCGATATCTCTGATGAACTGGGCCTGATAGAGATCTGGGAAATCACATCGCACGTAGAATGTCTTGCCTTTGAAGAGCTCCGAATTTTGGATCGGAACAGCTTTACCAGCTGGATAGGAAAAGTATGCGGCAGGTTGTGTGGGAGGATGCCTTTGTTCAGATTTGGGTGGCAGCGCGGAGCCTCGATGATTGTTGGTGTTGGCCATTCCTGATGGACCCTCGCAGATAGGTTACTGAAGGAGAAGTCCCGAGGCGCGACCGTATCTTCAGAAGGCCATAGAATTGCACCGACGACAGTATATACAGGTCGGTCTCGGAAAACAAGTTTCCTATCTGTGCATACCCTTCATCAATCACGCGTAGGGGAGGTTGCGAACATGACGTCTCGATTGCCTCCCCTTTCATGTGACCTTCTTCGTTGAGCGGAAGCGCTTGCCTCGAGTGCTGTGAGTGGAAAGTCGCTGAACACTGGCAACTCCTTGCATATGGCCTGCGTGCCTACTCGCGTTGTTGCCAACGCGGCATCTGCATCTTTGTCTGGGTCCAGACGTACCAGTAGTCTTAAAAATGTAATGCTGGTCGGACAGGCCAAGTTGCAACAACGGAAACAGGGATCCGCGGTTGTTACGCAAGGCAGTGAACGGGTCAAGCTCTCTGCATCAAACGGCATGCATCGTTTCTGGAACCCCTTTTACAACCGCTGAATGTGGACATACGCGACCCGGGGTAAAAGTAATTGCCAAGACAACCTTACATGAGAATACAGTCCTCCTTTACTGACAGCGAGTACATGGCCTGAATTGGAATGATCAGATGGTGCTGGACACCGCTTTCGAGTGAGGCTCACCTTGTCGACCACTTTCTCAATCTTCTTCCAATCGCTCCTCCTCTGAATGAATTCATAAACGCTACGCACAGAGAAAGTTAGAGATACCCACTTGATGTCCTGAAATGCACTCACTCTTCTGGTCGGTATGTTGCCCCATACCGAGCGACGTCTTTGACGATTTGAGCCAGATCCTTTGCGTCAGCGACGATGTATACGTGTCCGATCATTTTTAGGCTCGAGAAATCCTCGGTGATCCTCGGCTGCTTGAGTGAGGCCACAAAGGCGTAATAGGCGTTGAGATCGGAAATCATTTGAAAGCCGCCTTCTAAGGAGATGATTTGCCTCTTGATATGTCGTTGGAGGATGCTGGGATGCGGAAGGATGTCAGATCTGGTGGTACAACTTGAACGGTCAGTGTACTTACGCTTGTAACCGGATCCCGACTTCCTGGTAGAATACTTCGAGTACCTCCTTGGATGCACTGCCTTTGAGGAGAGTGCAATGCATCTTCAAGCACTTGATCGCATCTTGACAGCTCTTTGTCGGTCCTAATTCAAGATCCTGTCCGGGAGGTGGACAGAATTGTCCTGGCAAGGTTTCCGTCTGAATAATATGTTCGACCTGAGCAAACAAATTAGATTTCGGGCCAAAGCTATCGGATCGAGTAGGGTTCAAGCGCTACATACCTGATTCATCAAGACTTCGATACCCGCATTCAGCCCGGCAGCAACAGATTCATCCAGCGTCCCCTCTAACCGTTTCTTTTCTTGCATCGCGCCATTCAAGAAATCAGTCTTGTCGATATATGCGGCCTAGACGTGGAAAGCATCAGATACATTTGCAGATTACGTGAATCGGTGTCCTTGGACGTACCAGCTCCTTGTCAAAGTATACTTGAATCATGGACTGGATAGTGTCTCCAACGTGCACCAATTCGAAAAATTGCAGCAACGGGTCCACACTAGTAGCGTCACCGCCCTCGGCCGGCTTGTACGTTCCCATCTGTTCGATAGCTCTGCGTAGCCAAAACGTGAGCATACTCGACGTGAACTTCGCAACCTGCTGGATACTCACTTTCGAAATCCGGGTGCTATATGCCTATTTCCTACAGCCTGCAGAAGAAGCACGAACACTTCTTCGATCGCATCCTTCACCTTGCGACCATATTTCCCGGTGTAATGCCGGAACGTTTCGATACGTTTCAAAGACTCGCGGTCGGCGTGAATGAGTTCAAGAATGATGTCGAGTGATAGTAAAAGTTGCATCTGACTGAAACGGGGATCAGCAGTACTAGGAGTGGCCGTAGTGGTTGACTGTAAGGATTCGTCCTTCGAGGTTGCGGATCCGGGTTCTCCATTGTTCCAGACTTGATCACTTTCGACAGGTTGCAGCAGGGATGAGGGTTGAGCTACGAACCAGACATCAGCCACCATGACCAAGAGTTCACGACATGTCGCGTCCACCAGCTCACCATCATCCGGTTCTCCCGCAGCCTTACTGTCAGTTGTTACCTCCGAACTCGGCTCTAACATGGCAGTCGTGGCCGCATTACCATGTCCTCCCCACTTCTGCGGGTTCAGCATAGCTAACCCGTTGACTGCTTGCGTCCCGCCCGATACGATGGCATTCACACCGTACGAGACGGTCAAGGGAACGATTGTCACGGGCAACAGAAGGACATCCCTGAATCCTGCGAGGACATTGCGTTTCATTTGATCGGGGTTCGAGGAGGACAAAAAGGTCGACCGCGCTTCAGGTTTGGATGTGCCTGATGAAGAGCCTGACTAGAAGAGCAGGGATATACGATGAGCCAGTGAAGCCGACGGCTATGGGGACCGAGCCTACCTGTTTTTCCCAGTTGGCACAGATGGTGTTCAAGTTGTTTTTGATATATTCAATCTCTTCTTCGAGATACTCGTCCATGTTGACCTCGAACATGTCGTAACTGATGAGATCGTGGATTGAATTAGCAGGGCGATGCAAGACTAGGTTGCGTCACACGTACACTACTTGGCCGAGCAACCGACTGTACTCTTGCGCCATCATGGTATCGTCCGAAGCCGAGCCAGCGTTTTGCCCGGAAATTAATGTCTTTGCCAAGCCAGCCATTTCATCGACAACCCGCCAGGCCTCAACGAATGTTGCCGCAGTTGCGGTCAAGAACAGCTCCTGTGATAGCAGGCGGCATTGTGATAAGAGAGGATTGATATACTCCGCCACCTAATAAGAGAGCTTGGTCAATGATTGGTCAGAGCTTTGAAAGCGGAGACGTACGACATCATTTGCCAGACGTTCGGCAAACTTGTCGACCACTGTCAATCCGGCCAGTCCTGGGAAGACTGCCGCGATCTCGGCTCCATCTCGGTCTACTGCGGCCAGGACATGCGAGATGAAATCGTTCATCGGTGTGAAATCCAGTCGGTGGGTTTGAGCGGTCTGACTGTTTGCGATTTTGCTGTGGATGTCGTTTGGGTTAGCATGCAGGGCGGAGGTGTTCTGACTATGACACTTGCACAATATTCTTCGCAGGATCCCACTTGGCACCTTCGTAAAACACCTCTCTTTTTTCAATCCACGCCCGACCTAGCTCCCATTCTACTTGATCGTCGATGAGATCCTGGACAATCGTCAACGTTGAATGCCGAGTCGCCGCGGAATTGATCTCCTTGGAATGGGAACGATACCGCTTCTCTCGAGGCGATGTTTCTCTCGTTGCCCGATAAACATTCCAGCTGGCTTCCGATACCATCCGCAATGCAGCCGTAGCTGAATTTGGAGATGTAGCAGACTGCATCACCGCTGTCGCGCTCTCTGCTCTGTCAAACGCACTGAGGCAGACAGCTTCGAACCGATCGCATACTCCGCCAAGTACCCTCCGCAGCCATCCCCAGTCCCGAGTTGGCTCGATGGCGGTGCTGAGGAAGCGTAAAAGCTCCACGAGGACGTAGGCTTGTGCATCGAGCGGGGTCGGTCCGTCCTGTGTCGGAGGAAAGAGAAGTGAAAGGGCGTGTGATGCCGAGATGGTAGAAGTCAGGTTCGAGGCACTGGCGGTCGAGCATGAGCGAAGTACTCTGACATAGGGCGTCAGCTGTTCGTGTTTCGTCTTGTACAATTGATGGTACTGGCTCGTTTGTCCTGTGGCGGCTGGGTGTGCGCGCACCGGGGACGATGCAGAGTTCAATGTCGCCGGACTGAGGGCAAAAAAGCCGCTCGTCCGTTTTTGTTGCGGTTGACTGGCCTTTTGCGGGGTTGTGCGTGAGGTCGTCAGAGTTGATGGTAAAGGGACATTTTGACCGTCCTCGAATTCCAGGTCGAGGAGTGAGACCGGTGGCTTGTGCTTTGATTTCTGATCTGGCTTGGACGAGGTGGCCTTGGCGGGCGGTGCCAGAGGGGAAAAGTCTCCAAAGACGTCCTCGAACTCATCATCTGCAGTGCCGGCACCGTTTGTCGTCCCGTCATGGATTGAAGACAGAGGCTGAAATGCGAAATCGCCAAAATCGTCGTCATTGAGATTTATCGGCGCCGCAGTAACAGGTGGTTGGCCGTGCCGAGAGGCTGAAATGGAGTCTACATAGCAGAGGTTTCAGTAGCGTCCCGTGTGATACATGGCAGCACTTACACTTTCTCTCACCCCTCGAGCGATCGTCGTTCCCTGGCGCTGCTTGAACGTCGAGCAGTCCAAGTGAGAGACACCTCGATTTCCAAACTCTCTCGTCGCTGCGTACTACCTTTGCCAACGCTCTACACGTCCTCGCGACATTCGGAACATCCGGTACCGGCAGGTGATTAAGTATCCGTGTGAATATTGAGATGGGCAGCGGACCTATGAGCGGTTCTGTTGTGGACGAGGACGAGGACTGAAGCGGAGTCGGTTGCAGGATGGAAGGGCTGTAGGATGCGAACGCAGGCTGAGCCGTGTTGGGAGGTTTTGACTTTGTGGATTGCAGGGGGTTCCACATAGTAGGAGAGCTGGCCTAAAAAATGCGCCGAGATTGACAGCGTTTCACTATGACCTTGACAGATCTGCGTCAGCTTTCGGGATCGTCTCGCGTTGAGCCGGAACACTTCCGAGTCCGATCGCTTGCGGCGACTTCAGGAAATTATGAGATCGGCCACTGAGCCAGTTGCTCGGTCCGCGTAGCTAGAGCAATCTGGTCTCCCTCGTCACGGAGGGCATTTCAGGCTGAGAGTATACGGGTCAGTTGGGGACGTCTTGGGGCATTCACAGGTTGCAGGACAGGTGCGGGACCCAGTATGAGCTCAGACGAGGGAGGGCCCGTAGCAACGCTTGCGCTGATTGGAACATCCGTTGTCGGCTGAGCACTCGACGTAATTGATCATGTCCAGAAGATGGGATGTGCCACGTATCTCACCACTCTGAAACGCCTCTTGCGTATGTCCTTATGCTTGTGGCATGGGAGTGAAATGCAGCCAAAGACTACTAAAGGACGAGTTCGAACGTATATGAAAGACCTTGCAAAAAAGCATCTACGGTCGGTTAGCTTAGTCGGTAGAGCATACGCCTAATAACTGCGAAGATAGTACAGCGTAAGGTCGCCGGTTCGATCCCGGCATTGATCACGACCTTTTTACTGGACCGTCTTGGGTCTATGGGGCACTGAAATTGGGTTCCACGACCGATATGTTGTTGGGCGTAACTTTTTTTCGCGAAACGCGATCTCTACCCTAGTATCTGTCCATACCGCTTCTCAACAGTTTCTCGACGACTCTCCTGCTCTCAGTTATCCGTCGATACTTTTTGCGAGATCATAGGCGAATTGGTTGCAAACCTGCAGCTTTTCGAAACATCCTTTGCGCCGCGACTAAGTCAGATTGGCGGACGGTACCAACCTCTTCTCACAATGACGGGCCCTCAAGCTTCCTGCTCTTCCCCAGTGGAAGGGGGACTACACTGCCACCGCTCACTGAGTGCATTGCATGAGAGTGCTCGCGTCTCTGCGGATCTGAGGAGTTGACGAGTGAAATACAAGAGACTCCAAGCGCGGTATCTTGACATCCAACTGCAACAGCTGGCGAACCGTAGGCAGAGACCAGCCTGGCTGGCCACTGAAAATGATACATGGGTGAATGTGTTGATGACTGTACAACACGGCCAGTTTCCAACCCTCTCGCAAAAGAGGGGCGGAACGCTAACATGGAAAAAAATCGCAGCAAATCAAGTCACCTGCGTTAAAGGCACGTCCATATACCACGGGGGATAGAGCAGCAGACGAACGTCGAGATACAAACTGTTCGCAAGCGCAGCGTCTGCAGCATGATGTGCGGTGTGTCTGAGCGCCATGCATGCGTGATACCGCTGGGTAATGACGCCGTCAGGCTTCGTCTCGCCAGGACTCTTACGCACGAATGGTAACACCAAGCTGCATAGTGTTGCCCGAAGATCAGGCATCGAAAGATGAAAGCGCAACACAGAGAGCAGCAAGTGAGTCTGGTGTTTGCCTCGCCGAAGTAGCCGGACAGCCACGTTCCATTCTGCATGGGATTTCGCTGGTCATTGCAATTGGTCGTTGCGACCGTTCATCCATGCTTCGGGCGCATGCAACCACATAGCTCCAGGGGCAACCCAGTTGAGGCGTTTTGTGGCTCAGTATGGAGGCAAATGCTGTTCAGCTCTTGCGGCATTATGGAACACCTACCTCCATCAGGGGCTTCGGTAGGCTCAGGCGGCATCGCTACAGCTTTTCTACGCGTCGCTTCACGTTTGTTATGGGAATAAGACGATCAGATACCCCAATTCAAATTGACCGCGAAATTCATCTGCTACACCCTTTCTATTGAACGAACCGACTAAGTGTGTCGCGACATGGTCTTGGGTTATGTGACTATTTGCGAGACACCATCGTGTAAGCCAACCATCGCCCACCGCCTGTGCGTCGTCGCGCCGTTCGCAAATTTACTTCGAAATCTGGCGTCTACATGGAATGGCAACATCGCAGGGGGGAGCATACAAAAGGTACTAATGTCCGTGAGCTGCATGCCTTGAAGGCCTGGTCTTGGAATTGCATGATATGTGGATAGATCATCTGTAAAGGATTTCGAGGATTTCGACGCCCCAATATTCGGTCAGTAGTCGGCAATCACGCGAAGGCTCGATGGCCGGGGCCGATCTCAAGCCTGGAATATGTGCATATAGCAGAGAGGAATGAGACAACGGCTAAGAGACAGCTCGAACCTCAACCCAACCATCGCAGCCTGAAACAACGAGCGAAAGGGGCGAAGCGTTACGCAACTGTTCAGCAGTATAGACCATATGACACTCACCTTCCGAGCCACAACCAAACCGGAAAGTCGAGCATAGGTTATAACACCGGCGAAGTTCATGCTCTATTTCAATATAGTGAGGATGGGCGTATCCACACAATTGACTATCGGAAATTGTAGAAAGCGACCGAAGAGACATATTGCATAGTTAGAAGGGGAGCACCGAGAGCCATTCCCATTTGGCCTGAAGCGGTACCCCGTCAAGTTTTCAAGTTGAGACATGGCTGAAACAGCAATGGTGGGATAAGAAGGGCGCTCAAGTGGAAAGTCCCGGCAGATCATCGCAACATGCGCATTGCACACCAGTCAACAGTCAAAAATCAAATGCCACAAAGCTCGGGCTGGGCTAGGCTGAGCGCAACACGTGACCTGAATTGGCGAGCGCCGGCTCGAAAAACCTGCTCAAAGTATCGTACCTTGGTACACACTCGTTGGGCTATAACTCTGCACCTACTCAGTACATTTCTGTTGCCAAATTGGCTTAGATCATGTGTAGTATCTGTTCTTAATACTCTGACGAGTATTACGGGTCCACTGGACCCTATTTCGTCAAGTAATTTGTTCCGCCTGATCTGGACCGCTGGGCTTGCCCATGTCCG